>VXBR01007109.1:88173-102530 GCA_013400215.1 Cisticola juncidis | reverse complement strand
CTGGGAAGGGAAGGGAAGGGAAGGGGGGCGATGGCAGCCAGCACTGTGAGCCCAGGCACAGGCACTGCAAGGGCAAGGCCCCGTTTGCTGAATTTATTCATTTTCCCCCCACTCCCCTCCCACCCCCGGCTCTCCACCTCCGCTCCCCAGCTGAGCCTTTCTGGAATAGACTCTATATTTGTCTGCTGCTTCCCTGAACACCCATTATTATGTGGAATAATGATGCAGGAGCCGTGCTCGGCACCTCAGCTCGGTGCCTGCCAGGGGCTGGATGGTCGCCGGCGGCGGGGGGTGATAAATGTGGCGTGAGATGCCTTTTCCACAGCAAACTGCAAATTGCCTCTGCAGCACGGCCCACAAAGGGGGCCTGCCGAGCAAATTTATCTCCCATTGTCGGCCCGAGGAGGCGCAGGGAGAGGAGCAGGCATCCTATTTTTAAAAAGTCACATTTGATCTCATTCGGGCTCCGAGTCCGGAGTGTTTTAAAGGACTTCTGGTGGAACACGCAGAGCCGGGGATGCGGAGCGGATAAAGGGATTTATTTTTAACTGCAGCCAGGGTTCATGACCATGGGAGCATTTCAATTTTAAGCCACTCAGTTTGAATAATATATTTCAGCAAAGTGAGTGTTATGTCATCTAATAACTCCTGGGTGGGAGGAGAGCTGGGGGCTGGCCAGGGGGAGAGGAGAAATCACCTTCCCAGGAATTCCCAGCACTTCCCAGAGCAGGAGGAGGGGAGCAGGGATTCAGGGGGTTCTGCCCTCTCAGGAGCTCACACTGCTCTGTTCAGGCCTCAGCGGGATGGACACTCCAGGGAGGGCAGGGATGGGTTTGGGTGATGGGGAAAGGGACCGGGGACATTGGGTGATGGCACAGGCACAGCACCCACAGCCCCTGGCACGGGGCACCCTGGGCTGTCACAGCCTCACAGACCTTTGTGTCTGACCCCAGCTGCTCCTGTTTCCTCTGTGCCTTCCTTGGAATGGCAGCAGAAGAATTCCAAGTGGGAATTTGGGGTGTCTTTGGCAGAGGAGCCCTTCCCACCATCCTGAGCCTCCAGCAGGGCACGGCCAGACCCAGGCATGGCCTGCAGGGTCCCCTGCTCAGCTGAGCTGCATCCCGGGATTTCTGGGAATGTTCCCAGGGATAAATGCTCGGCTGCCTTTAATTGTATCCCTCATTAGCATCCCGGAGTTACTGTTTGCATTACAGTAATTGTTCCCATCCTCCTCGGAGCCACATGGATGCAGGCTGGGAGCTGGGAACAGGGACTGGGAGCTGGGCTGGGAACTGGGAGTGGGAACTGGGCTGGGAACTGGGAGTGGGAACCGGGACTGGGAACAGGGACTGGGAACTGGGCTGGGAACAGGGACTGGGAGCAGGGACTGGGACTGGGAGCTGGGAGCAGGGACTGGGAGCAGGGACTGGGAATGGGGACTGGGAACGGGGACTGGGAACAGGGACTGGGAACAGGGACTGGGAGCAGGGACTGGGAACAGGAGCTGGGAGCAGGGACTGGGAACAGGGGCTGGGAGCAGGGGAATGCCCCAGGAATGCTGCTGGGGACAGGAGAAGGCACTGCTGGGCTGCCAGCAGCCTCTCGCAGCTCTGGGCTGTGGCATCCCCCATGGAAATGCATTTTTCCCGGGCTGCCTCCCCTCCCAGGCAGGTCAGAGCCATCGGCCGTGCCTGGATTGGGGATTTTTGTGAATTGTGAGGGAAANGATTGGGGATTTTGGTGAATTGTGAGGGAAAATCTCACACCTTTGATGCCTCAGGTTTGGGTTTTTCTGTCTTGTTTTGGGGGTGGTTTTGCCTTTGCATGAAGTGGTGCTGGGATCTTGTCACAGGGTGATGGGGCCAGGACCGTTGGGTCCTAGCAGGGAACTCACTCTCCTCAGGGACACACCCTTGGAGCTCCAGGCCCAGAGAATGAACAACGTGGAAGAAAGGAGGCGAGCAGGAAGGACAAAAGGGATTAGCAGCACNTCTGTTTCAGCCCTTAAGGCAACACCTTCCCGGGGCTGCAGGGGAATCATCCCAGTCAGGAGTGAGCAACTGGGACCAGATCAACTCTCCTGGCCTCAGTGTCCCTTTTCAGGAGAGAACCTCCAGCAAATGCCACTTTATTTATTTATATCATGCCTAATTAGCAGGGCAAGATCCCTCCTCAGAGAGGGGATTATTAGCAGCAATAATATTATTATTGCAGCCCTGTCGATTTTAGCTGAACTCTTATCAATAGGTGATAAATACCTATAAATCAAGGAGGGATTAGCAGCACCCAGGGCAGCAGGATCAGCACTGGGAGGTGGGAGCAGATCCCACCCAGCCCGGGCTAAATGTGCTCCATCCTCCAAGCAAGGAGTTATTAAGGAAAAATACAAACCAACCTGCACTGTACATCCATTTTCCCTCAGCTCAGCTGCAAACACATCAACCAATTTGCAATTCCAAGCTGAATCTGAGGGATTAGAACCTATTTTTCTGTACTAACAGAACGAAAAATAAATATAAGTTTGGGGGTTGTTTTTCAAATGGCCTTTAAATCAGAGCTTTATTTATACACCATTTCTTTCCCAAGCACAGAAATAAAGAATTCTTCTCTCCTCTTCTTCATCTAAGATATCTTCATATCTTTTCCCATGAAAATAATTCATGTCACTGAGAAAAAAAAAACCTCTTCTATGAATCACTGATGAGTCTTTGATGCTTAATGTGCTGTCCAGCACGAGTTCTCTCGGAACGTACTTTAACAAGAAGATCTGATTTTCTTCCTACCATCATTAAAGTTTCCCCTTCAAATTTCACTTAACAAGCAAATGAATGTTCTCCCAGCATAATTATAATTTCTTCCCTTTTTTTAAAGAAGAATTTCATGTAGGAAAAAGCTTCGTCTGTGTTTTCCCCCTGGGAGGGACCCGGCGAGCTGATCCGTGCTGGGATTTATCTCCAGTTTGGGCTGGAGAGGGGTTCAAAACACAAATCTGACAGGATTCCCAGGGAGAACATGGGAAACCCCTGGGAAAAAGGGAAAACCCCTCCTGCAGGGCCTGGGGGCTTCTCTGGCTGGTTTGGGGTAGAAAAGTCCCTTCTGCTGAGTCAGTTTTCCGTGCAGAATTCCAGGGGGTGCCAGTGTGAGCACAGGGGGCTCTGGCATGGCTGATCCTTGCTCAGAGCTCTCTGCCCACTCCTGAGAAAGGCTCTGCCAGCACCAGAAACCTCCTCATTATTAATGTCATTTATCCTCTGGCAGTAATTGCTCTGTGGGTTAAAATTGTTCCCCAGCTTCCCCTCCAGGAGCAGGGGTGGGACCTGGAATTCAACTGCCCTTCCCTGATTATTTTCCCCTTTCTTGCTCCCTCTCACCTTCCTGGCTGGGTTTAATTCCTGATTTCTGCCCTGGGCTGCCACATCCTGTTCCTTGGGAATAATGGGCACCTGTCCTGACACCTGGAGTGGCAGGATGTGGATAATTGGAGTGAAGAGGAGGGTTTGAATCAAGGATGTGGTGAAATTCAATCTGCCAGCAGCTCCTGGCCTCAGAGCAATTACAGGCAGCAAAACGAGGGAAAGTGCCCCAGATTTCCAGGCACTTATGGGAAATGCCATCCTCAGGGCTGCCCCTGGACCCCTGGCAGTGCCCAAGGCCAGGCTGGGCAGGGCTGGAGCAGCCTGGGCAGGGGAAGGGTCCCTGCCAGGGCAGGGTGGGAGGGGATGGAATTTAAGGACCCTACAACCCAAAATACCCCAGGATTCTCTGAAGATGACAAAGCTGCCTCGTGCTGGGTCTGTGCAGAGCTCTTAAACAAACACCCTGCAACACAAACAGCAATAAAATACCAACTGCAAACCTCAGTGCCTGAGAGAGAGAGTGAACAATTAGCCAGATAATTGAATATACAAACAGCAACTGCCTTAAAAGCAGCTAGAAATACGTGGGGAACAAGGCACTGTTACAGTTCTCCTCCCCCTCTGGATTTGTCTGGGGATGCTCAAAGCCTCTTCTTGAGGGAAAAAAAAAAAAAAAGCCCTCTCATTTCTGCTCTATTTGTATGCTACAGTAGCAGTTTGGAGAAATTAAAAATAATTGATACGTTCGCCAAAGCACGAGCAGGAACTATTTCATATTTTTAAAAGCTTTGCAAATATCCAGGAAAAAAGTGCTGTGCCTGCATAAAGCCAGAGCTGAGATCTGCTCACAGTGATGGAATGGAGCCCTTTTTTATGGGAATATCTGAGTGGGAGAAACCCAAAGATGGAGGGAATGTGGAAAAGCCGAGTGGTCCCTGGGGTTGGGTAATTCCTGTGGGCTGGGGAAAGGTTTTCCCTTCAGTCCCAGGGGCTGGAGAGAACCACCCATCCTGCTGACCCTCATCCTGGCCTGGAAAATGCCTGAATTAGCAGGAATTTGATCAAGAGTTCTCCCACATGCAAGATGCCACATTTTGGAACTCTGGCTGCTTTTGGAGGGCCAGATGTCTCCCACAGTCTGACATCAGGAACATGGGGAGGGGAGTTTAGTTTCCCATGGAAAAGGTTCATGATTTTGGGATAAGGAATTAGCAGGAGTTTGGTTAAAGTGTGGATGCTGTGCATGATTCCATGGAGCAGTCAAAGGGCCAGACCCTTCACTGGGACACCCTGATATTAGATTTTAATGGGATTTTTGGTGGATATCCCCACAGCAGAGCCCTCAGCTGTGCCCAGGATCTGCAGCAGGAGGACACAGAGGAGAGGACTCCAAATGAGGCTCCTCCATGAGGTGAAAGGGAACAGAGCACAGAAAATGTTATTAAAAGATGGAACAAATGCCTCCATTATTTCACCAAATTAAATGCACTTTTCCGAGTGGGAAGGCAGAAGTCAGTCATTATCTGTCTGTAATACATGGCAGCAGATAATAAAGAGGGTTTATGATCTCTGAAAGCAAATCAGAGGATATTTAAACAACACATCTCTCTCTACAGGAGCAATTATTACAAAATCAGGTCAAAATGCAGAACAATCCAAGCCTGCCCTGAGCTGGATGAGCTGAGATCTCCAGTCAGGTCCATGGGGGATGCAGCTGCTCCATCCTCTCCCTCCTCTGGACTGGCAGCCCCTCGGGCTGTGGGGGTGCCAGCCCAGCCCAGCCCTGCTCTGCTGACCCAGCTCCTGCAGCTCCCCCCTCTGCCATCCCCACCTCTGCCACCAGTTCCAGCTTGGAAACTGGGATTGCTCTGCCTCTCCAGCTGCACCATCCCTGCTCCCAGCAGACATCCAGGCCTGGGGCTCTGGAGCCCAGCACAGCCCCATTTAACCAGGAGATGAACCCTCCTGGTCTCCACAAACCTTCTCCCCTGGGGTGCCCACCTTGCTCTCCTTGTCCTCGTCCAGTCATTTCCAAACCCACATTTTCCTGAAATAACCCACGTTTAACACAGTTTGGGCTGGGTTTATGCAGAGGGGTTTGCTGAGCTGCTCTGAAATAACTCAGGGGGCTCCAGGGCACCCTGGGCAGCTCTGAAACGCCCTGCAGCTGCTGGGATGTGCTGGGATGTGCCCCAAAGCTGCCCCCACTCAGGGCAGAGGGATTCTGAGCCAGTCCTGGCAGGAATTTCAGCAGGGAGCACAGCCACGGCTGCATCCTGTGCTCACCGGTGACAGATATCCCCTGGCTTTGACAGACACGGGGAATTGAGTTCTAAATCCCCCGGTTATCTTTTGCAAAGTTCCCCGCAGCCCATCCTGGGCGGATTTAATGACTTTTCTGGGACGGGGACAGCTGCCAGGGGGAGCAGTGACAGCGAGCCCTGCTGGAAGCACAGGTAATGATCAATCCTCGGGAGCAGCAGCCACAGCCAAGCTGGATTTCACATCCCGGACACCTCTGTGATCTCCCTGGCACAGGAGCCCAGAATTATCCAGCGTCCAGCAAAACACTCCTGGTTTCCTGCTGCTTCAGCCCAGCGCAGAATTTTGCTGATAAAAACAAAGGATGAGCTGCTTCCCCAGCCCTTCCTCTTGTCTAATCCTCTGTGACCCACAGTATGAAAATTGAACTGATTAAAGCTCCAGCAAACAGTCTGTGGGAATCCTGGCTGCTCTTGCCCTGAGGGGAGACTGGAACAGCCTGAAAGGTCTTTTCCCTGCTCTGATTTCAGGGATTTTTTATGATTCACTTTGCTGTGGGAATAGAAAGGAAAAGGCAAAGCACCTGGACAAATTGTTTCAGGCCCTGGGTACCAAAGGAAAGGAAAATGTCAGAGCAGATGAAAATGAGGTCGCTGTGGCTGTGAGAGAGATCAGAGCCTGGACAGAACCCTGGGGCTGGGAGGGCAGGAAAATCTCCCTCTCCTCCTCAAGGAGATCCTGGGCTGCTTTTCCTTTGGCCAAAAAATGGAAAAATCCCCTCATGGTCCAGCTTTATGTGTTGTGTTCCCTTCCCAGAGATTTTCCCTCACAATTCACCAAAACCCGCAATCCTGGGGTGTGTTTGGGGTCCCTCCTGCCCCAGGGACAGCCGGGGTGTCCTGAAGGGAGAGATTCCCACTGGAGCTGAGCCCAGCTGGGAGTGCCAGGCGGAGCCCCTGGGAGGGGCACATCCCACTGGGCACAGGGCATGGAGCTAAAGGCTCTGAAAGGACACCAAGGTTCACAGGGTTTGGGGAGATTGGGAATTTTTCCTAGGAAAAGCAGTGCCTGGAGGCCTGCCAGTGTCACCTGGGGACTCAGGGTCACTCAGAGTCACCCCAAAAAGGAGTCAAGAGACACAGCAGGGCAAACTACGTGTGCCCCACACTGTGAAACCCTCATCAGATTCCAGCCAGTCCAGAGAATCCTTCTCTCCTCAGGACAAGGGGTTTTCCCTGCACAGATTTTCCTGCTGCCCTTTTATCAGCTTGGGCCAGGTTGAAGAATCCAGCAAGAAACTGTGTCTTCCTGGAAAATTCCTGAATATCTTGGTGGCTTTTAATGGAAACCCTTCCTCCCAGGCAGGCACCAGGTTCTCCACTAAACAGGGTCATTGTTGTGATTCATTCTGTGGCTCTTACCAAGTGCAAGCACACTGGCTCCTTATTTCTGAAGCCTGTTCCCCTAAAAGTGCCTTTTAATGGATTTCCAGGGAGGGGGAGGCAGGGCAGGCAGTGACCACTGGGGATTCCTCAGTGCCCTGGCTGCACCTCCAAAACTCTGGAGATGCTGCCTTGGAATCTGCAGGGTGGTGCCAGGCCAGGAGCTGGGCTGGAACCCTCAGCAGCAGCAGCCTGAGCCCGGGAGGGATCCAGGAATCCCTGGGATTATTGGGGTGTGGGAATGGGAATCAACTCCCAGCCTGGGAAGGGCATCCCCACCTCCATCCCTGTGGGGTTCCCACTGCAGCCCATGGGATTTGGGATCCCAGAGCCCCAGAGAAGGAACTTTCAGGGACACAGAGGGGAGGGAAGGGCCCTGCAGCCACCCCTGGCACAGCTCAGGCCCAGCAATCCATCCTGGAGATAAAAAGGAGCATCCACACTCACAGGGCTTTGCTGCAACCTCATATTTCCTTGGGTGTCTCTGCAGTTAATTAGTTATCCCCTTCTTCCAGTTAATTAGCTCAAAGAAAAACAGCCCTTTGTACTCAGCCTTATAAATTACAGTCTTTGCCTGTCTTATATGTTAGAAGGGATGACACTTGCTGCATTTCCTGAGCAAGGTCACATTTACAATTCCTAAAGGTTTGGGAGAAATCTCAGCCAGGACGTGGGGAAGGTTTCAAAGTTACCGTGATGCCTTAAAAAATTATCAGAGGCACTGGGAGGGAAAATGGTGAGGATCAAAGCCAAGGGATTCCATTAAAAAAGACTAACTAATGAAAAAGTTACTGAGAAAATGCACGGGGGTGGCAAAAGGGACTTCAGATGTTGGTGAGATCCTGTCTGAAGGGGCTGGGGAAGGGGACAAGAGGCTGCAGTGGTGGCTGAGATTTGCAGGAGGTTGGAGAAGCTCCGAGCTGTTCAGTTAAAAAGGGATTTTTAACCTGCTGCAGTGCTGGGCAGGGCTGGGAGTGTCCTGGGACAGAGGGAGGAGTCCCTGCCACAGAGAGGGGTTGGAAGGAGATGATTTTTCAGGTCTCAGATGATTTGTCATCTCTTTGGACCTTCCAAGCTCATTTTGAGCACTGATTTCCTCCAGGGCATTGAGTTCATTCCTTAATCCACCACACCCTGCTGGCAGGCTGGTGGGAAACCCTAAAATGTGAGATTTGGGGTTGTGTTTGCAGTCTCCAGCCCCAGCCCTGGCCGTATCCCAGAGCCACAGATCCCATCCCTGCTGGCCCTCACCTCCCTGGGGGTAACTGGGAGCAGCAGGCTCTGCCCAGGAGGGGCTCAGCAGAGCCCTGAGGTGTCACTGATGGATGTGCACAGCAGAACAGGAGAATATAAAAAGAGAATTTAGATAATACGGAGGGAGACGTTTTCAGTGCCGACCCGGGGTCAGCAGGAATTCTATAATAACTTCAACTCAGCCACTCCACTCAGGTTTTGCAGCGCTGGGTAATAAATGACACATCAGTCAGGGCCCTCAGCGGAGGCAGGACAGCATTTGAAAGCTGTGTCCTTGGAATATTGTCCTCATCCAAGAAGTGGAAAACCAAATCATCCTGAAGTGCTTTTATCTCCCCCTCTGGACTCTGCTGCACACCCAGGAATCAGGAGAGGAAAACAGCCCTGCCAGGCTGAGCTGAGCTAAAGCTGGCAGTGGAAAATTCAGGGATCTCACCCTGGAGCCTGGAGCACCCCAGGGTGCTGAGCCCAGGCACCACTGAGGGGTTAGATCAGAGGGGGAGAGGAGGAAAACAAACCCCAGAGCAACCAAGAACTTGATCCCAGCACTGGAAAACTGAGAGGGGTTCCAAAACCACCCCAGAGCTGAGAAATGTTGGGGTGGGGAGCCCGTGGCTGGTGGAACTCGGGGTGCAGCAGCCTCAGAGCTGCCTTTGGAGAGGGACTGAGGCTCCCAAGCACAGCCTGGGGCTCCTCCAGCCCTTCCCAGCTCCCAGCACCCACCTCGACCCAAAGGGTTTGGGAAGAAAATGCCCCAAACCCCCTCCTTGTCCTGCAGGTCCAAAAGCTTCACAGGAACTCCCAAAACTTCACAGGAACCCCTCCTGCATGTCCAAAAGATTCACAAGAACCCTCCTGCAGGTCCAAAAGCTTCACAGGATTCCTCCTACACATCCAAAATCTTCACAGGAACCCCTGCATGTCCAAAAGCTTCACAGGAACTCCTCAGCATGTCCAAAACTTCACAGAAACCTCTCCTGCATGTCCAAAAGCTTCACAGGAGCTCCAAAATCTTCACAGGATCCCCTCCTGCATGTCCAAAATCTTCACAGGATCCCCTCCTGCCCTCGGGCTGAGCGCTGGGCTCTGCTCCCTGCCTGGGCTTGGCAGCAGCTCCAGGGGCATTTTCAGGCTGCAGCCTCACCCCTCATCCCCCTGCAGGTCCTGTCTGCACCTCCAGCCCCTCTCCCATCTGCTGGGGGGCTCTGGGGGGCTCCTGGCAGGGCTGGGGCAGGGCAGGGGGGCACAGGGGCTCACTGCCAGTCCTGCTGTCACCGAGCCCTCTGCCACCCGTCCCAAATGTCACCCCGGGAGTTTTGGATTTGAGCCTGGGCTCCAGAATCCCCACGGTTCCATCGTGCTAATTACAGCCTGTCTGAAATGCTAACGAACCTCACAGCAGAACTGTGGCACCGCTCCCGGCCAAGCTCGGGGACAAAAAGGTTCAATAAAGCCAAAACCTGCTGCAGGCTTGGGGTCTGGGGGTTATTGATTGAGGTTTTATGCAAGGAGATGGTTACAGAGTACAAAGTGTGTTTTAAGCATCTGTTTATTAAAGCTGAATTCTGCTAGAACTCCTGTTCCAAAGCACAGTGACAGCTAAATGAATAGCAAATTATTTCCCAGTGATCTGTGCTATTTTCTGTTGTTACAGTGCAGCCAGCTCTGCACGGAGGGCAGGTTAAAAGAATCCTCAACCTTCTATTTAATACAATAAACTTTGTCAGATGTTGTGATTATTTTATCCAGGGTGAAATATGCATGGAAGCCTCATTGACTCCTCGAGTCAGGTGGAAAAGGAGTGAGGGGAAAGCTGAGCAAGGTGGTTTTTATTTATCTGCCTCAATCAGGACCTAATTGCCATTAAAAACGCTGCAAATCCAGGGAAATAATTTCATTTCTGTTCACCAGGGGCCCTGGTGTTTTGTGCCCAGGGTGGGCAGCGTGAAATAAATCATGTTATAGATGGTATCATGAAATAAATAATAATGTGATATTTCATATCCATGAAATAACAGATCCCATTGCCAGGGAGCTCACACCTTGGTGAGGAAGAGTTAATAAATGACAGCATGGGTTGGAAGGACCCTAAAGATCATCTCCTTCCAGCCCCCAGTGAATGAGAGTCCATGAGAATCGTTAACAGTGGGAATTATCCCAGGGGGTCCTCAGCAGGGCTGGGAAGAACATCCAGGAACACCCAGGGACACCCAGGGACATCCAGAGACATCCAGGAACATCCAGAGACATTCAGGGACATCGAGGGACATCCAGGGACATCCAGGTACATCCAAGGACATCCAGGAAGATCCAGAGACATTCAGGGACATCGAGGGACATCCAGGGACATCCAGGAACATCCAGAGACATTCAGGGACATCCAGGGACATCCAGGGACATCCAGGAACATTCAGGGACATCCAGGGACATTCAGGGACATCCAGGGACATCCAGGAACATTCAGGGACATCCAGGAACATCCAGGAACATTCAGGGACATCCAGGAACATTCAGGGACATCCAGGAACATCCAGGGACACCCAGGGACATCCAGGAACACCCAGGGACATCCAGGGACATCCAGGAACACCCAGGGACACCCAGGGACATCCAGGGACACCCAGGTCCCCCAGGAGCTCCAGGGGTGGCACTGCCCCTGTTCCCATGGTCAGCTCCGGGGGTCTGAGGGGGTTTCTGGGTGAGAGGACGAGTCTGAAGAAAGAACCAGAGATTCCCTGGGGGCTCAGCCCAGAGCAGGCTGGAGCAGCTCATCCCCTTCCGCCAAAAAATTAAAAAGAAAGAAAAATAGTGTGGAGAACCCCAGAGATTTATGGTGTGAGCCCCAGAGTTGAGTGCAGGAGATAAGGAAGGGCAGGAAATCACTGCTGTGAGTGACCTGGAGGGGATGAAATGAAACATTTGGGGTTTGGTGAGGCCGGGAGGGACTGAGGGAAGGGCTCTGCTGCTGCTGGCTCAGGAGGGGATTGATGGCTGCTTCCAGTAAAAGGTGCAAACTGGACTAGTGCTGCTCTGCTGGAGCCCTCACACCCACAAATGCTTCTGGTCCCTTATTCCTGCGGTTTGCTGGAGTTGTTTTTGATTTTTTGCACTGAGTTCCTGAGTTTGGTGTGCCCAGTTCCCTGGGAAATGCTCCTGGGGCAGACTCTGGGCTCTGTTTAAGCAGGAGGTGCTCAGGAGCAGGGCAGGGAGGAGCTGGGAGATCTGCACAGTGCTGGTGGTAAAGTGTGACCTGATTTATTTAATTTTCTCAGAATAATAATAATAACAATAATAATAATAATAATAATAATAATAATAATAACAATAATAATAATTTCTCAGAATAATAATAATAATAATAATAATAATAATAATAATAATAATAATAATAATAATAATAATAATAATAATAATAATAACAATTCTTCCCCGAATTTACAGTCCTCATGTCAAAGTCTCAGCTGGATTTGAAATGCCTGCAAGGTGAATTCCAGGGGAGCAGTAACATCCTCTGTGTGTGCTGACACTCCCTGCCCAAGGTGCTGCTCCCCACCTTCACACACAGCAGAAAAATAAAATTACAGGCTGGCAAAAGAGCTATGTTTGCTGTGATTGTGGCTCGATTTTGGTGCTGGCCATGAGCAGTGAGAAGCAGAGCAGGCAGGGGGGGCTGGGTTTGTCTGTTCAGCAGTGCCAGGGGGGCTTGCAGGGGGGGTGATTTCAATGCTGGGGCTGCCCCTCGGGGAGGGCTCGGGCTGTGACCCCACAGGGGCTCAGAAATCGCCCTGCATCCCCTGCTCTGCCATGGAAACTCCTCCTGCCTCTCATTTTCCTTGTCAGGAGACCTTTCGGGGTCTGATTCACTGGCTCCTCACTCTCCTGTGCGTCCTGGTGTAATTTATCCCATAAAGGGCAAAATGTCCTGTGTAAATCACAGGAGCGGCTGAAGGAACTCACCACAAATTATGGAGACCATCAAACTTTGGTTTAGATAGATAAAATATCCAAGAGAGCTGGTCCTGGGAATACCCAGAGTATCTTTTATTAAAGATCTGATTTGGGGGGCTTTGGGTCTGATTGGATTTCGGAGGTCTTGGGTGGTTCATTCACAAGGACCACAGCAGCTGATGGCAATGGGGTGCCAGGAGGGATTTTGGGGTTTGGGGGTCCCAGGACAGAGCCCAGCAGGCAGCAAACCCAGGCAGGAGCTTTTCCCTTTTTTTAATGGGGTTACCAGGCCTGAATTCAAACCAGGGGCTCCTAACTGGCCCCAAGCTTGGTTTGTGTTTAGGATGCACAGATTTGGAATAGGTTTTCTCTAAAAAGCCACAGAAGATTTGCAGAGGCCATACAGGTTGTAGGGAAGCAAAGCACAATGAATTTACCATGGAACCAAGGCCAAAGGAGGCAGGAAATAATCAAGGGGGGAGAATTAAGCTCTGCCTGTGTGGGGGGTGTGGGAGGGAGGGGCTTTTGCAAATGCACAGGAATCATAATTAAACTCCTGGCTCATGATGATTAAAGTGGAGCTGGGGGAGCATTTGTGGCTCCAGGATTATCTGACCATTAGGGAGAGCTGAGGGCTTGGAGGGAGCAGCAGCAGCACATCCCTGTGTCCCCAAAAACAGAGCTGGGGCTGCAAGGGGTCACCTGAGACAGCAGCACCTTCCCTGCTCTGCCCAGGACAGAGGGGACAAAGGCTGCTCCTCAATTTAAAAAAAAATGTAAATGAGCAAAGAATCCCCCTGGTTAAGAGAAGTTATTCCAGCAAGTGGCTCTATAAATGTCTTTATATTGTTATTTCCAATATTAGTTTGTTGTTCCTTCATGAAAGCTGATTTATTTGAAATGTTATTACTTGAAACACCCTAATCTTTTTGTAATAATTCATATACTGCAGATTACAGTTTTGGAAGGCAGCCCAGCTCTGGCTGGAATCCTATTTATGGATTAAAGGATTTGAACAGCATTGCAAGCTAGATCTCCGAATAGCAGGATAATGTAAACCTGGTTCCATATAAAATGCTTTCCCTCTGCAATAGTAACCCCATTAAAGGCAGACTGTTGGGAGAGCACTCCCATTACAGCAGACCAGGATATCCTGCACCCCTGGAGAGCCAGGGCTGAGCCCTGTCCTTGTCCCCGCGCCCTGAGCTGCATCCTGAGCCCTCCTTCCCTCTGCAGCCTCCACTCCAGGGAATTCCCGGGCTCTGCAGGGATTTTTTTTTGGGGCAGAGCTTTGTTCTGGAGGGAGCTGAGCCCCCACAAGCAGCAGTGGGTGCCCAGCACAGAGCTGCTGCTGCCCAGGGTGGGATTTCTGTGTGAGCAGCAGCACAAACCCAGCCCAGGGCTCCTCAGAGACACCCAGGGACAATCCCAGCCCCGAAAGCTTTGGGGACAGTTGTTGTTTAATTGATTCCCCACTTAATTTAATTGTGTGTGGGGAACCCACCCACGGGCTGAAGTTTCCTTGTGTGGTAGATGAGAATGAGTCACAATGGCAAAATTTAATTGAAATTCTGCCTGAAATCCTTAGGAATCACAGACCTGGACTGGAAACAATGGCACTGGGAGCCCACATTGAATTACTGGGTTTGGGACAAGCTCATTTTTGAAGCTGTTTGCACACGGGGCTGCAGGGGAGGTTTGAGGAAAAACTGAAGTGGTTCAGGAAGGGTTTAGAGGGAGCTGTTACCAGAGCTGAGCTGTGCCAGGGCCTGGAGCCCCTCCGGGCTGGATGAAGGGGCAAGGGGAGGACAAGGAGCCAGGACAGCTGTGCTGGGGGGCACTGGGAGGGATGAGCAGGGGCTGGTGCAGGTAAAACCTCCAGGTTTCCCATCCTCCCTCTGGGAACGGGGTGGTGCTGGCAGCAGCGACCCCAGGGCGGGCTGGAGGAGCTCCCTGTGTGCCCAGGGAGGGCTGAGGGGCAGAGATGCACAAACCCCACAGGGTCTGTGGGTGCTGTGGCTGTGACACCCCGGAGAGACCCCAGAGAGATCCCAGAGAGACCCCGGAGAGACCCCAGAGAGACCCCAGAGAGACC
>VXBR01007109.1:69318-84209 GCA_013400215.1 Cisticola juncidis | reverse complement strand
GGATTCATCCTCCCGGAAATACCACGTGTGATTTTAGGGCAGCAGAAATTCCTGCTGGATGGGGTGGGGATGGGGATGGGATGGGGATGGGGATGGGATGGGGATGGAGGAGAAGCTCTGGGCCCATCACAGTCACACACGGGGTGGAAACAGCAGTGGGGACAGGGCTGGGCACCCCCAGCCTGATGCTGAGCACAGAGGCAGCAGGAATAAATTCTCCCCAAAGGTGCAAAGAGCCCTTGGGCCAGGTAAGATTTGTTTTGCCCCGAGCTGGAGTCAGTGAGGTTTTGGGTGAGGGCAGGGGGAGGCAACAAACGAGTGCCACAAAGAAAAGCCCAGCCTGAGGAGCCACACGGGTGTAACCCTGATGCTGAATTAATTACAGGCTGATGAGCTCCATAAATACACCGTGCTCTGATCATTTATCTGCAACATCTCATCTGGACTATAATTAGTAGATAAGAGACTTTAATCTTTCCTTTCTTCATGTTTGTTTGTACCTGTTTACGGGTTTAATTAAAACTAAAGCAGTTTAAAATAAATGATCAGAAAGGGGGAGTGATGAAGAGGAGGGAAGAAGTGGGAGAGCAGAGGAAGGTGGGAATGCAGATGAATGATGCAAGTGTCAGGGATCCCCAATCCAAACTCCCTTCATTCAGTGCCCCCCTCATTCCTTTATCCCTGAAGGGTGTGATTTGACAAAACAAAATCCTCATTAACCACCTGCCCTGCCCCAACGGGGCAGCTCTGCATGGAAGGAAGGCTGGAGCAGTCAGCTTGATTTTTAAAATAGAGAAAAAAAAAAAAAAAAAAAAAAAAAAAAAAAGGGAATAGCCTTTCAAATAATTAACCAGGATCTATCCTCCTCTGCACTAATGACTCTGAGCTCAGTTACCCACTGGCTCCTGATGTCTTCCCTGGCAAACTGGGGCAGTGCTCAGCCAAGTGCCAAACTTCAGGATTAAAATGCAGCAGGAGGAAAGTGAAATATTGGTTTCCCTCCTCACATCCAGCCCCAATCTGCCTTTGAAGAAAGTGAGCTGCATGAAAAATGGATGAAAAGGTTCCTTGGGAAATTGCAGCATTTTCCTCCAGCAGAGGCTGAGGTCTGAGGACAGAGTGACAGGAGTTACTCAGGGGCTTGGAGGGCTCTGCCAGCTCCAGGTGCCCACCCAGGGAAGGTAAAACCATCGGGGTTGGATGCTCCAGGCTTTGCTTGGCCCCAGAATGAGGCTGGGATTCTGGATTTCCGTGTCACTGAGTGTGGCTGTGCCCCAGGGGCAGAGGGAGGCTCTGTGGGCTCCTGCAGCTGCAGGGCTGTGGGTGCTGTGGGTGCTGTGGGTGCTCTGGGTGCTCTGGGTGCTCTGGGTGCTGCAGGCTGGGCTGGGCTGGGTTGGGCTGAGCTGAACTGGGCTGGGTTGGGCTGAGCTGAACTGGGCTGGGCTGGGCTGGACCAGGCTGGGCTGGAGTGAGCTGTGCTGGGCTGGGCTGTNGCTGGGCTGGATTGAGCTGTGCTGGGCTGAGCTGTGCTGAACTGGGCTGGGCTGGGCTGGGCCAGGTTGAGCTGGGCTGGACCAGGCTGAGCTGGGCTGAACTGGACTGGGCCGGGCTGAGCTGGGTTGGGCTGGGCTGGGCTGGGCTGGGCAGGACCAGGCTGGGCTGGTCTGAGCTGGGCTGGTCCCAGCTCCAGGCACATCCCCAGCCCCCGATGGAACCCTGAGGGCACAGAGCATTTGCAGGGTGGATTTTCCGGGGCTGGAGCCTTCCCTGTGCTCCTGCAGGGCTCACAGAGGTTGTGTGTGCTGTCAGAGGGGCACACAGCAGTCACTCACCCTCAGCTTTACAGGGATTCACTTTTCTGTCCTCCCCTGACCTCAGCGTCTGAGGCAGCAGAGAGAGGCTCCATCTGGGAATAAAACTCCCTCACTCTCCTCCTGCAGGGTCCCTGCCTTGCCCTTTTTATTGTCTGAGCTCTTGTTCAAACCCTGCCTCTTTCACGTACCAGCAGCTCCTGCTTTGCTGGAGCCAGGCAGAAGTGAAACCAGCAGAGCTCTGTTCCCAGCTGTGCCTGCTGCTCCTGCACCTCCCCTGCCTCTCCCTGCAGAGCCTCAGCCCTTCCCTGTGCCCGGGCAGTGCCCAGGTGATGCCAGGGGGCTGCCCCAAAGGGGGACCCTTCATCCCCTCCTCCTCCTCTGTGCCATTGGTGTTGAGCAGGGGCATGACAGGGCCACAACTCGGCAGAGGCAGGTCTGTGTCAGGGCTGGAGGGCTCAAATTCTATGTGAAATAACACAAATAGCTAGATTTTACAAAAAAAATCTGGGAAAAGAAGAAAAATCTCCTTTTCTTCTTCCTGTAGCTGGAACTCCATGGGGCAAAACCTCAGTGTGACCTGTGAAATTTCAGGTGTGATTACAGGTTATAAACCAGATTAGGAGCTGCTGTGGCCTGGGCTGGATTTGATGAATAAAAGTCCCTATTAATGAGGATTTGTTTGTAGCCACGCTCCCCTCACACACCTCCCAAAGTCAGCTGTAACTTTTTTTGCTTAGTTTTGCATAACTGCAGGAACTTCAGCAGTTAAAGCTGCTGGGGCACGCAGGGAGCTTTGCTCCCCTGCTCAGGCTGCTCTTGGTAGTGATTGATCTTGTTCAAGTGCTGGCACCCAGCTCCCCTTCCCGCTGGCAGCAGCTCTGGCTGTTTTCCAGGCTGTTTTCCCTCTTAGAGGAGGAGAGAGATGGTGCTGAAGGGAGTTTGTTGCGTTTTTGGATGTCTCTGAAAGCCACAGCACCGCTCTTGGCTCAGCAGTTTAATCAGGCTTGGGTCTCAGCCCCTCCTGCCTGGTTTGGGCTCAGGAGGTCCCTGGCTCTGCCATGCCCACCTGGGCAAGGTGCTCACCCTGGGCAGGCAGGAGGGGGCAGGAATGGGCTTGGCAGGCTCTGGGTGTGGGTTTGGTGCTCAAACACCTTCAGCTCTGGGCTCTGCCCCTCTGGGGATGCACCCAGGCTGAGATCCCCAGGAGGGCTGGGACATGCAGGACTCTCCTGGGTTAAATCAGTCGGGGCTGCTGAAATTCTGCAGTAACTCCAACAATTCCAGTGCTGGTGGGTGAAAGGTGGCAGGGGACAGTCCCCAGGACTCCGGGCTGTGTGTTCCAAGCACAAGGATTGCAGTGCTCTCACCCAGCTCAGTCCTCACCCAGCTCTTCCCTTCCCAGACATTCCTGTCCAGGGCATGGAATCAATGCCTGGATTTCAATGCTGGAGCCATTCCCCACAGAAATCCCCTGCTCAGTCAATTAGCAGCACTGAATTCGTATTACTTAAAATCTATTCTCCTGGAAGGCAGGAGATTCCAGCATCTCCATCTATATTTGCTGGGATTATTGCTTAAAGGTGGCTTAGCTGCTAAGCCACTGCTGCAAAAGCTCCATTAAGTTCTTTCCTTGTTGTACATGGGAGCTGGAAGGATTTCAGGGCAGCAGGTCGGCTGCAGAAACCCGACACCCATTCTTCCAGCAATTAAACTTTGCAAAGTAAACTCTGTGGATTTCATTAAGGAAATGGAGCCATCAGCACTGGGAATACCGTTTATGAATATTTCCTTGTAATGGCCAAGCGAGCATGCTGACAGGATGAGTTATTAGACATATTTACAAACAGCTGTTAAAAAGCCAATGTGCAGGTCCCAGCTGGATTTTTTCCCCCTTTTTTATGCAGGGTTTATTGCAGTTATTCTTTGAAAAGCCAGCTTGATTGGCTTTCCTGCGAGGAGAGGTAAGCTTGATTAATTTATTCCTCCTCCCCAGGCCTGCAGCCACGGGGAGGGAGCAGTCTGTCTGTCTGTCTGTCTGTCTGTCTGTCTGGAATAAACCCGAGGGCAGCCAGGCAGCTCCCAGCCTACACGTGTTTAATTACAGGCATTGTGTTCTTCTGATGCAGGGATCAATAAGTTTGAGTCTTTTGCCCAGTCAGGCTGATTTTTCATGGAATTCTTTTCCTTTACTGTGTGAAATGAGAGGTCATGGCTGGGAGAGGGACACCAGGGGACAGGCTTTGGGTCCTGGTGACACCAGGGGACAGGCTTTGGGTCCTGGTGACACCAGGGGTGAAGCTTTGGGTCCTGGTGACACCAGGGGACAGGCTTTGGGTCCTGGTGACACCAAGGGAGAGGCTTTGGGTCCTGGTGACACCAGGGGACAGGCTTTGGGTCCTGGTGACACCAAGGGAGAGGCTTTGGGTCCTGGTGACACCAGGGACAGGGTTTGGGTCCTGGTGGCACCAAGGGAAAGGCTTTGGGTCCTGGTGACACCAGGGGACTGGCTTTGGGTCCTGGTGACACCAGGGGTGAAGCTTTGGGTCCTGGTGACACCAAGGGAGAGGCTTTGGGTCCTGGTGACACCAGGGGACAGGCTTTGGGTCCTGGTGACACCAAGGGAGAGGCTTTGGGTCCTGGTGACAGTAGGGGACAGGCTTTGGGTCCTGGTGACACCAGGGGACTGGCTTTGGGTCCTGGTGACACCAAGGGAGAGGCTTTGGGTCCTGGTGACACCAGGGGAGAGGCTTTGGGTCCTGGTGACACCAGGGGACAGGCTTTGGGTCCTGGTGACTCGGGGAAGGGTCTGGCAGGGTTCACTGGCCGATCCTCCAGGTTTGTAGGGACAGGCAGCAAAGAAGGGGTTAAAGCCAAGGTGTTTCCTCTTGAGGAGTTGTGAATTCCTGAACATCCTGGAAGTCCCAGGAGATGTGAATCCCGTGGCCCTGGAGCACAGGACGTGCTGTGGGATCATTGCCAGCACTCCCAGCCTTCACTCCAGAACCAGTTTCTGGTTGGGACAAGCTCAGGGTTTCAGTGATGGCCTTGCTCAGGTCACCTTTGGTGCTGTCTGAGCCTGGGGCTCCAATTTCCTCCCCCAGCTCCCGCAGTTATCCCTGGGTCACACAGGAGGAATTTTGTTCCTGTGGTACAGGAGATCACCATGGAAAACGAACTGTGCACATTCTCTGTGTTTGCATCCAGAATTTCCACAAATCTGTCTCAACAAACTGAACTGATGTGAAGCCAGCCCTGGTTCCTTGCACTGGAGAGAATTTTGAGTCTCTCTGAGCTAAATCCATGAAATGAATGAAGGAATTCTTTAAAGAAGATCTTCAGGTTAATTAAGAAAGGGAAGTGTGTGGCTATAAAGAAGTTAGATTTGGTATAGCACTCATATATAACACTCCTGTTTTCCAGGGAGTCCCAGTGGAAGGACACATTCCCTCTGTGAGGTGCTTATGTTGATGAGAAACCCATCTGTAAGGAAAATTGACTCTGGGAACAGTTGAGAGCTTGTTCCAAAGTCCCTGCCAAGTGATTGATTCTGTCCGTGGCTTCATCAGATCATTGCTTCCAATAATATCATTTTGCTTATTTATTTTGTGGAGGATCAATGTGATAAATATTGCAGCTCGGTGGGAGTGCAGGGGAGATGATTCCTGGGGTGGCTCGGGGCTCCCTGCAGCCTCTCCGTGTGCCCCATGAAGCAGAAAAGCAATTCAGCCACACCAAAGGCTGCAGATGAGGCTGGGTATTCGCTGCAATAAATGCAAATGATTTGAATTCATTTCGCTGCTAAGAGGAGAAGAGAGAGGAGGAAAAAATAAAAATTAAAGCTAAAGATGCTGCAGATCAAGGAATTCAACTTTAAGCAGACGCAGAATTAACATAAAAGAAAACAAAGCAATAAAGAGAGGGGGAAAATAGATTTCACTAAAATAATCTGGTTTAATGAATAGGCTGTGATTTATTTCTGAAGTACCTCTCTGTGTGGTGCTTTTCTCCCCCCTGGTTTTTTTTAGAGCACGTACAATGGCATTCTGGCCCCGCTGCAATCAGTCTGCTCCGAACAGCTTGTAGATATTTGGCTGTGCACTGGCCCATGAGAGCAAATCGTCCTCCCTCATCGTCAAAGACTTTCCCGGTTCCTTTATGAGGTGACAAACGGTTCCCCTGCCTTTTGTTCCCCAGCCTGGAGCACATTCAGCCTCTGGGCTCTCCCGATGATTTTTGTTGAGGTTTGTTCCTTGTGCTCCTTTGTGTGCCCGGGCTGGGGATTCTCCTGCTCCCAGGGATGGAACCTGGGATGGAACCCAGGGATGGAACCCGGGATGGAACCCGGGATGGAACCAGGGATGGAACCCAGGGATGGAACCCGGGGATGGAACCAGAGATGGAACCCGGGGATGGAACCCAGGGATTGAACCCAGGGATGGAACCAGGGATGGAACCTGGGGTGGAACCCGGGGATGGAACCCAGGGATGGAACCCAGGGATGGAACCAGGGATGGAACCAGGGATGGAACCTGGGGTGGAACCTGGGGATTGAATCCAGGGATGGAACCCGGGGGTGGAACCCGGGGTGGAACCTGGGGATTGAATCCAGGGATTGAATCCAGGGATTGAACCCAGGGATTGAACCCGGGGATGGAACCCAGGGATGGAACCCAGGGATGGAACCCAGGGATGGAACCCAGGGATGGAACCCAGGGATGGAACCCAGGGATGGAACCCAGGGATGGAACCCAGGGATTGAACCCAGGGATGAAACCCAGGGATAGAACCCTCCTCCCTGCAAAGCCTCCCTGGCAGAAAGGGAATTCCCTCCTGCTCACAGCCAGAGCTGGAGCAGCTGAACCAGCACTGGGAGCTCTCAGGGTGGAGAAGAAATAAAGGATAAAATAATCTTCAGATGAGATACTGGAATTTAGGGATAACTTGTCCGAATCATTCCTGTTTAAATGTAGTTTGGATGACTCCTAGGCTGGGGAGACCTGCAAAGGAGAGGGAAGAGGGAAGGGTCACATCCTCCTGGAAAACCCTCTGGTGCCTCCCCCAAGGGCGTGAGGGCTCCTGGAGCTGCCAAACCCCAGCCAAGGGCACTGCTGGCCTGGGAGCTGCCCCACTGACAGGGAAAAGGGCTCTAAGGCTTGGGTTTGGATGGCCATGGGGAACTGGGGAGGATTAAAGCAACCCCACAGGAACTGCAGGGATTCAGAGGCTGATCAGATTTGCCAGATCTGCACATTTGGGTTCCCCTGCCCTTTCTCTCTCTGAGGTGAACTCCTGGCCCAAGGAGCACCAGAAATCATGGAAGAGAAAAACACCAGCATTCCTGACTGGAAACAGCCTCCTCCTTTTGTCTGGGCTGGGTATATTTAACTGGTCCAGTTCAGCTGCCAGAACACATTTGCCAAGGAAAACTTCCCCATTTAAACCTTCTACATCTAAATAAGGAGACAGGAGCTGGAAGCAGGTCCTGGCAGAGCCATGGAGGGATTGGAGCTGGCAGAAAGAATCCACTTGGTGTCCTTTTTCTGTGATCCAGTGCTTCCCTGGCAGTGTGACACCCTGAGCTGCTTTTGCTGGTGCCCGGTGTGGGGAGCACACAGGGGTGACTCTGGTGTCTGAGAAGGACACGGGGGCTGGGACAGGAGTTTTGGTCTATTTTGATTCCTCAGGATGTGCTTTTGTCTTTCTTGATCCCCCAGGACTTCATCCCAGACCCCAGACCCCAAGAGCACGCTGCCCCCCAGGCTGGCACCAGGGAGGTGCCAGCGCCACCACCCTGAGTGGCTTTTGGGAGGGAAAAATGGAGATTTTGGACCTTCTTTTGTCAGAAGGAAACTTGTTAGAAGCAGAGCAGTGTGCCAAGTCCCAGCAGCTCAGCAGAGATACCTGTGACACCTCTGGGGTGTCACTGAGGGAAATCCAATGTTTGCCCCTGGTTTTGGTGGGAGCTCCCTGGTTTGGGTCAGGGTTTGTCCCCAGCAGGAGCTGGGACCCCAAACTGGGCTCATCCACCTGCCCCAGACCTGGGCACAGGGATCAGCACCCGAAAGGCTCCCCCAGACCTGGGCACAGAGATCAGCACCCTAAAGGCTCCCCCAGACCTGGGCACAGGGATCAGCACCCGAAAGGCTCCCCCAGACCTGGGCATAGGGATCAGCACCCGAAAGGCTCCCCCAGACCCCACCGAGGGCAGTGGATGGCATCTGCAGGGCTGGCAGCTCCTTAATGAGGGGAATGCAAATGGGCTCGAGGTGCCAGGGAAAGGAAAAGCAGCTCATGAAAGGGAGCACAGACAAGAACGGGGAAATTATTCACAGAGCCCTAAAGTTTACTTCTAAGAGGTCTTTTTTTCTTTTTTTTTTTTTTCAATTTCATATATTTGCCTTGATCATTTGAGAGAAAAGATCCATCCACAGACAGATCTCCAAAGAGATTATGATTTTTTATAACGTTGCTGTTGCTTTAATCCGTGGTCTCTTTAGACAGGGAATGTCTAATTGGTGCACTGGTGAAATCAAATGTTTAAATAGATTGAATGGCAGACTTTTTCCCTCTGTTGTGACATTAATCCCCCAATATTCCTGGGCCCCTTGCTGGGTATTGAGGCAAAGAAAGGAGCCAGAGGAGGGCCCTGTCTGTACATCTGTGAGGTGAAAACTCCCTGGATACCCTCCCCACACATGATCCAACACATCCATTAGAGCCAGCACCTCGCTGCAATCAGCACTGGCTGATTAAATAATAAAATTTATTTATAAATAAATGAATCTCTCCATATGATCCACATTTCCTGGCCCAGGGCAGTGCAGAGGGGCTGTGCTGGGGGCAGAGCCCCAGACACTGCCTGGGCTCCAGCAGGGCTCCTGCAGGGTGGGACTGAGCTTTCCTCACTCTGATGCCCTGGGCACTGAGAGAGCTGCAAGGAGGTGCTGGAGGAGCAGGTGAGATGGAAATTCAGGGGAAAATGAAAGGGTTGGTGCTCTTGAAGTTTTCTTCTTTTGTTGTTTTTGTCCTTTAGCGGCCTCTGTTCTTTGTGATTGTAACAAAACTGAAAATAGCGTTTAAAATGAGCTTGTATCTGTTCTGTCTTTCTCTGCTACTGGCTGAGTCACCTGAAAAGAAGGAGTTTTATAAACTTCTGGGTTTGTATCTGACTGTGAACATCCCCCTCCCTCCCCTGACAGAACTCCTGAGAATCCTGGAAGGAGTCTGGAGCAATCAGCAGGCTGCAGGCTCCGCGTTCCCCCATCACTTACAGAACGCTTTGCAGAATTTGCAGCAGCAGATTAACACTGCCAGAGCCACAAATCAAAGGATTTCCAGTTCCACCCCGCTCCCACCTATTATGCAGGGGGAGAAAAAAAATCTCCATCTCCTCAGAGAAGAGGGAAAGAAAAGAGATGAAATTAGGGTTTGGAATCATTTAGGTCTGCATTTCATTCCGTTTGGCGTTGTCAGTGATACACGGCGCCTACAGAAGAATTAGAAAGATTATTGTGGAATAGAAGGCAGAGCCACAGCGTGTTTGACAACATGCTCTGTATTTTACCTTCATTAGGACAGGGAGCTTGAAATACTCATTTCTTTATGATGCAGGAACTAAAGATTTCCAATGAGCTCAGAGCAGGCAGCGGGCACGGGAGATTTATTGCTAAAGCAGCTTCTTAATCACAGCAAGAACTTCAGCTAAATGGTGGAGCTGCCTCTCCCCCAGTGCACCCCTCCAGGGAGCTGGGGAAGGGTGGAATTCAGGCAGGCCCGAGGAAATTCAGGTGCAGGATTTTGGGACACCCCAGTCAGAGCCCTGGGGAGGCCCCTTTGGCCACCCACCCCTCCAGAGGGGACAGCTGTGTCACCACGGGCCCTGCTGCACTCGGGATCCTTGTGCATGTCCTGTCGTGGCTTGTGGGACACCAAAAGCAGCCCCGGGAGCACCCTGGGGTGGGATGGTGGCAATGGGGGCCATGGGGACCAGCAGCACCTCGGAATGACAATGGAGATGTGCCCTGGCCTGCGGTTCTGAGCTCTGGAGACTTTTCCCTGCTGCTGGAACAAACCCAGATGGGAAATCTTTGCAGGCTGCCCCCAGCACTGCGGGCTGGGCTGGAGCTGGGTCATTAGCGGGTAATTAATGACATGAACGAACCAGCACCGGGGGAACTCACAGGCTGGAGCTGCTTCAGCCACTGAACAGCAGCGAGGGGGAGGCAGCAGCACAGCTGGGGCTGGGGACAGCTCAGGAGCCACCCCCGGGCAGGGAATGTCCCCCCTGGGATGCCCCCGATCCATGGGCAGGCTGGGGAGCAGGACCTGGCCCTCAGGAAAGGGTAAAGCTGTAAATTCCCACTGGGACAGGGCAGGGGCTGTGCGGACACTCCTTCATTAGGGGCCAATAATTGACTGTAATTCCTCACCCCCTCTGATCCCAGCCCCGGGCTGGAGGAGCAGCCTGACCCTGAGCATCCCTGGGAGGCTCCAGCAAAGCCTGCCCTGGCCTCAGGCACCTCTGGAGGGGCCCTGCTGGGGCCAGGGCAGCACAGCTGGATGGGGCCAGCACAGCTGGATGGGGTCAGCACAGCTGGATGGGTTCAGCAGAGCTGGATGGGGCCAGCAGCTGGGACAGGGAATGTTTCCCAAAGCAGGGATGGATGCCCAGTGCCATGGCCTGGTGCTGGGCTCAGCTCAACTCCCTGCTCTCAGCCCCTGTGCCCCACCTGTGGGGTGGCCCTGGGCTCCTTGGGGACACTGTGGGACACAGCTGTGCCTCAGAGTGGCACCAGAGGCCGCAGGGGCTGACAGCCTCTCCAGTCACCTTCCTTGGCCACTTCACTGAGGACTGAGCTGGGAACCTCTCCCTGCTCCTGGCAGGGACATGTGCAGTCCTGGGGGGAACACAAGGACACAGCAGAACATTGATTTTAGAAGAGGTGGGAGTTATGAGCAGAGCTTGGGTGACACTGAGGAGCCAAAGGGAGGAGAGGTCACCCTGTCACTCCTGGTATGGGCCAGCACAGCCAATGTTTTCATGTTGTATTTGATTTTTTAACATCGCTAAATATTACTGCTTTTTTTTTTTTTTTTTCCTTGGGGTTATTTTTGTGCTCTCCTCTGTATGATCCCCTTTCTTTCAGCTCTAGCTGTGGGAAGATGATTAAAAATGGCACATTGTCTGCACCTGGAATTCCTGACACAACCCTGGCACAGGCAATTGTGTTTCTGACAGTAACAAGACACTCTGGAACTCGGGATTCAGAGACTTTCTGTTCTCCTGCCCTTGCACTTAATGAAACCAGGGTTTGTTTTAGAGAGAAAAAGCCGGAGTTAATTTCAGCTCAGTTCAAACCGGGGGATCCAGAGGCAGGAGCCAGAGCTCGGAGTTATGGGAAAATCTGAGGAGAGGAAGGGATAAGGAGCGCTAGGAAAAGAACAATCCTTTTTATTTCCCAAGAAGACATTGTGAACAGCAGAGAGAGAAAAAAATCACTTGACAAGGTTCTTGTAAAGAGGAAGAATAGTGTAAAGTGCTGGTTAAATTCCCATTGATCCTTCACTCAGCTTCCCATATACATGTGGGTTTGACTATTTGATACTTCCTTTCACTGTCATAAGTAATAACTGAGGGGAAACAATCATCTCTAAATAACTGCCTAGGATTCTTCTATTGTAGTGATTAGTGCTGAATAATTATTAACTGCGCCGGGTTTCTGCGGGGCTGGGAGGCAGCGGGAGCTGTCAGCGCCGCCGGGCGGCTCCTATAGACGGCGCCTATAGACGGTGCCTATAGATGGTGCTCTTGGCCTCGCACAGCTTCTCCACGCCGGAATCGCCGCCTGGACGCGCTCCCCGTGTCCCAAACCCTCACGGGAATGGGGGGGGAAAGGCTCTTTTCCCTCCGCTGCTTCCCCGCTGTGGTTGTCAGGGAAGCGGTGGCTCCGTTCTATCGCCCTGGGAATGGCAAACGCGGAGGGAGCGCTGATTTCGGGTCCTGACACCGAGGGGAGCGCCCGAGGCGGTGTCTGAGGCTGCCAGCACTTCCAGGGATAACACCAGTTATCCTGCACTTCCAGGATAACACCAGTTATCCAGCATTTCCAGTTATCCAGCACTTCCAGGGATAACACAGTTATCCAGCACTTCCAGGGGAAATGCAGTTATCCAGCACTTCCAGGATAACACCAGTTATCCAGCATTTCCAGTTATCCAGCATTTCCAGGGATAACCAGTTCTCCAGCATTTCCAGGGATAACCAGTTATCCAGCATTTCCAGTTATCCAGCATTTCCAGGGATAACGCAGTTATCCAGCACTTCCAGGATAACACCAGTTATCCAGCATTTCCAGTTCTCCAGCACTTCCAGGGAGTGTGAAGCTCTGCCTGGTGGGAGGCTTGAAAGGCTCCTGGGTCAGGCACAGGTTTGTGACCCCCACGCTCTGAATCAAAGGCGGCTATCAAAGATAAGGACAAAGAAAAATATCAAAATATCAAAGAAAAATTGTCATCCATGGGCTCTGAGCAGAGCCTGATCTTCCCCTGGTGCTTAAACACTGCTCTGCCACCTGCAGCCCCTCGGAAAAGGGTGCTGGGGGTGGTCCCTGGTCAGGACATGGGATAAGAAGTGCGTGCCAGGGGCTCAGGGATGGTTTTAGAGCCCATCTCCCCTGCTTGGCCAGCAGCCCTGGAGCTCCTGGTTTCTCCTCACAAGCTCTGTGTGCCTGTGTTGGTGCCCCTGCTCCCAAGGAATGGCCACTGGCATGCAGGTGGCACTGCAAGCAGGTCCTGTTCTGTCCCCAGATTTGGGAACAGCAGAGGGGATGTCGGGCCTGCAGCAGGAGCTGTGGTAAATCCCTGCCTGTGCCTGTTGGTGATGTGAGGGTGTGGAAATCCCCGTGTGCAAGCTGTGGGCACTCTGTGGGCACAGCTCTGTGCCCGTGGGTGTGCCTGGCTGAATTCGGGGCAGAATTCCCTCTGCCACAGCTCCAGACCTTGATGCCAGCTCTGAGACCTGCCACCCTTCCAGGAGAAGGTGAGGGCAGATAACACAGAGGGACAACTCCTGGGTACTGCCCGTGGTTCTTAGGGTGGCCTTGTGCAGGGCCAGGGTTGGGTTTGGCTGTTCCTGGTGGCTTCATCCCAACCCAGCACACCCTGAGTGCCCCAGCAGGGTGGGCTCAGCACAGACCTCACTCATTTACAGCACAGAAAAAGCTCCTCAGCCTGAGCACCCTCACTGAACCCCCCTGCTCTGTGCCACTCCCCGGGGCTGGCACAGCCTGTGGCTCAGGTGGCCTTGCAGGAGCTGTGCTGCAGCTCTGGGGCTGCTCCCAGCCCAGCAACGCTGGAATGATCACCTGGAAGCAGCCTCTGCCTCCAGGAGCACAAGTGACCATCAATAAATAATAACCAGGAGGCAGGGTGCAGACACAGGCCTGAGGAGAGGAGGGGAAGGGTGGTTGAGACCCTGCCCTGCCCTGCAGGGCTCTGCACGGGGAGGAGCTGCATTAGTGGGGTGCATTTATCCAAAGTGGGGTTTGCAATGGGATTGGGTTCCATCTGCGGGAATGTGCAGCACAGGAACTGTGCTGGGAACAGAACAGGAGAGAGCAAAGCTTGCTCAGGAAGCAGTGCTGCCATCCACTGAGTGCCTTCTGCTGCCTCTCCTGAGCTGAGCTGCAGCCTGGGGATCCCCAGGCTGTCAAAGCCCTCAGCTCGAGCTGCAGTGAGGTCAGGGGGACCCTTTTGGTGGGAGTGGGTGCCTGGCTGTGCTGTGCGGGGAACTCTGCCCCTGCTCCACTGAGGGGCTGCTGGAGAGGATGGGGAGGTGCTGGGATGGGGAGAACTCTGACAAACCAACCTGTAGCTGTGTCTAGGGGAGGGGCAGCAGGGCTGGTTATAACCCCAGGACAGGGGCAGGGTGGCACCGGATCTGCTGTGGGATGCAAAGGGATTCCCTGGGGGATTTCCCGTTAGGGGTTCCTGGATCCTCTACAGGGGGCAAACAGCAGAACCAACAACGGTGCCTTTTTCCACCCAAAACTGCTCTTGCAGGGCCTAACGTGCACCAGGCAAGGAGGATGCAGAGGCCACTTCTGTGGCCATGGTGACAGCAGTGAGGGTGACACGGGCTGGACTGGAGGGGAACTGTAAGGGGAGGTTGGGTTGGTTTTGCCATTGGGGTTTGTTGTGGAGGGGGCCCAGGGTGGTGGCTCTGATTTTCTCTCGTGACTGTTCCAATGTGTAATAGAAAAATGGTTAAAAAATTCCCGATGACAAGACCTGGCAAACAGCAATCCATCATGGTATTGATCCCCTCCACCAGCTGCACTCCTCAGAACCATTCCCAGGCCCTGCCCAGGTCAGGGTCAGCTGGGCCGTGGTGCTTTTGGCTTTCAGGAGCAGAATGTCCTGCTCTGGCACTGGGACTGGCTCTTCCTCGCTGACTCCAGGTGTTCCCAAACCCTTGTGGGCTGCTGCAGGTGACCAGTGAGGTGTGGGGTGATGGAAACGGCTCCTCACTTTGGGTATCCTGCAGCTCCCAGGAGTTCCTCCCCATGCTCAGGCAGCAGCAGAGGCCAGATCCCGGCTCTGAGGTCGAACAACTCAACCCAAGGAGGGGTCCCCTGGTTCCCAGAACTGGGTGGTGACAGGGCACCCTCCCCAGCTGGCCGTGGCCACCGTGGCTGGGGTCTGGCAGCTTTTGGCAGGAGCTGTGGGGGTCAGTGGCTTCAGGGCCTTGCAGCACACGCTGCAGCTCTGCTGGGGGTGACCCGGCCTCGGCAGAAACCGGGCTGCCAGCCCCTTCCAGAGACGGGAAACTGAGGAATGGGGAGCTCGGGTGTCGCTCTGGCCACCAGAACTGGAGCCAAGGGGTACTCGGGGGGCAGAGCCGGGGGCAGAGCCCGCCAGCCCCGTTCTGCTCCTGCAGCCCCCCCAAGGTGGGACAGCTGCGGGGCAGGTGCGGGGCTGTCCCGGGGACAGCTGTGCCGGGCCGGGCCGCGCAGCCCCGCGCCGTGAGCCTGCCCCGGGCGCTCCGGGGCTTTGTTCCAGCGCGGAGCCGCTCCCGCC
>VXBR01007109.1:39446-65008 GCA_013400215.1 Cisticola juncidis | reverse complement strand
CCACCGAGGAACGCTCTCCTGGGGGAGCAGAAGCTCCTTTACCCATCGAGGGACGCTCTCCTGATGGAGCAGGGGCACCTTTGCTCCCTGAGCTCGCTGGTTTGCGGCTCTCGGAGCAGAGGCAGCACCACATCCCAACAGGAACGAGCGCACCTGCCCCGCTCATCCCGCCTCTCCCAGCACATCCGCGGCTGCTCGAGCACGGCGGTGATCAAGCTGTTTTAATTGGCCCCTCTGCAGCCTGAGCGATAAATATGTAATGGGGGAGAGTGCCCCCTGCTCCTGACGGCGCTCGGGCTGTCATTTCTGACGGGGCAGCGCGGGCTCCCCGCTCTCCCCAGCCCTGCTCGGGCTCCGCTCCTACCCTGTAAGAACCGCGCCCCCCCTTTGGCATCCTTAAAAACAAGGAAAAAAAAAATGGAAAAAGATGAACCTGAGCATGTAGTGCTCCTGAGACAGCCCCCTTCACATTTCTAAACACTCTTGATTATTCAGCTAATCTTTATTTCATGGGCCTGTTACAAGAAACACAAACGGGGGAGAAAGTAGAAGGCGGTGACACATTTAAAATACACAAGAAAAGTGCTGGCAGGAATATAATCGTTCTTCTTCCAGCGATATGAAATATTTATGGGCCTAAGTTGTGGCAAGACTCTCTGCCTCCCCTCCCACCTAACTCTGAAATGTTTTTCCCGGTACAACAGGAACTGGGGGCACTGGCGGTGCTGCCAGCAGTGCCCTGTCCCCCTCCGGGCTGTCTGCAGGGCAGGGGCACCCAGCTGGCCGGGCACAGCGTCCGTCTGTCCGTCCCCGTGGAAGGGAAGGGAAGGGAGGAGCGGAGCGCTGGCCAAGCTGCCCGGCTCAAACGGGAGCGGAGCTGTTCCAGTCTGTTAACTCGAAATAATTCAGCAGCGTCCCTTCGGCGAGCTGTGAAAAGCGCCCTTTGAGGTGCCCGTGCTGCGGAGGAGCCGCTGCTCCCCCGGGGCATTCTGCTATTAATTCATTAGATCTGAGGGGTTTTTTCCCCTCTCGTTCCCCCTCTTTTCTCTTCCCCACCCCCCTCCCTGGCAATTCAAACAGTGATGAATGGACAAAAATCCCTCAAGGGAAACATTTTTTCACTTAGTTACAAAGATTTCATGGCTAATTAGAGTAAATGTGGTTTTTAGAGTGTTAATCTCTTAACCAGCTTGGCTGGGAGGCCACCGCCACAACAGCAAAGGGGAGGGCAGGGGGAGCAGGGGGGGAAAGGTGGAAAAGGTGCTCCCGACCCCTCCCGGGCCGAGCCACGGACCCGGGGCTGCGGCTGAAGGAGNTACGGGGAGCCTCGGGCTGTGTCCCCACGTGCGGCGGTGTCACAGCGTGGCCCTGCCACCCCCGGCAGCACTGAGTGCCTGCTGACACCCGCGGCCAGGTGCCCCCTTGGTGGCAAAGGTGTTTTGCTGATGGAAGTCGTCTCATTTTTTGGCTGTGAAGGGATTTATCCTCGTGCCTGTGTAATGTTTCTCTTTTCTCCGGTTCTCCCCACCCGCGCTGCCTCCCTGGATCCACATTTCAGCCCCAACGCTGGCTTCACCTGCCCAGGGGAAAAGCGGCAAAATGGGTGAGGAGCTGCAGAGCCTGTCCCCAGCCACAGCCAGCACCGGCTGGAAATTGGGGGTGGGATGTGGGCTTGAAATTCCTCCTCATCCCACTAGAGGGGATCCTCTGGATCAAACTAAAACCCGAACACAGACCCAGCCAGGAGCAGAGCTGCAGCCTCTGCCTGGTGGCGATGGGTTCGGGGCACAGGGGCTGGAAATGCCGGAGCGGGGCACAGGAGGAACTCGGTGCTTCTCAGACATTCCCGGCTGTCCCAGGCTGGCCCTGGCCATGTGTCCCCGCTCCTGGCCGTGTGTCCCGCTCCTGGCTGTGTCCGTGGCTGCTTTGCTAGGTTGGGGCGAGGCTGCTCCAGCAGCGCCATCCCGGTCACACGAGTGCAACATGTGTGGGTGATGGAGCCGAGGGGCTTCGTGCTCCCTGTGGGGCTGCAGCGGGAATTCCGATCCGTCCGAGGGGCTTCGTGATCCCTGCGGGGCTGCAGCGGGAATTCCCGTCCGTCCGAGGGGCTGGGACCGGGCTGCTGCCAGGGATGGGGTGCCGGGAAAGAGGAGCCCTCCCCGCCCTATCAGAGAGGGCCCATCTCGTGTTTCTCCCTGGAATCGCAGCTCCTGTTCGGCTGAAATCGACCTGGGAGGGGGAAACGGGGGGAGGGAAAAGCGAGATAAATGTATCCTACTATGAAAATTTAATCCTGCTTTGCCGGGGCTAAAATTGCGTTCAGAGCTGGAGATAAAAGGCATCAGAGTCACGTTATAAAAAAATCCAGATGATCTCCGAAGGCACGGAGAGTGAGCCTGGGAGAGCCCTGCCAGGGCTCTGCTGTGCCAGGCTGGCAGCCCCTGCTGCCCCTCCTTTCCTGGCACTGCCCTGGGAGCAGCCCTGCCCTGACCCAGCTCTGAGGGGCACATTTAGCACTCAGATCCCTCTCCCCACTTGCTGAAGGAGACGGTTCCTCCCGGTTCTGTCCTCCAGGTGATCCCGTGCTCACTCTGCACCGTGCTCTGTGTCCCCGAAGTTCCTAAAAATCTGTGTGCAGGGGTGACCCTGCTGTGCTGAGGGCTCCCGAGGGCCTGGGCTCCTCCTGAAGCCCAAGAGAGGCTCCTCAGAGCTCCTCCCTGTCCAGCCATCCCCAGACGGAGCCTGGGAGCCCATCCCAGCCCCGTGTGGGGTTGGAGGGTCCTGCCCAGCCAGTCCCTGGCTCTCCGTGCTGCTCTCGCTGTGACAGCAGCTTCCCAGCAGGGACGGCCCTCCCAGCCCTTTTCCTGCTCCTGCACCGTTTCCCCACTTCATGAAAGTGAAAGGTGACGTCTGAGTAAATATTGCCCTGACCTCTCACCTCCCTCTCCTCCTCCCGCTGCCGCTGCCGCCACCCCAGGGCTGCCCCGGGGCTGTGCCCGAGAGGGGGCACAGGTAGGGAGAGCCGAGTGTGGGCACAGCCTCTGCCCCTCTGTGTGACCCGGAGGGGCTGGCAGGGCTCTCCCAGGGCTGGGCCACCCGCCCTGGGCTCCCCTCGTGCAGGGGCTCGGCAGTGGCAGTGCTGGGCTCTGGGGAAGCCCTTGGGGATGCACAGGCGAACCCGATCCCATTTTCCCGCTGTGGCAGTGCTGGGCTCTGTGGGAATTCCTTGGGGATGCACAGGCGAACCCGATCCCATTTTCCTGCTGAGGGGCGGCGGATGGGAGAGCTCCAGGCTGCTCGCGGTGTGTGCGGGCACAGCTCAGCGCAAACAGCCCATTTTCCTCGCACCTCCTGCATGGCTCTGACAGCACTGACACCCCAGCAGTTTAACCCCCGCAGTGCCAGGCTCTGGAGCCCCATTTCCCCGTCTGGAAAACAGGAAAGCTGCGGGGCAGCGCCGGCTCCTGACGCGCGCCGGGGAGGAAGCGCGGCCACCCCGCAGCCGCCGTCACTCCCTGACTCAGCGTGGAAGAAGTTCCTCCTGTCATTTCCAGGCTCGGCCAGCCTGGGAACAGATTCCTGCCAGGGAGATTTATGTGCAGCTCTTCCTCCGTGGCGGTGCTGTCATCGGGCAGGAGCCCACAGCGATCCCTGGCCCTGCTGAAGCTGCCAGCAGGAGAAGGGCAGAATCCTGGAGGTGCTTTCCAGGTGTTCCTGAGCCTCCCTGCTTTGGTTTGTCCACCTGGGAATGAGCTTCCAAAAAGTGAGTTTGTGCTCTGAGCTTTTGAGGGTAAGACTTGGACAGCATTGAGAGGAGGCTTTGAGTAGTTTGGATTTGTGTGGCGAGTTTGGGGCTCTCAGGTTTGCCTTGGCACGGCTCTCCTGCGATTTCCCCCCTCGGGATGGGAGGCTGAGATTCTGGGAATGGGCAGCTGGGAAAGCTGTGGTGAGGGTGTGTTGGTGGCAGGGTCAAACCCCAAGGTGAGGGCACTGAAATCAGCATTTTCCTGCTCCTTGGGGAGCATTTTCAGCAGAGCCCAGGGGCTGGGTCCTTGCCCAGGTAGCCCAACATGAGGGGCTCACGTGTGGCCAGCTCGTGTGAAGAGCTTTGTTCCCCTGGCTGGGCAGATTTATCGGTGTCAGAGCAGAGGAACAGGAGCTGGCTGTGGAACAGGGATGTTACAGTTCAACTCCATAAAACACGCCGCCTGTCTCCTCTGCTCAGTCATTTGCCAAGTCCCCAAAAAGTCGCAGTGACAGGAGCAGAGGAAGGAGCTCTGCCCTCATGTTCATATTTCCTGTCTTTGCTGGCTTATGTCACAGCCTGGAATGTTATTTGAACAGAAAAAAAAAGAAAAATAGCCTGTGAATTTCCTTTTGATTTTTAATGGAAGTGTGAAGAGGTGGGGAGGAAAAGGGAGCGTGCCTGGAGGTTTCCTAAGTGCCTGGATTATTCTTATGGTTAAAATATGTCATTTCACAGGTTTGAAATTTGCACTGAAGTTAAAACGTGGAACTCTGGAATGGTTTGGGTTGGGAAGGACCTTAAAGTGTCCAAGGCCAGGTTGGACGGGGCTTGGAGTAACCTGGGACAGTGGAAGATGTCCCTGCCCATGGCAAGGGGGTGGAACTCGATGAGATTTCTGGTTTCTTCCAGCCCAAACCATTCTGTCATTCCATGATAAACCCAGAGTACACAAACTGAGAGTAAGAGCTTTTCAGAGCCCACCTCGGAATGAGAAATGTTTTTGTGTTTGCCTTAAACCTTCCAAAACTCCTGACTTTTGCTGTCTGCCCCTCTGGATCTCCAAGTGAATTTAACATCAGAGGCATCATCCCTTGTGAGGCTGGAGCTGGGAGGGCCAGATGGAAAAACACCCCCAGAAATTGCCTTGGCTGGGGATGCTGTAGCAGAGGATGGGGCACTGCAGGTCCTTTCTGCCCCAGCTGTGAATTTTCCTTGCAGTTCCCAAGGAGTTAATTCCAGCAGAGCCCTCTCCTGCAGTGTTTGGCTCCCCTGGCAGCTGAGGAGCCTCCTGGAGCAGCGATTGTGTTCAAAGCCTGCTCAGCAGTGACAGGTCCAGACTGTCTTTAAAAATCTCGTAGCAACCGAGGGGCTCGGGCCAAACTCGCCGAGTTCACGGGGAGACAGAGGCAGCAGCCCCTCGCTTGTCCCCGGGGCCATAATGAGGTGCTGCCACAAGAGCTTGTGTAACTCTGCTTTTCAGGGCAGGGACTGTGTGACAGGGACAAGCTCTGTGTGACAGGGACAAGTCGGTTCCACCAGATGAACTCCCCGGAGTCGAGGTGGCCGCGGCTTGTGCCGGGCTCGGCTCAGCAGTGCCAGAACAAACTCCCGGAGAGAAACAAAGGCTGAGGCTCTTGTGAGGGCTTCCAAGGGTGTTGTATAACTTGGTTTAAAACAAAAAAACAACCAAAAAAGAAAGATAAGATGTAGCCCAGCCCAGGGTGCTGGGTCACAGGAGGTTTGACCCCAGGAGGGACAGGTTGGCTGGAGCTGCAGTGACTTTGCACAGGGAATTTTTCACCTCGGAGTGTGAATTCTGAATGTGGTGGATTTTAACCATTCGCTGCCTCACAGCCTTGTACCAATGAGCTCTGTGTCAATCTTGTCACTGAAATGAGATTTAATTGGCTTTTAATGAAGGGATGATCTCCCTGGGGGTGAGTCCTGCTGGCACAGGGTGTTGGGCACCTCCCCTGCCCCAGCAGAGCCTGCTCTCACCCCCTCTGAGCTGCAAAGATCTACTGGAAACCAAACAATTTCAGCCTAATATCCTTCTCCTCCCAAGATTTAAAAAGAAACCATTATTTTTATCCCAAACTGCAAATTTTAACATGAGAAGAAGCAGAATATTGGCTCATCTGTTCATCCCTGTGAATTCCTTCTTCATTCTCTGCACATTCCCATTATAAACATGACACTTGGGCAGATTATCTGCTTTAGCCATCGTGTTACTGAAGGGGATATCATATTAATTTCCTTGTCATTCAGTTTGTTCTCATCTATGTGAGATCATTTGGTTACAAGTCTTGTGATCCTTAATGTAACTCGGTTGGTCTTTGCTTCTGGCTTCAGAAAAGACAAAGGGAGCAGCACTCAAGTGCTCCTGGGTTTTCCAAAATCACCAGCGTTCCTCAGATCTGGGAGGTTCCTTTTGGCCAAGCATCTCGGCTGGGTTGTTTTGGTGAAAGTTCCACAGGTTTTGGGCCAGGGAGAGCTCAAATTGTTGAATTCTGGCTTTGCCTCCCAGTCCTTGAGCTTTGCAGGGATGTTTTGGGGATCTGGAGGAGCAGTAAAGGGGGATGTGTGAAACTGAACCTGCTGGGAGTGGTGCACTGACTCTCACGAGTTGTTTTGTTGTGTTTTTGGAGGAATCTCCTTCTGGGATGTGTCCTTGGGTTTGCCAAAGGAGTCCTGCCACAAATTCAACCACAGCTTCTCTCCCTGTGGGATGCTCTGTGCATTTTATGGAACCCAGGACATCCTTTGGTCAGTTCCTAGCCCATCTTGGGGATGTGCCCACTCAGGGGTGATAGGGTGGCTTTGATCCCCATGATGCTCCATCCAAAGCGGTGCCCTGGGCATTTGGGGCCGGGGTGGGACCCGTCCCTGGCACAGAGCTGAACCCGAGGGTGCAGAGGGGCTCTCGGGGCGGGCAGGCTGGCTGCATCCCTGTGAAATATGGCCTCACACGTCCTTGAAGGATTTATTGTTTTCCGGGCATGGCTGGAGCCCGTCCCACAGGCTGGATGTGGGAAGGAAGTGACTCAGTTGCTCTCCAGACAAGTGCAGCTTTGAAATCCAGGCAGGCAGAGGCAGCTGAGAGGCTCCGGCTCGCTCCTCTTGGAATTCCCAGTGTGGCTCTCGCTCCTGGTGGGCTCTGGGATGGGCTGGGCAGGGGCTGGGAGGGAAAAGGCCGGGCTGGGCAGTGGCCACGGTGCCTCAGGACCCTGTGGGGTGAGGATGTCACAGCAGAGCAGGTGACAAGGGAAGGTGGGACCCACAGGAGCAGGCTGAGGCCGTGGGTGCCGTGCCAGGGCTGGGAGCAGCTGGAGCAGCCCATGGCAAATCGATTGCCATGCCAGGGGCACAGTGTGGGACACAGCCTGAGCAGCAGCAGCTTCCAGGGGGTTTTGTGGAATATTTTCCACCCCCACAGGCAGACACACTGTGACCCTTCCTGGGTGAGCAGTGTGGGTGCTCAGCTCCTCTCCTGTCCCCTCACTGTCCCCACAGTGCCGGTGTTTGTGCCTTGCTCTGAGCTACTCAGGCATTTGTAGAGCTCCTGATTTTGCTCGGGCCTTTGGGATATCTCATCCATCAAAGTGTCCAGCCCCTCTTTAGCCTCAGACCTTCTGGCTGATGTCAGATGTGGACGTCAGCAGCTGCTTTCTCCATCTTATTATCAGCTTGGTTGGAGAGAGAGAAGTTTTTAAATGACAGAGATCCTTAGCAAAGAAACGAGAGTTAGTGTTAAAAATAAAGAAAACAAGACAGCTCGTTTCATCTAAACAGAAGGGTTATTAAACAGGCTTGAATTAATCAGAGATCTGCCAGAGCTCTGAAATTGAAAAGCAGGGCAGAGGAGCAGGGAGCACACGAGTGTGAAGGAGCCACTTTCTCAAGCAGACATTGATGTCCCAACACCCTGGGAGAGGAGATGATGCTCAGCTGCTGGTGGCACAGAGGGGAGATGGCTCCAGGCTTTGGGGTCCCTGCCTGGACCTCAGGACATGGGGCTGGGGCAGGTGGGAGCCCCCAGACCCTGCCTGGCAGGCCATGGTGGGACCCTGGTCACTTCTGCTGGGTGGAGCAGAGGGAAGGGACAGAGCTCTTTTGCCCTTCCCAGGGCTCAAGCACCTCAAAACTCTGTCAAAAACAGAATCAAGCACCCCAGGGATGCCCTTGGAAGGGCAGCCAGCCCTGCCAAAGAGGATTTGGGGGGTAAAGGCATTTCCTTGGTGTGGCTGCTGGAGCTGGTGGTGGCTGCAGCTCCCAGCCTCTGCTGCCAGCAGGACAGGGCTGGATAAAGGGCCCTGAGGATTCTTCAGGGCTGTGTGGCCCCTGCCCTGCACCAAGTGTCTGCTTTGCTTTTCCTGCTCGTTTAAGGCTCCTGCAGTTGTGTTCTGCCTTCCCAAATCCCCACAGCAGCACCCAGGTGATGGTTTGATGGTTTGTGGTGGGAATGCTGGAGCTGTGACCGGCAGCTGGAAGGTGGAGGGGAGCAGGGAGCTGCTGCAGGGCACGGAGCAGGAATGAAGCTGTCCCTGTGCCCACCCCGCTGGCTGCTGTGGCACCTCTGCCCTCCCTGGGGACAGCAGGGTGGCCTGGGGATGTGCAGGCTTGGCCTGGTGCTAATCCCAGGAGATGTCCCCGTTCTGGAGTGGCAGGGAGCACCCAGAGGTGCCCGGAGGTGCTCACAGACTGCTCCCCACAACTGCAGCACTGCTGCCTGAGACAGAGCAGCTGCACAGCTGAGGATTCAGCCCCTCAGAACCTCATCTGAACAAATGCACCATTTCCTGCTTTACTTAGGTAACAGCACTGTGGCTACTGTGTAAATACATCTGGCTGCCTGGGGGAGCGCGGGGCTGGCACAGCCACAGCAGCTCTGTCGCAGCATTTCTGTTTAATGGAGTGGCTGGGGACCCATTTAATTTGGAGCTGGGGTTCTTCACTTGCCTGTGGTGTGCTTGGAGTGAGGCCAGGAGAAGCTGCTGCTTGTTTTCCTCCCGCAGTTGGGTGGCCGCTCTGTGATCCTCCCTCGTGCTGCTCTGTAATGTTCTCTTGTCATAAACTGCAGCTGGATGTCACCTGGGGACACAGCACTGGGCTGAGGCTCGGGAGATAAAACTCCCTGCCTTGCCACTGGGACCTTTTGCTTAGCCTTGGGCAAATCATTTCATCGTTTAATCTGCTTGCACCTAAGGTCAGCAGCCATTAAATTCCATTTTGTTGGGAATAAAGTCCATGAATAATCAAACGACGCTCAGGTGCAGCGGTGGAGAGGTGCACACAGCTCAGTCCATCAGGGCTCAGGTAGCAAACCACGAAAAGCACTTTGTGAGGCACGGAAAGCTGACCTAGATTGCCTGGAGGGGTTGTGGGTTCTGTTTCTGGGGGTCCTTGAGGACTGTTCAGAGCAACACGGCTGCAGTGATGGTTACAGCAGCAGGGCCTTGCAGCAGGAGGCTGCTCTAGACACTCACAGCTCCCTCTCCAACTCTTTCAACCTTATCCAAGGCCACTGACCTGTTCACACAGGTTTGGCTGAACCTGAGCCTCCCCAAAACTTGACTAAAGCAGCTGTGAAACCTCAGAAGTGTTGAATTTCCCCTCGGTGTCAGACTTCAAGGCAGCCTGGGGACCCGCGGTCTGTTCTGCTCCATGTCAGGTTGTCACCAGTCCCCAGCCCGTCCCCTCTGGGGACTCTGGGGAGTGAAATCCTTCCCCAGCTCCCTCCCCGGGTGATTTATGAGCTGTTTCTCAGCGGTCCAGCTGTGGTTTCTCAGTGCAGGTGTCGAGTGTCAGCGCAGGGAAAGGAGAAGGGCTCTGATTTCTGCTGCCTGCCCTGCTCAGGAGCTCCTGGAAGCCCTGTGGGGGGCTGGGTTAAACGACTCCAGCTGCAAGACACAGCTGGGTGACAGCCACAGGGGCTGCTCCGGGGCTCCCTGGGGATGGGGGCTGAGGAGCACAACTTGTCCAGAAAATCCCAGACAGCACCAGGGGTGGCATCCAGGTGCTGTGTCCTTGTCCTCCAAAGTGCAGCTCCAAACGTGGGGCTTAGGGCAGTGTTACTTTGGTTTTGAAGACTTTTTAAGCTTTCTGTAAGGTTCTTCATATTGGAGTCAGAAATGTTACCTTCTCACACTTTCTACTGTAAACAATGGCTATAAGGTAACATTTCTGACTCCAATATGAAGAACCTTACAAAAAGCTTCAAAAGTCTTCAAAACCAGGGTAACAGGGCAGGGCTGGGATTTCTGCCTCCCTGGACCTGTTGGGATGTGTGTGTGTGCACAAGAGGGAGGTGGAGGGGAGAGCTTTGCACAGTGTGTGTTGTATAAACAAATATCTGGGCTCTGGACAAATTCTGAGCATAATTCCTGTGATGGTGTTTGTTATCAGGGAAATGCCTTTTTGTGGCTGGCTTCTGTTCTTCCCCTCCTCTTCCTTGTCCCAGGCCTGGAGGAAGCAATAATCACAATGCTGTGTTTTGCCCTCTTAACTCTTTCTCAGAACGTTGCTGAGCCTGTGAAATGCCATCCCTGGGAATGAGCAGCTCCAGGGAAGGGGGGACACAGCTCCTGGCACGGGTCCTGCCAGCACAGAACAGGGGCAGGGCGAGCCAGGAAGGTGGATTTTGGTCCAAACCCCAAAGGGTTCAAGTTGTGTTTTAGGAAAAGCTTGTTATTTGTCATCCCTGTGGGGAAACCCCTGGAGAAACCTCGGAGCCGACTCCAGGCTCCTCACTGGTGATTTACAGCTTGTTCTTATTGCTGTTGGAGTCAAAACATTAAATAAAGAAGGCCAAGAAGAGGTGGTAGGAGCCGTCCTCACAGCTCTGTGTTACAGAATTCCAATTTTTCACACCAGTAACTTCCCTCGGGGTCGGCTCTTGGCTGGTGGGCGCTGCTGGGGCTGGAGGGAGCAGTGCCAAAGCTCCCTGCTCCAGGACAGCCAGGGAAATCCTCTGCTGGGCATGGGTGTGGGAGCCTTCTCTGCCCTGAGAGCAGGGCAGGGGTGCTGTGAGTGGCCAGGGAGGTTTCTGCTGGCCAAGGGGGATTTGGTGCGTGGGGCTCCTCTGGCTGGGCTGGCCTGGCCAAAGAGGCAGCTCTGAGCATCCAGACCTCTGATCCACTCTGGAAACATCCCAGGCCTTGGAGAAGCTTCCATCAGACAGTTTGGCTCAGACTTTTTGTCTAATTAAACCCAACCCTATTAATTATTGTGAGGTCTTCCTGCATAGCTGACAAATGTGTCCTGAATGTCACTCCTTGTGGGGATCAATCACTGCAGCAGCTTCAGTGCTTGGAAAGGTTTCACAGGAAAACTCCCGAGGTGCTGCAGGAGGGATGAGGGTCCAGCATCTGTGCACCCACCTGCCACCAAGAAATGGCCAAACTCAGGGTTTTTCCCCTCATTCCTGTGGGCAGATCCCACACGGAGCCCAAGGAAGGGGAAAGGCTCAGGCTGAGGCTGCTCCAGAGGGTTTGTTCTGCCTTTGGGGCTATCCCGGGCAGCCTGCCCTGCTGGTGACACTTTGGGCAGTGATAAGGGAGGATGTGACAGCCTGGTGGCCCTTTGGGCAGTGCTGGGGGTGTGACATCCTGGTGGCCCTTTGGGCAGTGCTGGTGACATCCCGGTGGCCCTTTGGGCACTGTTGGGGCTGTGACAGCCTGGTGGCCCTTTGGGCAGTGCTGGGGGGTGTGACAGCCTGGTGGCCCTTTGGGCAGTGCTGGTGACAGCCTGGTGACCCGCAGGGGAGGCCCTGCTGTCCCCTGTCCCCACTCCCAGCCATAAATCTTTGGGGGCTGCAAACAGCAAAAAGGGCAGAGCCCACCCCCAGCTCCGGGAGCAGCCCCTGTGCCCCTCCTGGCTCTGTCACTCCTCTGTTCAGGGACACAGCCCCCACCAAGCCAGCCTGGGATTTATGGCCCAATCTGCTCCCCTCTCTTGGGGACCCTGGTGGCCTCTGGGCAGGGGGAAACACAGGGACAGCAAAAAGGAGAGACAGGGAAAGCTTGGGGCTGGGAGGGCGGGGTGAGGATGGGGGTGCCTGTGAGGGGTCAGTGCAGCTGCTGGGGTCAGTGGGGGCTCTGGGGATGCTTTGCTGTGTCCTGGAGGTGCCAGGGCACATCCAGAGGGGGTGAATGTCCCAGGAGACAGGAGCTGAGGGAGCAGAGGCGATGGGTGAGGGCCCAGCAGGGCTGAGTGTAAATCACTGCTCACCAGCCCAGCCCCAAAGAAAAGCCCCCGGCACAGCAGGCAAACACAGCTGCCAGTGACATCAGAACTGTGCCTTTGAGCCATTTGCCACAGGAGATTCTCTTGTTGCTTTGGCTTTAATTTTCTTTTTTTTTCTTTTTTTCCTTGGCTTTTTTTTTTGTTTTGGTTTTTTGTTTTTGTGGGGTTTTCTTTTAATTGTTGGTTTTTTTTTTTTGGTCTGCACAAAATGCCACTAATGACAAACTGTGGTGCCCGTGAGTGAGTGACAGCTGAAATGAGAGAAATGACTAATGGTGCCTCCTGAAGCCCTGTCACATGGAGATTAAATGAGCCCTTTTCTCTTCCCCCCTCAATGAGAATCATGGGCATTTGAATAATAATATTATAGTCTCCATTAGGATGACAGTGGGGGAAAAAATCGGCTCAGACCTGTGATTATTCCTTCAATCTAATAATTATTTAAATACCAGATAACTCCTTTCAGCCTAATTGAGGCCTTTCAACTGCTTGGGTTTATATTGTGTGCCTGAATTTACTCTTGCTTTCACCTTGCGTTACTAATAGCTGCAGATTGCTTCTGAGGCTGTATTTTAAAACTCTCTTCAGGAAAAAAAAAAAAAAAGAAAGAGAGGAAAAATTAATGATCAAATGGTATTAAGGAGCAGAGTTAAAATCACCCATTCTGGTGGTGTTTAACTCCCCAGGTGTTTGGCTTCCTCCACAGGGATGGTTTGGGTTGGAAGGGAACTTAAAGCTCGTCCAGTGCCACCCCTGCCATGGGCAGGGACACCTCCCACCACCCCAGGGTGCTCCAAACCCCAGCCTGGCCTTGGGCACTTCAGGGATGTGGCAGCCACAGCTGCCAACCTCTGCCAACCTCTGCCCACTCTCTGAGCCCAGAATTCCTCCCCAAAATCCCTCACAGGGAGTGGGTTCCCCTGGCTCCTTGGTGTTTGCATCACTGAGCTCTGCCCAGCCCTGCACCCTCACCCTGTCCCTGGGGACAGGAGCTGCCCTGGGGGTGACACACGCCCGGGGATGGCTGGGTAGGGTGGCAGCTCCTGGCTGTGGTCTGTCATGTTCAGATCATGTTTGAAAGGCAGATTCTCCTTCCTGCATGATCTGTTCCTGCCGCTGGCAGTGACTGCTCACAAAGCTCTGCAGAGCCCTCGCTGGGAGGCTCAGAGGAGAGGCTGGGTCAGAGCTGACAGCTCACAGCCCCTCATTTGGGTTTGGGCTGCCTCGGGAGGGGAAGGTCACTGAGAAAGCTCTGAAAGTGCAGAGCTGCTGTCCCCCACAGCCAGGTGTGGGTAGAGCTCAGATATTTAAATGTGTTCATCTCTGGCCTGCCCTGTCCTCGTCTCACTTTGAAGCAGAACAACTTTTGAAGAACTGGAAGCTGCTGGGCAGGAATGTTGTGTGTGCAGAGCTTTGCAGCAGGGCCCCGCTGTTCTCTGTGGGATCTCTGCCTTCTGGGGCTCCCCTGCAATCAGAGCCTGTCCCAGGACTTGGGGCTCTGTGGTGCTCCAGACAAAGCTGCTCTGAGACCCCTGTGCCCCATGGCCAGGTGTCAGTGCCCACCACGTGTCACCAGCATGGAGAGGACCCTCCCAGATCCCTGGGAACCCTTTGATCCCTGCCATTTGGAAAGATGCTGGCTCAGGGAATGCTGTTGGGATGTTCACTCAGTGGGAGGAGCTGAGGAGTCTCCTGGTGCTGCTGTGGCTGTGTGAAGGCAGCAGGAGCAGCTGCTCTGTGCCACAACTGTCCCCAAAACACCGTGAGGTTGGCAGGGTCCGTGTCCTCCCCAGGACAGACAAACTCCTACAGCCCAAGGTGGGGATGCCAAGCCTGGCAGTGAGAGGGAGGCAGCTGGGGAGATGTCACCCTGAGCAGGATGAGAGAGTCATTGCCTCTCTCCTGTCGTGTCTCCTGTCAGTGGCATGGAGGTGGCAGCACGAGGACAGAACTCCTTTGTCACCTCTCAGGAGCAGCAGTCCCCTGCTCCTGGTGGGAACAAGCCTAAGGAGCTGCTGCTCACTGACACTCCCAGCTCAGGGCGGCTGGGCAGAGCTGGGAACTGTTCTAAACCTAAATAAACTCTAAATAAACCAAACCAAGAGCAGCAGCCATCAGGAACGGCCCTGGGCCCAGGGCAGGGGGGTCAGAGGGGCAGGGGCAGGGTTTCCATGGGGTGTGGGGGCTGGCCTGGCCCTGCTGGGACACCGTGGGTGCAGAATGTGGCTCAGCCTCAGCCTCTTCCAGGGCTGGGGTGGCCCTGAGGTGAGGGAGGTGTCTCTGAAGTGGCTCCTTTGCCTGCCCGGCCTGGAGCATGTAAGGAATGCATAATTTGGGATGAAGGAGAGCTCTGTGGTGGCTTTCTGCATCCTTGCACTCAGGCACTGCTGTGGTCAGGTCGAGCAAGCTGCCCTGGACTGGTGGTCTCTCCCCTGCTGGCAGGGTTTGGTGGCTGATCTAACCATCTGCTCCCACCTTGGTGGCAGCTGCTTTTTGGCAGGGAAAACTTCATCTTGTGAAGGAGTTCCTGCCTAAAAAGCACCTGCTTGAGAGGCACTTCTGGCTCTGGGGAGGTCTGAGGGGAGACGGCAGCACCTTCAGTGTGTTTGTGCTCAGTGAACTTGTCTGCACGAGGCTCCTTCCTCAGGTTCCCAAATTAAATCAGAGAGGCTTTAAAGGTAGAGGATAGTTCTTATTTCCTCTGCTGCTTCCAGCAACACACCCTGCAGGAGACATCCTTTCAGCCAAGATTGCAGATGGATGGCTGGGGCTGTGAGCAGCAGGCTTTGTCTTGGGCTGGAGCTGATTCTGCCCTCCCTGGCTGAGCAGAGCGTGTCCTAAACAGCCAAACCCCACCACAAATTAAGATGCAGAGGCTGAAACAAGTGGCGAAGCATCAAACCCCAACTGTTCTCCTGTAAGTTGTGGACTTGCTTAATTCTCGTTGTGCTTGGAGACATCCTCCCTTTATCTCAAGGACTGTGTAATTAGAAAGGCTCCTTTGAATTTTATCTGCGGGACACACGGGATCTAATCCTTTGCTCTGGCTGGTTCTTCTCTCCACAGAACCATGTGAGGGACGTTGCCGGGGCTCAGGACGCGCGCGGGGGACACGGAGTCTGCCTCTCCCAGGATGGATCAGAGGAGGAACTGGCCTCGGCTACTGGACTCTGACGGCTGCTCAGTGGCCCTGCTCTGCCTCTTCCTGGTGTCGCTCTCCCGGGACGTGTCCAGCAATGCCTCCTTCAACACTTTCCACTCGGAGAACCGGGACTGGACGTTCAACCACCTGACGGTGCACCGGGGCACCGGCGCCGTCTACGTGGGCGCCATCAACAGGGTCTACAAGCTTTCGGGGAACCTGACCATCCTGGTGGCTCACAAAACCGGTCCAGAGGAGGACAACAAGTCCTGCTACCCGCCCCTCATCGTGCAGCCGTGCAGCGAGGTCCTCACGCTCACCAACAACGTCAACAAGCTGCTCATCATCGACTACTCCGAGAACCGGCTGCTGGCGTGCGGCAGCCTCTACCAGGGGGTCTGCAAGCTGCTGCGCCTCGACGACCTCTTCATCCTGGTGGAGCCCTCGCACAAGAAGGAGCATTACCTGTCCAGCGTCAACAAGACGGGCACCATGTACGGGGTGATCGTGCGCTCCGAGGGCGAGGACGGGAAGCTCTTCATCGGCACGGCGGTGGATGGCAAGCAGGATTACTTCCCCACCCTCTCCAGCCGCAAGCTGCCCCGCGACCCGGAGTCGTCGGCGATGCTGGATTACGAGCTCCACAGCGACTTTGTTTCGTCCCTCATCAAAATCCCCTCGGACACGCTGGCCCTGGTCTCACACTTTGATATCTTCTACATCTACGGCTTCGCCAGCGGCAACTTTGTGTATTTCCTGACCGTGCAGCCCGAGACCCCTGAGGGCGTCTCCATCAACTCCGCCAGCGACCTCTTCTACACCTCCCGCATCGTCCGCCTGTGCAAGGACGACCCCAAGTTCCACTCGTACGTGTCCCTGCCCTTCGGCTGCGTCAAGGGGGACACCGAGTACCGCCTGCTGCAGGCCGCCTACCTGTCCAAGCCCGGGGAGGTGCTGGCCAGGGCCCTCAACATCACGGCGCAGGAGGACGTGCTGTTTGCCATCTTCTCCAAGGGGCAGAAGCAGTACCACCACCCCCCCGACGACTCCGCGCTCTGCGCCTTCCCCATCCGCACCGTCAACGCCCACATCAAGGAACGCCTGCAGTCCTGCTACCAGGGCGAGGGCAACCTGGAGCTCAACTGGCTGCTGGGGAAGGATGTCCAGTGCACCAAAGCGGTGAGGATGCACTGGGTGTTGGCTGTGAGAGCCCTTGAGAGCTGTGATCGATCCCTGCCCCCATGGGACACAAGTCTGCAGAGTGGGATCAGTCCCTCTGTGCCTCAGTTTCCCTAAATTCAGAGCACTCTTCTGCTTTAATCCATGCTGTCATCCTACAGAGTGATGACAGTGAGGGAAGGGGTGGTGTTAGGGCAGAATAAAGGGGTGCAGCTTCCTGGGAGTCTCTGTCACTCCCAACCCGGGACTCTGGAAGCTGCAGGAGCCCTGGGGAAGGTGCCTGGTAGGGGATGGCACATTGGTGGCCCCCACCCTGCTGCCATCACCACCAGCTCCCTCCACACCACCCCCAGTGTGTGGGACCGTCCTGGGCTCTGTTTCACTCACAGCTGCCCCAAACCTTTGTCTTTCCAGCCAGTCCCCATCGATGACAACTTCTGTGGGTTGGACATCAACCAGCCCCTGGGGGGCTCAGTGCCCGTGGACGGGGTGACGCTCTTCACCTCCAGCCGTGACCGCATGACCTCCGTGGTCTCCTACGTCTACAACGGCTACAGCGTGGTCTTCGTGGGCACCAAGACGGGCAGGCTGAAGAAGGTAGGCCCTGTCTGTGGCTGTGGAGAGCTGGGGCTGGGTTTTGTCTCTCTGGGGATGCTCTGAGGCGCCTCACCCCTGCTGTGTCTCACGGGTGTTCCCCAGTGGGAAACTGGGAGTGAAGCAGGAGTGGAAATGGCAGAGTTTGGGTCAGAGCCTGGGGCTGGAGAGGCAGAGTTCAGCTCTCAGTGCTCGTGTGGTTTGTTTTGGAGTGCCAGGTTTTGGGAAAGGCAAAGTTGAAGCTGCTACAGGATGGTCCTGGAAGAGGATCCAAAGGAGTTCAGACAGAAATCTTGCAATAATTTTGTTTCCCAGCAATTCTGCTGCAACTGGTGTGGAACACTGAGTTACAAAGCCTTTGGAGCTGCTGGTGCTGGCAGGAGTTTGGTCACTGAGAGATAGGAACGGGTTAATGTGGCTGCTTTTGGAACCAAGCCTCAGGGCAGAGTCCTACTGCTCCCCTCTGCCTCTTCCCTCCTGCTGGGTGATTGATCAGCCCTGGAACATTCCTTGTCCTCTTCATCACAAACACTGAGGAGGGGTTTGGTGGGCTTAGGTGAGAGTCAAAGAACGTTTCAGGTTGGAAGGGACATGGGCAAGGACATCTTCCTCTAGCCCAGGCTGCTCCAAGCCCTGCCCAACCTGACCGTGAATGACTCTTAGGCCTTTAAAGCCCAGCTGGGATTTCCCCACTTCTGAGCCACAAAACCACAGAATATTCTGAGTTGGAAGGGAACTCTCCTAGGAGCTCTGTATTTAAAATAACTTTGGAAGCGGCCTTGGGGTGTAAACAGAGGAGTGTGAGAGCCTTGTTGGCCTTTAGAGCTGGAGCTGCAGCTGGAAGCCGCCTCAGCAGAGGGTCTGATCCAGCTCCAGCAAAAGCAGCCTTGGAGCTGCTGCTCTGGCAATCTGAGACCTTTCAATTAACCTCAGCTCTAAATGACAGCATTAGGTGAACCTGTTAAATGCAGCCCCTGCTCCTTCATGCCAGGGAAAGAGTTAACAAATGTAATCAACAGCAGGCTGTTAATTTTTTGAGTCCTTAAGCAGCAGGGAATTTCTTCCTCATCTATCCAGGAAGATACAAGGACAGGCAGATACTACACTTGAATGTCTGCATCATTTTAATTACATCAGTTCATTAATATTCATTCAGCACTTTACAAGTGCTGAGTAGTAGTAAATTAGGTGCCTCCCTGGTGCCTCTCGAGTGTCAGTGGGGCAATTTTGAACGTGGGGGAGAGAGAGCTTGTAAAGCAGAGCCCTTCACCTCCCTGCTTCCCGTGCTGTGGCACAGGGGAGAGCCGGGGTTTTTTTTAGCTAAATGGAAGGAGGAGGAGCCCTGAGCACATCCCAAAAGCCGAGCTCGGAGCCGGGGATGCAGCGGGGCGTGCAGCGGGGGTGCAGCCGGGGATGCAGCCGGGGATGCAGCCGGGGATGCAGCCGGGGATGCAGCGGGGCATGCAGCGGGGGTGCAGCCGGGGATGCAGCCGGGGATGCAGCGGGGGATGCAGCAGCCCGGTGCTGGCTGTGTGCAGGGTTTGGGGACAGGGGAGGCTCCTCAATCGGAGGCAGCAATAGCAGAGAGCCTGTGCCTGCACACGAGGCATTTGCGGGCTTGTTCCATGACTGATGAAGGATTAGGGAAGCAGCAGTCTCTCCAGCAGGGTTTAATTCCTGGTGCTGGTCTACACTGAACACTTTCTGATGCAAAGTTAATCTGTTCGTGCTCCGCTGTCCAGAGGGAGGGCTGTGGAATCCTTCACCTGCAATCCTTCATCTCTTGGATGGAAATTGGCCCATCCCTGAAGTAAATGCATTCCAGACATTCACTACAGATAGGTTTTCATGGCATCTGCCTTTATTTAACAGCAGAGCCGCCTGCAGCTGATGGGATCCATCCCCCTGTAATTAACTGGAACAGTGATGGTCCCATCCTCCCCTGTGTGGGGCTGGGGATGTTGCCGTTCTCTCTCTCGCAGTCCTGTCTACACCGTTAGCAGATTTTCCCTCGTTTGACACGTGTGATTCTCCTTTCCATGGCCCGAGGGAGCCCAGGTGAGGCGTAGGAAGCGGCTCTGCAGGGAGCTGAGGCTCCGGCTGCAGAGGAGGCGAGGCCGGGGGAAGTTCACAGGTTGTCTCCAGATTTCGAGCCTGTTCCGAGATACCCAGACAAGTCTCCGAGTCAGGAGTGCTCAGGGTGCCCAGGACTCTCTCCTTATCTCTCCTTCCCCATCTGTGAGACGATGGTGGAAATGTTCAGCACCTCTGTAAGTGCCAGGGATTTGTGGAGACGCCTTTCCCACCCCATCTCCTTGGCGTCCTCCTCCGTCTCCGATCTGCCCACACAATTAATGTCTGAAGGCTTTGTCGCACCTATTCCCTCGCCCACAGCTGTTGATTTCCTTTGGAAACAAGCTGCTGGCTCCGTCTGGGCTTTCAGGGAAGGCGTTTTTGTGTAGCTGCAGGAAAGTCAGGGAGATGGCTCTGAAATCTTTCAAATTTGCCTGTGCTCCCCCAGTGAGAGTTTCTTACTGGAAGCACTGGTTTATCTCACTGGTGTCCTCCTGCCTTAGCTCTTCACCTCACTGCTCCTGCCACGTTCCCAGCTCCTGCTGGTTCTGCTCCCCAGGAACTGGCTCAGAGTGGGTGAAAAGCAAACGCTGCTGATCCTGAGGCCCTTTGGATCAACCAAAGAGATGAAATTCTCCCTCCCGCTCTCCTCCCAAAGCACCTCAGCCTCTTGGCTGTGGGAAGGATGGGAACAAGGCTCATGTTGGAGACAGAACCATTCAGAATCGTGGACTCCTCCAATAAAACCATTTCCATCAAGCAAAATGAGAAGGGACATTAATGCAACAGTTAACAGCAACTAAGTGCTGGGGGGAGATGTGTCAGCTTGCTTGTTCTGTTTATGGGCTTCATACAATTCTATCAATATTGATGTGTGATGCCTTTGATTTTGACACTAATCATTGCCATGAATTAAATTTGCAGCCATATAATTAGAACTGCTATTAATAGGGCCTCAAGCTAAGCACTGCTGTGCTAGTTGTCTTTTTCCTGATGGAAAACGGCATCCACGGAACTCAGCTCATGTGGTGTGCCTGGGAGGGGCTGGGCTGATGTGGAAATTGCACTCGCTGTGCTTAGAGGGAAGGCAGATTCAGAGATGGCTCTGACTCAGAGGTTTCCCAGGAATTCCACCAGAGTTACCCTCAGACTTCCCAGTGGTTTGCTGCTCTTGGGAGCCACAGCCTTAGTGGGAGAGAGGAGGATTGCAGGGAGAGCAGAGGAGCCTTCAGTGGGGCTGTCACTGCTGTGTTTCCACCCTATCTCCCCTTCCCCGTGCCAATCCCCCCCTTCATCCCCCTGCCCCAGCAGAGCCCCGTGTCCCCGTGCACGCCTGGTTCCATCTCATCAGCCTGAGCTCAGTGCCTGCCATGGCAGCGAGGCTCCCCACTAAAAATCAATCTTGTATTTCATCCCAAGAGGTCTGCTTCTTATTAGGTCTAATAAATCAGTGAAGTGCCCTTCATTCAGCTTGTCAATGCAGGACATTGTTTGTGATCAAGAATAAATAAATGTCTCTGCTCTGTCTGCCAGTCGCCATCTAGGTGTTATTTTTCCATCATGCTGTTTATGTTGGCTGCAGGAAAAATGCAGTTCCTGCAGCCCTGCCTGCCTTCCCACGAGCTGGGAATGCTCCTGGGTGGTACAGGCCAGGGAAAAGCTGGAACAGTGATGCTGTACCTGGGTTTCACCCAGTGCTGAGTTGCTCAGTGGTGATGAAGTTTTAATTTGTGTGCTTGGAGATGTGGAGGTGTTGCAGCGCTGCAAGCAAGGGCCCAGGTGTGGTTATTTCAGGTGCCCTGAGGGGAAGGACAAAGAGTGAGAATGAAATCACCCCCAGTTCTCCTGGGAAATGGGTGTCACACGTTGTCCTGGGTGTGCCACTCTGTCCCCAAGGGCAGCTGCACTGGATGTAGCTCGAATCCATCCCAAGGTGGGATCAGCCCCAAAGAGCAGCTCAGGATCTGCCTGCAGGAGCCCACAGGGACACACACAGTGCTGGGACCCTCCTCAAGGTGGGAAAAACCCTCCTGTCACTTCTGAATCCCTGAACTCTGTCCTTGCTGCACTCCTCCAAGGGACAGCCAGGAGTGATTGGATTGCGCCGCCGCAGGAACGGAGAACTTTTAAGTGCGTTGTTACGTCTTGGGACGTGAGAGTTTTATTCAGCTTGGCTGATTTAATTTGTTCCATTAGTGGGAATAAAGGAGGTCTTTCACAATGAAATATATATGTCTGAACCTGTCCTCAGATGACTTCATTCTGGGGATGGTTATCTCATCCCCGTAATTTATCCTTCATTTCGGCCCCCGCACGCTCATCCCGCCACACTTCAGGAAAAACTCGGTTGCATCAGCGTGTGGAGAAGCCAAGAGGACACCAGGCCATTACTGAGCAGATGGAAATCATCCATTTGCAGGCGCCTTCCAAAGGATTTGCCTGGTTTGAGCTGTAGGTTGGGAGGTCAGGGGCTCCGGCGGCTCTGTGGTCAATCCATCACCCTCGGAGCGCAGACCCCCACACCCAGCAGAGGTGTGAGAGGGCAGATGGTTCTTGTTTGGATGAAGAAGCTGTTTAATTGAAAGGTCTGAAAAAAAAAGTCTGATTTGTGCCCTAGGATGTGAAATAAGGGGGTGTTTGTTCAGTACTCTACTTGCTGCTGTGGTTGGAGGAGATGGGATTTGTTTTCTCCCTAAACAAGGATTTTCCAGCCTCAGAAAGTAATTCCCTTTTGCTTCCATCTGTGCTGCCAAAACTGCCAAACCACAGAAATGGGTCCCCAAAATGCCCCGCAGTACCTCACATTTATTATTTTTCATAGCCAAAAGTTAGGATCTTATTAATTGGAATTTATGCAAAGGAATAGGAAAAGTGCTGGAAGCCAGAGGAGAGCACTGGGGTGTGCTTGGGGCTGGAGATGGGGCAGAGCTGCCAAGTCCCTCTTGACCATGGGTCTGAGCACTCAGGAATGTCCCTGCCACCTCTTAATGGCATGAAATTGTCTCTCTTCTCCCAGCATCCCTTCCCTGGCTCTCCTATCTGGTGCCTGCCAGAGCAAGTCACTTCAGGAAAAAGCCAGAAGTTGGCAGATATTTTTATAGCTGCTGGAGAGCGAAGGGGCAGGTGTTCAGGAAACGCTGGGGATGTGAAACGGGGCCAGGTGAGCTCGGAGGCTGCTTTAATCCCATTTCTTGGCTCGGGAGATGGGGATGACTCTGGGTTTTACGCAGGTTCAGGCACCTTGAAAAATCAACTCGGAATTTTGGAGGGCAGTGATTGCGTTTGGTTCAGTTCTAAATCAAGTACTGAGCAGCCTTATCCATGTAATCCATGCTGCCTGGAGCACATCCTGCCTCTGAAATCATGGAATGGCTTGGAAAGGACCTTCAAAGGCCATTTAGTCCTGCAATGAGCAGGGACAGCTTCAGCCACACCAGCTCAGCGCCACATCCAAACAAGTTTTTTATCCTGAACGTGTTTCCGAGCTAATTCATCCCCACACCTTCTCTCAGAGGTATCATCTCCCTTATGAGCACCAAGTGAGGCAGAAGTTATTCCTCCTCCATTTCACCATGTTTTCATCAAGTTCAATAATGAGTTTCTACTTGAAATGATCTTGGTGAAAAATATCACGAAATTCCAGACTCTTCTGTGAACTCCTGTTATTTTGCCTGCCTGTCCCTGCTTTCCTTGGAGTGTGAAGCTGGAGGAGTTAGAATTCTGCTGCTGCTGGCTTTGGGGGCAGGGCAGTGCCAGGCTCCTGCCTTTCTACTCACAAAGTCAAGAAGTTCATGCTTTCTTTACTATAAACATATTTTTCTGCAGGCTTTTAAAACCCTCAGAGGTCAAAATAACACAGGTTTTGGTCCATTTGTAAGATCTTAAATCCCTGGGTGGCAAGAAATACTGTGAGAAGCCCGGGCTGTGTTGCTCCTCTAAATGCCTCCTCGAGGCAGAAAAAACAAATGTGGAAACCGCAAATGTGCCGGGAGAGACGGGGGAATGTGCAGGGAGAGCCCCGGGCGCTGCCGCAGCCCCTGAGCCGCTGCTGCTGCCGCAAAAAGGTCGGGATTTGGAGATTTGGGGATTTGGGGGTTTTGGGGGTGAGATGCCACGGAGGAGCAGCACGGCCGCGGTTTGGGGTAGGGACGGCTGTGAGGGTTCCCTGGGGGTCTGGTGATGCTGCCTTCAGCGTTCCCCCATCCCCGGTGGGTTTCCAGCCCAGCCGGGTTTGGGTGGCAGATCCAGCAGCCCGGCAGCAGCACCAGTGCATCCCTCCCGTCATGGTGCATGGGCTCCGCACCTCCCCTGCCTTTCACGAGCCTCTTCCCGTTCCTGCCGAGCTGCTTGGACGGGCAGAACCCTCCCTTTCCTTCGGGGAGCTCCTCGAGGGCAGCCCAGCCTGGAAATCAGAGAGGGAGAGGAAGCTCTGCCCGCTGTCGGGAGCTCCCGGGGATGCAGCGCCCAGCGGGATTTTACTCCAGGATTCCCTGGAGCTGTGGAAGGGCCGTGGGCTTTCCTGGCTGGGTAAAATAACCCAGCAAACCCCTGACCCTGAGCACTGCCCAGCTGCCATTCCCATGGGGTTTGTTCCTGAGCTGAGGGACAGGCTCCCAGTCACTCCCAGTTCGTACTGGGAGCCTGCTGGGAGCAGGGGATGATGGTGGGGAGCAGAGCCTTCAGGATGGTGACTCCTTGGGCGGGGATGCAGGCGGGGGGACACAGGCAGCAGCACGGAAAGGCTGCAATAATTAACAGGAGGCTTCATCAGCAGCGGTCCCGCCAGCCCCTCTCAGTGCCCTGCTCCTCTCCTGTCGTTCCCCCTGCTCGGTTACACGGCTCTGCATCAAACAAATCCGTGTACACGACAGCGATCTGCATTTAAAATGAATGTACACATCACACGGCCCCGCTCCTATACGGGAAGGGCTTTTTGTGTGGTTAGCTGCTAAATTATTTATTGTGTGCCGGGCTTTAATCTCATAAACCTGCCCGCGGGCCTTGGGCAGAGCAGCCTGAGCATCCCGGCACGCTGGGAGGCGGCAGCGCCGGGCGCCGCGGGACGGGAGGTGCGGATTGTTTGTCCTGCCGCGGTCCCTCTGTCCCTGCCAGCTCATTAAAAGCAGCGGCACCCGCGAATTGCTCATTGCCACTAGCTTAGAGCGTGATTTGCATTTGTTGCTTACAGAGGACACCGGTAACAGCCCCCCGGAAAGAACAGGAGTCCCTTGAGCTGCTGAAAGTCAGGAAAAAGGGAAAAGAGTGAGGGAGAGGCGCTGGGGTGAATCAAGGTGCTCCACAGAGGAGCTGTGGCTCCAGCCGGGAGCTGTGGCCGGGCTGCGAGGCTGAATTTGGGTGCCAAATGTGGGGGTTGCCCTGGCCAGGCCCCCCCAAGCAGCTTTTGGCTGCCAAAATTGGGGTTTGCCCTGGCCAGCCCCATCGAGAGGGTGAGCAGAGCATCCCCTCCCCATCCCCTCCCCACGGCCTCTGGTGTTCCTCAAGCTCCTCACTCACAAAAGGGGCACCCTGGCCTCGCTTAAATTAGTGAATAACAGAGCTGGAATGAAACCAGAGTCCCTCCTCCAGCCTTCCCTTTCTCCCGGCTCTCAGAGCAGTTGCAGCTCTGGGTGTGTTTGGGCTGAATGGTTCTGCAGAGCTTTGAAGCCGAGGGGCAGCAGGCTGTGACCCTCTCTGCTTTTCTCACTGTGCACAGCCTTTCACACCAGCAGCTCGCGTGGTTACTGAGAGAGAAGTAAATAATTAGAATATCTGGGAGGTGCAGGTAAAGTGGAAGGGAGTGAGGGAGTTTCACAGACACACAGGCTGCTGTTCCCACCAGGAAAAGGGGTAACTGCACTTGCTGGCTTCACAGGGAGTTCAGCTGGGAGTTTGTAATCCAAAGTGCAAAGAAAACCAGATAAACACTGACCTTCACTGCTAGCAATCCACTGATGAACGCGTTTAAATATTGGATATTTTGGAGTAAAGCACCTCCCATTGCATGGAGCACATTTTTTATTTTTTTCCTTGTTTTCAGGGGAGTTTGGCCATGCCAGGGTACAGGGCTGGGATCAGGCTGAGCCCAGCAGCCCCAGAGTGGGGCTTGCAGGGAAATGCAGCAGGAGCAGGACAGACAGCACCAGACAGGAGCTTTGGGAGGAGAAAGGCAGCTCAGTGTTTGAGAAAACAAACAAGTTTCATGTTTTTCAAGTGTGCTGTACCCGCCTGGCTTGTTCAGAGCCCTGTGATCAGAGGCTGCAGCAGCCCAGGTCCAGCAGGAGCTGTGCTGTTCCTCAAGGAGCATTAAAGAGCAGCCAGTGCCTTCTGGAAATTGTTGATAAAGCTCTCTTTTTTAGAATCATTTTTTGCTTCTCTAGCACAAATGTACTATTTCTTGTTTGGATGTGTTGCTTTCTTCATTCACTTTTATTATTGGGGACATTTACATGAAAACAGCTTTCTTCTTTTTGCTCTCGCAGCACATTTCCCAATTGCAGCTGCACTTCCTGCGTGGAGGGAGATCTCCACCTTCCCCGTCCTGGGAATGGGATTGGGGAGACTGTGGGATGTTGTGGGATTTTC
>VXBR01007109.1:4972-29398 GCA_013400215.1 Cisticola juncidis | reverse complement strand
AAAAAACCCAAAAAAAAAACCAAAAACAAAACAAAAAAAACCTCCCAGGCTCCCCAGTTCTGCTCCAGATCCCTTCTCCGTCTCTTCCCTGTCATTTACACCTCGTGGAGTGGGTGGGAATGGTGGGAGTGAAATGCTGGTTCAGGAGCTCGGAGATAGGTGGGGTTTGGAGGCACGCAGACGATTTAGCAATGATGATCAATGGGATTTGGGCATTTTTGGGAATCTGTCTCTGCTGCTCGCTGGGCATTTCTGCAAATGATCAACAGCTTGAGACGGGAGATTTGTTCCCCGCTCCCTCTCCCTGTCAGCTTTTATTTGCCTTCTGTTGCCCTCCCGCACAATCCATAAGCCCTCCTCTTTTGCATGATTGTCTCAATTTGCATTTCCAGCAGATCCACTGACATTTGGCTGGACTCTGGGTGAAACACTCCTTGAAATTAGCCTGCACGTTGAGTTTGTTCTGGGAAGATAAGAAGGGAAGTGGCAGGGGGGCCTGGGGGGAATTACGCATCTGAAACTGCACTGGGAAAGGAGCACCAGCAGTCAGACTCCAGGCCAGCAACATTTCCCTGGGATTTGTTTGGGAAGCAGAATTTGTCACCGTGGGCAATGGACTCGTCTCCCTCACCCCACTGGCTCCCAATCCCAGCACAAGCCCGTCTGAGGAAGCCAAAGGATAAATTGTCTGCTTGCCTGCTCTGGAGTTGCTCTGTAGTGTTGGCAATGTGAGACTGAGGAGGAATTTTAATTTCATGCTGTGTAAGAAGAGTGCATGCAACAGTGGCAGCCGTATGGATTTTCATATGAATAGAGTACAGTATTCATAACAGGGCAGCAGTGTTGTCCCGCAGGTTTGCATTCTTCTCCTTCCTTTGCTGTTTGCACATTCCCCTCGCTGTCCACCCATCCTCGCACTTGCTGAAATGGAAAGTATGTCCCCGCCAGATGGGTGCACAAAGTGACGAGCCTGTTTCTCAGTTAGATGGCAATTGGCTTCAGAGACCTTTTGTTGCTTTAATTTCTGTGCAATCCAAGTGCGAGTCTGTTCTGCTCGAGAGGGAACATTTTTTAGCCTGGTGCCTCTCTTGCTCAGCTTTGCGGGTCTTTAAGCACGAGCACTTTGCAGACAGTGGAGCCCATTAATGCTGCTTTGTCTCGAGATCTCTCTAAAATAACAGGACTTAAATCTCTTGCTTGGAGGGGGAAGGCAGGTCCTGGGAATGATTGATCGGCAGGGATGGGTTGTGTGGGGCTGGACTGGCTGCTCCTCACCCCTTTCTCCTCCTGGTGATCTCTTTAGTCCTCCCCCAACAGCTGAAGTCACCTCAGCAGCAAAGAATTTGGTTTGTAGAACGCGTCACGCTTTATTCAGGGAAGGCTTTGTTTCATTTGATTTTAAAAATTCGTGTGTATTTGTTGGGGAAAGAGCCCGTAGTGGTTTTTCTTGAGGCTGCTGATCTCATACATTCTGCACAGCCATAAAATATGCTTTAGACAAACTTCTCCTCCTAACATCTGTGAGGAGCGCTGCTCCGCTCGTTTCCATGCTAAACTGGTCGTTAATGCGCCGGCACATCCCGGCACGTCTGTCAAACCCAATCACTTTTGCCAGGTAGGGCAGGTGGATAAATCTGTCTGCCTGCTCACGCTGCTCTTCCTGATATCCCTGCGTGGTGGGAAAAGGCGTGAAAGGGGGAAATCCTTTTCCTGGCTGCTGGGGAGGTGTGTGCACGCAACGGGAGACGCGCGGAGAAACCGCGGGATTGCCGGTGCGGAGCGAGCCTGGGGAAGGGGTTTGCAGCAATGCAAGAGATTTCCTCTCCCATCCTCGCCTGTCCCTTTGACAGCTGCTGGCAGCACGCTGAGCTGGAGCCCAGCAGCGCCGGATCTGGCTCCGTGCATTCCCTGCCAGCCGGTGGGAAAGGCAGAGGAACCCGGCGGCGCCTCCAGATGGACCCTGCCTGGCCATCCCTCACAGCCCGGGCAGGGCACAGCCCGGGCAGGGCACAGCCTGGCTAGGGACAGAGGGGATGTGTTGGATATTGGGAAAAAATTCTTCACTGGAAGGGTGGTCAGACATTGGAACAGCTCCCCAGGGAAGCGGTGGGGTCACCATCCCGGGAAATGTTCACAAAAGGAGCAGAGGTCGCACGGTGATGTGGCCTGGTGGGCATGGTGGCACTGGTTGAAGGTTGGGATTGATGATCTTGGGGTTTTTTGCAGTGTGAATGTTCCACAGGAGAGGGGGGATGGCAGCTTTGGCCGCAGCCCCCCAGCCCCGGGCTGACCCTGGTGACAGATGTGTCCCAGCAGGGACGTGACACTGCAGGCCTGGGGGTTTAATGGCTCCCATCACGGCTCGGATTGATACAGCTTGCAAACACATTAAACAGCCCAGCAGCAAAGCAGACCCATAATTATTAAAATACAGATTTTCATCTGAAATCCTTGCCTGAAATAGCTCCCTAATGGAGGGAGGGATGGCTGTGGGGGGACAGTGTGAGTGTGCCCTGCCTGGGCACATCCCTTGAGCCAGGGACCAAGGACTGAGCTCCACCAGGGGACCAAGGACTGAGCTCCACCAGGGCCCCCAGATACCCAGTGAGCAGGAGCAGCCCAGCAGAGCCCTGGCAGAGCAGGGGACACCACCAGCTCTGAGCCCTGAAAAACAAGCACCTGTCTGGATAATTCCAGGAAAATCCCACCAGCCTGCAGGATCAGACAATTCCCACCAAAAGGGAATCACAGTCGGGTTCAACCAAACAATTCCATGGATGCACCTGCTGAGTGTGGGGAGCTCCTCTGAGGGCTGGTGGGTTTCTTTCTTCCCTGGGGTAATTCCAGAAGGGAGAGGCTCTCCAAGGGTATCCCTGAGAGATCCTCTCCTGCCCTGGGAGGGGACATTTGTACCTGGCAGGAGCTGGCACTGCTGCCTCTGCTCAGCCCGTCTGAGAGAGGCTGTTAAGAAGCAGTTTCAAGTGCAGGCTGAGAGGGAAGCTAAAGTGACCGATAAAGTCTCTCTTCAGCACTTGTAGAGCCTTTGGGAACCTCTTATAAATCAAAGCCTGCAGGTAGACTCAGGTGTTGGAGCACAGAAGCACAAACAGCATTAATGAGGCCGCGGAACATCGTCCCCGCGGCGGCAGAAGCAAAGCGGAGGGCATTTCATCTCGCAGAGCCTGCGACTCTAATGATGGTGCGAGTCCTTCAGAAGGAAAAAAGGGACAGTCTGGGGAAAAGGACCTTCTGGGCTGGCTCCTTCCCAAAGATCCAGGAGCGTACGGAGCTGCTCATGTTGCCTGCCTGCTAATTGGAGTTGGCTGTAACTGATTTAGAAAGCGATGGCCTTAGGGAGCTGAGATTGTTGTTTGTGTTTGTCTGGGATTAAATACAGATGGAATTAAAACGAAGAGGGGGGGGGAAAAAAAACCTGACAGCAAAGCCTCGACTGGAGGAGGAAGCTTTGATGGAACAAATTCCTGCTGCTGGAAGGGAGCGGGCGCTGCGGCGGCCGCCGGGTCGGGGTCGCGGTGCCATTCCTGTGGAAGCACCAGGGAAACAATGAAAGGGTAGGGACAGAAATAGAAAGCAAAAAGATGAGTGGGCTCTGATGAAAGGAGCTGTGTTAATAATGAAAACTGGAGGGTTTGAAGCTGCTTTGGAACAGATTTTCAAGGCACAGAGCCTCTCGGGAACAGCGGCTTTGCAGCCCTTTGGTGAAACCACAGCACCCCAGGTGCTCAGAGCTCCCAGCCAGGCTCTGCAGGCACAAACTGCAGGAAGAGGCAGGGAAATACCTGGTGGGTTGGGCTGGCCACACCAGAGGCCCCCAACACCAGGAAAATTGGAGCCTCGTGGTTTGAGGTCACTCAAGATTTGTTCACAGCTGAGTGCAAACCACGACACAGCCAATAAATCACGGCAGTGGCGGGGCTGGGATCATTGCAGGTTGCACTCTGCAGATGTGGGGATGTGCAGGGGGCTGTGCTGGTTCTGGAGCAGTGGGAAGGGAAAGGCAGGAGGGAGCTCAGCTCCTGTGACATTGAGCCTCGTGCTCAGAGGCTGCTGTGGCTGCCAGCTCTCCCTCACTGGGAAAATCTGTCCTGGAAGGTAACTTTGCATATCAGTTCTGAGCCTTGGCTCCGTTTATAGCTCTTGTTTTAAAAGCTGTAGGAACATTTGATACCTGGTCTCCTTTTAGTCAGAGCAATTCAAACTACTCCCCTTGTCAGAGCTGCAGCTTCTGGGGGCAGGGGATGGCAAACAGGAGCCTCAGGCCCTGTGAGTCCCTCAGGTCACTTCAAAGCTGTCTGGAGGTGACTGTGAGCAGCTCCCTTTCCTCCCAACACCCTGCTCTGCCCCTCTCAGCACCCCTGACACCTCTCCCTGGCTGGCTGCACATCTCCTGCCAGTGCTCATTAATGCCAACACTCCCGAGATTGCTGGGCCAGCCTGGGGGCAATTCCACCATCCCCTGTGAAACGGGCTGGGAGCAGCCCCAGCTCGCTGGGCTGTGGCTCTGCTGCAGCTTTGTCCCCTGAGAGGCAGCAGAAGACACCTCTGGGATGCTGCTGCACATCCCCAGTGGGTGCCTCAGTCCCAGCTCCCAGTCTGACCAGTCTGACCAGTCCGGGGCTGCTCTCCCAGCTGTGCATTGATGTGAAATGGGCAAAGGGATAAAACAGCATCCAGCCCCTGCAGAGCAGCCTCCAGCTCCTTTCATCACCTCACAGCTCCCCGTGAAGCCCCAGGGTGCCTGGCTTTGGGCAGGCATGGGAGATGGAGAGACGAATTTGTGCTGGGTTTAAGGCAAAGATGCCACAGAGCAGCCAGCACAGGCTCACGTGTCAGGGGCACTGATACCCGGGGTGTGGGCAGGATAATGTCCCCAGAGCTGCCTGAAAGCTGCAAGAATTCCTGGGAGACAGCAAAACTGCATCCACTGACAGCCCCAGGGTGCAAATGGGATCTCCTGCCTGTAATGCAGAGGTCAGAGGGTTCCTGTCCCTGCTCAGAGAGGGAAGGGGAGAGCCTGGGGTGCTGGAAATGCAATTTGGGGTGTGCCTGCAGCTTCCCACCTCCTGAGCCAGAGCCAGGAGGAGGGAGACGTGGAATTCCAGCCTTGCCTCGGGGAGCAGGGTCCCCAGGAGCTGAGGGATGGGCTCTGAGCAGCTCCTCTGAGGCACTGAGGGGCAGGGCTGGATCTTGGCTGGAAGCGCTGTCTCCGTGCAAAGGGAGCGATGGCAGAGCCCCAAACTGTGCCAGATCCCTGCTGCTGCTGCTGAAATCCATCTTGATGTGCTGCCATCCGGGCAGGAGGCTCTGGCCCAGCCTGGTTCTCCCCCAGTGCTGCCCGTGGAGCACATTCTGTGCCCAAAGGCTCAGCCAGGCCAGCTGGGCTCGCCCTCCTCGGGGGCTGCGCTTTAAAGGGAGCTCTGAATTCATAAATTTTCACTCATTTTTTGCCTAAAGAATTCTCCCTGGCTTTGTTCTAAAGGAGCAGCCTACTCTGCTGGCTGCTGGTCTGCACAGGGATGAGGAAGGGACAGAGGCATGAGGAGGGGACAGAGGGATAAGGAGGGGACAGAGGAATGAGAAGGGGGCAGAGGAGCAGGGCTGGGACCAGAGCCTGGAGCCCACAGGGCACAGCCTGTGCCAGAACTGAGTGGGAGCTGCACAGACCCCAGGGCTGCCTCTGGCCTGCCCCAGCAGGGACAGCAGGGCTCTGAGGGACTCAGGCTGCCAGGCCAGGGCTGTGTGATGGTTCTGAGCCTGCTCCTCACATAAGGGGGGCACAAAACCTTGGCCTCTACAGCAGCAGCAATCAAAACTGGCCAAACAGAGACCAAGACCTTTTTCCAAAAGCAGAAAAACCCTTTGTGACAGCACCTAGGATGAGGAATGAAATCTCCTTGAGACACTCCAACAATTGCTCCTGCAATAATATCCCTTTCAAGCCTGTTTCAGGAGGGCTGGTGTCAAGTCTGAAGATGAAGGTGTGACTATTGAGAGCTGGAGGTGTCTGTGGTTTGTCACAGGTGAATTTTAGAAAGAAAACAGAAATATTTGGCAGTGGCTTCAGCAGCTCAGCTCCTTGCTGCTGGGGGTGGATGGAGTGGTGAAGTGAAGGTGTCTTCTCTCTGTGCTTTCTTGGTTTCTCTCCCTCCCCGTTGGCACACACATCCACATTCTCTGTTCCTCTCCCATCTGCTTCCCCTTCCCAAAATTCAAACATTTCACTCTTAAAATTTTGCCTTCATGTATATGAATGAAAGAGAAAAATATCCCTGCAGGCCTCCAGGGCTGGGGAGCTGAGCTAAATTCTGATCTGCACCACAAACCCCTCGTAGGTGTGGTCGCCTCCAGCTCTGCCAGGCGGTGCTGGTGGTGCTGAGCATCCCTCACCAGGAGACAGTTTCTCCATCAGGCTCTCAGCTGTGGCTCTCAGATGCTGCCTTTAGGCAGGCAGGGGTGGTGCTGCCCCAAAATCTCGCTGAGATCTGTGCTGGATGCAGGTGGGGTAGGGGGACCACTCCAGCAGCAGCACGGGGGGGGGGTCCTGGGTGGGCTGCCAGCCCTGTTTGGTGCCCAGCCCCTCGGGGGTGTCAGAGGAGCTCGGTGGGGCAGCAGTTTGGGGAGCTGAGGCCCCTGGCAGTGGTGGGAGCANCAGGAAGCACCAGCAGAACCTTCCAGCACTTCCAGGCTCAGGCTGCCGGACCAGGGGGCTCGGGTGGTGCTGCTGGTGTGCTCCAAACCCATCTTCAGCTCCAGCCCTGCAGCNGTGGGAGCACTCAGGGCTGTGTGGGGAGGCAGCCCCTGAGTTCCAGTGTTCAATTCCTGAACCACACACGCAGTGTTTGCCTAACCAGCCAGACCCGAGCTGCTGTTCAAACACTGCTCTGCTGCCTGACGTTGGCAATCAGGGAGCTAATTACACTGGATTAGGGTTTTTCTCTTAATTACATGAAAAATTTAGCGCGGCTGATGTTCACGAGGCTGCAGGGGATTAGGGCGGAAGCCGAGTGTTTATCTGCAGGTCAATTACGGCAGCCAGAGCAGGAATGTGCTGGAGCTTCCTCTCCCCCATCCCTGCACCCAGCCCGGGCCCATTCCTGCTGCTGATTTGGGAGTGAGGAGGGATGGGCTGTGCTGGCTGCTGGGGGACCAAGGCAGGGCTGGGGGGCAGCTCTGCTCCCCCTCCTCCTCCTCCTCCTCCTCCTCAGGAAGCACCAGCAGAACCTTCCAGCACTTCCAGGCTCAGGCTGCCGGACCAGGGGGCTCGGGTGGTGCTGCTGGTGTGCTCCAAACCCATCCTCAGCTCCAGCCCTGCAGCCACAGCCCCTTTCCCCTCCCTCCTCCCAGCCTGGGGTGTCTGACAGCTCCAGTGTGCCTTGCCTGGGTCACCCTGTGCTGCTGCTCCACCTGCCCTCGTGTCCCTGTGCCAGGGCACCAACCAAGAGCTGTGGCATCAGTGCAGTGTCCCTGTGGCTGTCCCCAAGGACAGCCCAGCAGCCCTTGGGCAGCCCCCCAGCCCCTCTGTGCTGTTTTCCCTGTGGGTGGGTGAAGAGGGAAGCTCTGTGTCTGCCAGGACAGGGCTGTGGCTGCTCTGCAGGGAATTTCTCAGTGCTAAATGTTGAACCCAGTCCTGACTGGCTGAGTTACAGAGCCCCAAGCCCCTGCAGATGCCTCCTTCTCCAGCTGAATTGGAAATCAAACTCTGAATTTGGGTGTTTGGGGACCAGCAAGCTGATCCTGCCACCCTTCCTCCCTGCCTGATGCAGAGCAGGGCAGTGTGGGGTGCAGCTCCAACCCTCCTGGGACAGGGACAGAGGGACAGAGGGACAGGGACAGAGGGACAGGGCCAGACGTGTACCCTGAGCCCAGCCCAGCAAATCCCACTGCCTTTGAGGCCGTGCTGAGCACGTTCCATGTGTTGCACACACAGATTATTCAGAGCCAGTTCATCTGCTTATCTGCCGATTAATTCGGAGATGCTGGAAAGGGAATGTGCCAAAGGCTTAGGGAGTTACAGTGCGGAGATGGAAGAGATTTTGCTTTTTATTTTTATTTTTATCCCTGATCTGCCCCAGAATAGCACCGGGGAAGCAGCTCAGGGGGGCAGGAGGAGCTTTCCTCACACACCAGGAGCCTGAGCTACCTCAGACCTCTGTCTGATGGAGGCTGGGGCGTGAATGAGCAGACAGGGAGAGATTCAGCCCCATGGATTTACCTTGTGGAGCCTCCCACCAGGAGCCTTTAATGCTCCCAGGCCAGGGAATGCACCAGCAAATGTCCCTGGGCCCCAGCCAGCCCTGTTGGTCCTGCATGGTGCCTTCCTGCAGGAGACGCATTTGCTGCAGCTCCTGCATGCCCAGGGGTGATGAAGCAGCCCCAAACTGAGCCTGTCCCTGCTCTGAGCTTGCCACAGCCCAGGCAGGCTGCAGGGGCAGGGCACAGCTGGGGGGCAGTGCCAGCCTGCCCGGGGCTCTCTGTCCTCACATCACCCAGCCCAGCCTCTCCAGGCAGGGCTGGGGACAGACTCAGCCCTTTGCCCCAATTCCGAACCAAAAAAAGCCCATTCCCAGCTGCAGCTCTGCGTCCTGCTGGGCAGCAGAGACCTGGGGGAACTGGGAGTGACCTGGGGGGCAGCAGTGACCTGGGGGGCAGCAGTGACCTGGGGGCACAGCAGTGACCTGGGGGCACAGCAGTGACCTGGGGAGCAGCAGTGACCTGGGGGAACTGGGAGTGACCTGGGGAGCAGCAGTGACCTGGGGGGCAGCAGTGACCTGGGGGGCACCAGGAGTGACCTGGAGGAACCAGGAGTGACCTGGGGACACAGCAGTGACCTGGGGAGCAGCAGTGACCTGGAGGAACCAGGAGTGACCTGGGGACACAGCAGTGACCTGGGGAGCAGCAGTGACCTGGGGGAACCGGGAGTGACCTGGGGGGCAGCAGAAACCTGGGGGAACCGGGAGTGACCTGGGGGAACTGGGAGTGACCTGGGGGCACAGCAGTGACCTGGGGGGCAGCAGTGACCTGGGACAGCCTCATTTCCCAGGATCTGAGCTAAGCTCTGTCATTTTCCCACCTCCTCTGCCCGAGCAAGGTTAGATCTGATCAGTAACACACGACTGGCTCTGCATGCACAAGTGAAACCCAAAACATGCACGGCCTCCTTGTTCACCTGAGAGCTCCTGCCTGACCCAGAGCGGAGCAGAACCACCAGGCAGGATCTGCCCACAGGTTTATTAACCCCAAGGACAATGAAATTTAGATTCTCTTATTTCTCTTTGGGGTTTGGCCTTCGTCAGCTCAGAGTTTGGCTCATGTTCCAGCGTTCCCGGGAGGTGCTGGGCAGGAAATCGAAGCCATTTGAAACATATTACTTACATGATGTTTTCAGAGAGGAAAGAGAATAATACTTCCTGAGGAACTCTGTGGCTCCCACCTGATCAGCTGGAAGCCCTGGCTTTGGAGAAACAGGGTTTTTGTGTGGCGATTTTTGACAGTCATTTAGCTTTTTCCTCCTTGGGGAGAATCACGACTCACTGGAGCTCGTTTAGAGCAAACTCCACATTAGACAATCTTGTCTAAGTGGCTTTTGATGCCATTTTACACGGCCACTCAAGGTCAACAAAGCAAACTAAGCAAGACCAATCCCTTCAGCTGTGAAATGCAGTGCTGGAGGAGGATGTTGGGGAGGGAGAGCCTGCCAGGGAGCTGTGCAGGATTATTCAGCTGGAAGGGCACAGGTGAGGTGTGGACAGATAACACAGATGTGCTGGGCTATTTCGGGGGCTTTGGGCAAGAGCTGCAAATGGTTTGTGACAAGCAGATACCTGGTACCTCCCTGGCCCTGAACAACACCAGAACAACACCAGAATAAGACCAGAATAACACCAGAATAACGCCTGAATAACGCCTGAATAACACCAGAATAAAACCAGAATAATAACACCAGAATAATTCCAGAATAACTCCAGAATAACACCTGAATAACACTAGAATAAAACCAGAATAACACCTGAATAAAATCAGAATAACACAAGAATAACACCAGAATAGCAGCAGAACAACACCAGAATAACACCAGAATAATAACACCAGAAAAACACCAGAATAGCTCCAGGATAGCTCCAGAATAATAACACCAGAATAACTCCAGAAAAACACCAGAATAACACCAGAATAACTCAGAACAGCTCCAGAATAACACCAGAATAACCCCAGAATAACTCCAGCTCTGTGCTTGCTGTCATGCTCAGCCCCGTTCTCCTTCACCTGGGCTGTTTTTCACTCCCCAAACGCTGCTCACACCTCCCTCCATCCCTGCTGGCATCCTGCAGGCAGAGCCGGGGAGTTGTGGATGTCTGTCCTGGCTCATGTGTCCCTCTGGGCTCCTCTAACTCCCAGCCCAGCTGTGGGTCAGGGCAAAGGGGGAAAGGCAGGGGATGGTGCAGGGTTTGTGCCCCCAGGGGCTGGGGGCAGCCTGGGCTGGGTGCCCCCAGCCAGCCCCGCTCTGCATCCCTGCCCGAGGCTGCCAGGGCCTTGCAGAACAGGGAGCCTGAGGAATGAAATCCCCTCCCTGCCTGTTCCTGGAGCTGCCCCACTCTTTCCTCACCTGTGCTTTCATTTTCTTCCCAGCTGGGAGGGCGGGAGCTGGGCTGAGGCTGCCCAGAGCAGGAGGAGCAGGGCTGAGGATGGCAGGGGCTGAGGAGGGGTCAGCGTGCAGAGCCTGGGGCACAGCAGCACCCACCTCGTTCCTGCCTCTGGGAGGCCTCAGCCTCACCCCTTTGATGGTTTCTGTGCAGAATGCAAAGCCTGGAGCAGAGCAGTGCTGTCAGCAGTGATTGCCAGAGCCCAGAGAAGCAGAGACAGCTCCTCAAAAATCAAACAGGAGGGTGAAGGGAGAAGGGGATCCTTGAACAGAGGGAAAGGACACCCCTGCTCCCTGGGGCTCCTCACTGGGGACAGATCAGAGAGGACAGGACTTGTGCCCTGAGCTCTCCTCCTCCTGGGCAGGGACCCCCAGGACCCCGAGAGTTCCCACCTTTGGAGAATTGTGTTTGATGCTGCTGGGAGGTGCAAGGCTGGCCCTGAACCCCAGAAATTGTCTCCTTGCAACAAGTGCTCCAAAAGAAAGCAGCCCTGCTCCTCCTCAGCATCCCCTGATCCCTGCAACCCCCACATTAACAGTCTGTACCTCCTGCTTTTGTACCGAGCCCTCTCCTGCACTGCATTTCCTCAGTACTAGAGAAGAAAACCTTTTGGGCACCTCATACATCATTTTCCACATCTCACTGCTGGGTTCAGATGATTTCAGGCTGGTCTGTGCCTTGCAGGGGTTGGTTCCAGCTCCAGGGTGTGCAGAGCATCCCTGGGGGCACAGAGTGGGAAGGAGCTTCCCTCTGGATGGGAGGGAGAGCTGGGCCTCCAGGAAAAGACAATGCTGCTGATTTAGAGCACCATCCAAAGCCATCCAAGCTCCCCAGCCCAAATTTCACTCTAATGAATCCATCCCCGGAAGAATACTACTTAATTAATTAGCAGCTCATTTGCATGAGGTGGCATGTTATTAAAGTTCTGCTGCTGCAAGTAGGGCTGTGACAAGGTGTGAGCTGACAGCTTTTCAAATAAAAAGTCTTTTCAAGGAATGATCTCCCGAACTGGCAGCTTTGTTCTAAACGAGCCTCTCATGCAGTAATAAATTAAAGACACGGGGCTGCTGATTAGGCTCTGCATGGTGCCTCATCCTCCCTGCTTCATCCTGCACCATCAGCGCTGCACAAGGCTGGGAGCAGGCTGGGAGAAGGAAATAAAGGCCTGGAGAAGGAAAGAACCTCTCCAGCAGCAGTTTCTCTTCAGGGTTTGTCCTGCCAGGATGTCTGAGCTGCTGCTCCACCCCAGCAATTGGCTCCTTCCCCTCCAGAGCCCTGCAGGAGGGCAGCAAGGGGTCCTTCTCCCGATCCTTTCCTCGAGGGAATGGGAAGAACTGAGCTCATGGAGGAAATGCTCATGGAATCTCTCCTGGCAGATCCAACACTGTGGGTGCGCCCCAAAGCTGCTGCTTGGCCCTGCTGGGGCAGCTGGGTGTCCTTAGGCAGGGCACAGAGACCGTGGGCTCAGAGAGGGCTCTGGGCAGGAGGGGCCTTAGAGCTCATCCTGTTCCATGGCAGGGACCTGAAATGCAGAATTTGTGCAGATTTTGTGCGGACTTTGTGCAGATTTTGTGCAGACTTTATTCAGACTTTGTGCAGACTTTCCCCCAGGGTTTTGCACGGGCAGCCCCAGCAGTGATTAGTGAGGTGTTTAATGTTTAGTTGGACAGTGTAATTCGGGAAAGGATGGATTTTCTCCTCCCTCAGGGAGCAGAGTTGGTCTCCAGGAGTTGCTTTGCTCCCAGCCCCTTCTCCTGACTGTGAGCTCCAGCAGGGAACTCATCCATCGAGTCTGTGGGGCAAAGAGAGAGGTGATGCCCACTGTGACAGATCCATTCCCTCCTAATTTGGGAGAAATGCATAAAGAAAATGTGACAGGAGAGAAAGAGACTGGGAGATGAGGGAGCCTGCAGGTAATGAAGTTAATTGGATGTGCTGATCTGAATTGAATGTGCATGTAAGGTTTGTCATTAACTTTCTCACAGACACATCTATGATTTAAAGGAAGGATCCTTAATGGGATTAGTATTTCTCTCGAATTCCAAGGGGGAGACTCCCCAGTCCCATTCCTGGTGCTCCTGCCTGCAGGAGGGAGGTGCAGGGGGAGTTTTCTGGGGCTGGGCTTCTCCCATGGGTGAGGGGTCCTGCTGGGGGCCTGGGGCCCTGCATTAGCAAATTCAGATCCCAGATGTGGGGTGCACTGGCTGAATGATCCTCAGAACCCCCCACCCCTCTGGGTTCAGTAATGCCCTGGAAATGGGTCCAGTCCAGACAACAGCAGCGAGTCTGGGGGTTCTTCACTCCCAGAATTTCACAGAGGGCCTGAGGGGCTCTTGGAAACCTCTGGGGTAATGATCAGCAGTTCCAGCTCTGATTCTCCCCTCCTGGAGGTGGCTGTGGGTGTCAGAGGATGCAGGCCCAGATTTTCACTTCATTACCATCACAAAAATAAGCAAGTTCAGGCAGTGCCTGCTGCTCCTGGCCCTGGGGATGCTCTCAGGAGCCCCTGCAGTGCCTCCCTGGCTCTTTCCACATGGAAGCCAAAGTGCTTTGGGACCCCTCAGGCACCAGTGGGGGAAGCTGCAGCTCTGGAGGGGTTACTGGGTGGTCTTGCTGCAGGACCCCGGGTGGGGAATCAGCCCCCTCATGCAGGGACTGATTCAGCTGCTTTTCCTGGCATCGGGAGCTCCATCCTGAGTCAGCCTGGTGGAAACACCCCTAATGAAAACAGACAGGTAATTTAATCATGGAAAGTTCCTGCAAAGAGATTCCATGTCTGCTAATGGGAGCCTGCTGGGAGGGGCTGGAAGGAGAGGCAGAGCTCTCCCAGCACTGTCTGGGCACAGCACCTGAGGGGAAGGGTCCTGCCAGAGGTGTGGTGGAGCTTCCTGTCAGATTAAACCCTTGAGTGGCTCCTACACGGCCCCATCCCGGTGGCACGATGTGGAATTTGGTTAATCTCTGCCGATAAAGCCCAGCTTAGCTTGTGCTGCTTTGTATGGGAATTAAAGGGCTCAGCATGAGCCCAGCCCTGCAGGGCTGCAGCTCCCTGCACCCAGCACCACATCCTGTTCCCCCACGAGGGGCTGCCCACGGCCCTGGAGCCAGGGATGGGTTTGGATTTGCAGATCATGTCATTAGGCACTTCTCAGGAGAGATTTGTAAACATCCAGCAGGAGGGAAGGGCTGGATGTGGCCCAGGCAGCCCCTGGGGTTGGTGGCAGCCTGTGGTGTGTCCTCCTGGGCTGGCTGCCCCTCTGATCCCAGATTCCAGCTCCCTGAGGTGCCTCTCCCCACACCTGAGCTCCACTCAGCCCGACCCTGCCTCCCTCTGTGCCCCTCTCTGAACCCTGCCCATGCCCAGCATCCTGTCAGGAGAGGAAACAGAGGGGACAGAACCAAACAGGAGCTCCAAAACAGGAGCACCAGAGCCCAGCCCTGGTCCTCTGCTCCTCTCTTGCTCATTGCCATGCCAGGACGAGCCCTGGATTCAGGATGAGCCTTGGATTTGGGATGAAGCCTGGATTTGGGATGAACCCTGGATTTGGGATGAACCCTGGCTTGAATATGGCATGAGCCCTGGATTTGGGATGAACCCTGGATTTGGGATGAGCCCTGGACTCAGGATGAGCCCTGGATTCAGGACAAGCCCTGGATCTGGGCTGAGCCCTGGATCTGGGCTGAGCCCGGAGGTGCAGGGTTGGTCCCACGCCGCTGCCCCAGGGAGAGCTCAGGAGTTGTCTGGCCCCGGGAGGGCACCCATACGTGAGTCAGAGAAATTCTTTCCCTCTCCGAACGTCAGCGAGGAGATTCCTGCTGTGTGAGATGATCCCTTTCTTCTTCCTCGTCCACGGGAATCATCGCTCTTCTCTGACATCATCATTTGTTTCCATGGAAACCCAGCCCTGAGCAGGAGATGCAGCGGAGCATCCCGGTGCCAGTGGGTGCCCTCAGCCCTGGGCTGTGGGCAGGGGGCTCTGGGGGCTCCACGCCCACCCAGGGAGGGGGCAGTGGGCTCTGCTGTCCCCTTGTCCCGTGCCCTGAGCCACCCCACTGTGCCTGCGACCCTCAGGGCTGCTCCCTGGCCTCTGTGGGGGCAGGAGGGTGCAGGCAGCACCCAGCACCCAGCACCCAGCACCCCGCACTGTGTCCCGGGGCTCCCATTCCAGGCACAGCTCCCATCCCTCACCCAGGCTGGAGGAGCCATCAGGGCTGTCTCCAGCCCGGAGCTGCAATTCCCAGCTGGAATTGGGCTGCACCAGCCTTGTCCAGTGGTATCTCTCTTTATTAGCCCTGTCTGACCTCATTACTAGAAAGAAGCTCAATTTAACGAGCTGCCGGTGCCCTGAGGGAGCTCTGGAAAACAGTTGTTTTTCACAAAGGCTGCTGATCCCTCATGTCCGGCGCTTCCATTCCAGTCTGGCCATTAATCAGAGGTTTGCACGGGGCTGGCTGTGGATCCCTGACAGCCCCGTGCCCCTGCTGTTTGTTCCTCAGGTGATTTTTGTCCCTCCGGTGCAGGCTGGTGGCTCCAGAGCAGCGTGGGTGGCTCAGGTGGCAGCACCCAGTGAGGCACTGGGCTCACACTGTGTGAATCTGCCTCTAATTCTTGCTGTTTCATGGAGGCTGCCATGATCCTGATTCTCACAGGTGGAATTAAAGCAGGATTTGACCTTCTGCCTTTTGGGGGATTTTGCTCACTGAAAACTCAGGGGTTTTGAAGCAGGCTTGGGCTGACAGCTTAATCCTGCCAGAGGCTCCTGTGCCTGAGAGTGGGTGCTCAGCAGACCGCTCGCATTCCCACCCGATGTTCCTTTATAGCGCTGAGCGCTCAGGAGGTAAAGGGAAAATGAGAGAAATACAGAAAATGCTCGTGTTTGTGTGCACCCAACACATCTGTGCGTGGCAGGAGGCTCCGGGGTTCCTTCCAAGGGGGGGATTTACTCGGGAGAAGATGCAGGGGAGCTCTCTGCTCTCGGAGTGTGAAGATCTCCTGGTATTTCCAGCTGGGGTGGCTCCTCTCTCTGCTAAATCATCAGGTGCTTAGCAACCTGCTCTCCCACCTCCTGGGGACATGAGCCAGAAAAGAGAGCCGGCCCTTGGTGTGCTCCATCCTGCCTCTGCCGAGGGTTTGGAGTCCGGGTTTTCCTGCCCTTGGCTCTCCAGCCAGGTGGGGAATCACGGGGCAGCAGGGAGGGCTGGGGCAGCAGAGAGGGCTGGGGCAGCACAGCCCGGTGAGCACAGGGCACCTCCGGGACAGGGCGTGTTCCCAGGGCCGAGGGTCCTCTCCTGGGTGGGCAGCAGGAGCATCCCGGCACATCCCAGCAATTCCCGACACATTCCCGGCAATTCCCGGCAATTCCCGGTGTATTCCCGGCAATTCCTGGCACACCCCCGGCAATTCCGGGTACATTCCCGGCCCATCCCCAGCAATTCCCGGCCCATCCCGGGCAATTCCTACCGCATCCCAGCACATCCCCGGCAATTCCCGACGATTCCCGGCACATCCCAGCACATCCCCTGCAATTCCCGACAATTCCCGGCGCATCCCGGCTCCCCGGCCCCGCTCGCAGCCGCTGCCAGCCCCTGGCGCTCCCAGCCCCGCGCCCTCGGCGTTCCCGTCCAGCGGCTCTCCAAACACGCGAGCCCTGGTGGGAAAGGCGATGTCAGGAGTTTGTCTATCCCGCTCCCTTCCCCTCGCACAGCCCCGAGGCCATCAATTATTGACTTCGGGAAGGGAAGGCGCCTCCGCAGCAGCGGCTGCTGGCAGGGCTGGGGTTGGTCACAGCCCGCGCGGTTTTCCTGCGGGAGCCAGGGGTTGTTTTGGAGGGATGGAGGGATGGAGGGATGGAGGGATGGAGGGATGGAGGGATGCCTGGAGCCCGAGGTGAGCGGACCGTGTGCTGCTGTTCCTGAGCTCTGCTCGCTCAGCACAGCGGGCCGGGCTGGCTTTGCCTCACTGGGTGCTGCAGGCAGGAAAGCGGCAGCAGCAATCCCGGGTTTTGGGCAGGGATGACGCTCCGGGAAGATCCCATGGCAGGAAGAGGTGATGGAGATTGCCCAAGTGTCATTCTGTGGGTGTCTAGAGAATTAAAAAATACCTCTGCAGTATCGTGGCTTTGCTGTTGGCTGTAGAGTTTTGTGGTCTCCTTTCAGGTTTATTTTAGAGAGAATCTTAAAAGTTTACAATTTTCTTTCCCTCTGGACAGTCAATCACAGCTCACCGTGCTTTCCTCTGCGCTCACCTTGCAACCACAAAATCTCTCATTATTTCTCCTGGACTGACAAAATCACATTGGCTCCATTGGAGACAGAACCTTTGCTCCAGCCCCTGCTGCCTCTGCCCTGTCTCCAGCTCGGAGCTGAGATTTTCGCATTAATTCCTTTTCCTACGTCCTCCTCCTCCTCCTCCTGCCCCGGCCCCGCCATCCCCCGGACGCGGCCGGGCTGTGGCTGCCGTGGGCCCCTCTGAGCTGTTTTCTCCCCGCAGATCCGGGCGGACGGCCCTCCCCAGGGAGGGATCCAGTACGAGGTGGTGCCGGTGTTCAAGGACGGCAGCCCGGTGCTGCGGGACATGGCCTTCTCCACCGACCACAAGTACCTGTACGTGATGGCAGAGCGCCAGGTGAGTGCCCAAGCCCTGCCTTCCCTCAGGAATGCGCTCCGGAGCACACGGGGTGGGCGCAAGAGGAGCTCGGGGTGTTCTGCCCCCGAGCAGACTTGGAATCAGTGCTTGGGGGAGGGTTGTGCCTGCTGGTTCCTGGCTGGAAGTGATGGGAACTGAGCTGCTCTGGGGCTCTGAGCCCTTCCTGGCCCGGTCCTGAGCTGCAGCATTGCAGGGCTGCTGCAGTGAGGCTGCAGGACCAGGGGCTGCAAGGGTTTGTCTGGGAGCATCCTCGAGCACAGGCTCCCAGAACCCCTCAGGCTGGAAAATCCCTCCAGTGCCATCAATTTAATCCCCAAAAATCCCCCCAGGACCATCGATTCCACCCTCAAATGTCCCTCCAGGGCCATTGATTCCATCACCAAAAATCCCTTCAGGACCATCAATTCCATCACCAAAAATCCCTCCAGGACCATCAATTCCAACCCCCAAAACCCCCCCAGGACCATCGGTTCAATCCCCAAAAATCCCCCCAGGACCATCAATTCCATCACCCCAAATCCCTGCAGGACCATCAGTTCCCCCCCTGTGCCCAATCCCCACCTCATCCCCAGCTCCCCAGTGCCACATCCAGCATTCCTGGGACACCTGCAGGGATGGACACTCCAAACTTCCCCGGGCAGCCCCTGCCAAGGCCTGGCTGCCCTTTCTGGGAACAAATCCTCCCTGAAATGCTGCACTGATGGTGGCTTTATTTCTCTCTGTATTTTTGTTTATTTGGGTATTTACCAGCAGGTTTCAAGGGGCTGCCAGTGAGAGCTGCTGCTGCACAGAGGGGGGACCAAGCCCCATTAAGCCTGGCTCTGCTCTNATGGGAACTGAGCTGCTCTGGGGCTCTGAGCCCTTCCTGGCCCGGTCCTGAGCTGCAGCATTGCAGGGCTGCTGCAGTGAGGCTGCAGGACCAGGGGCTGCAAGGGTTTGTCTGGGAGCATCCTCGAGCACAGGCTCCCAGAACCCCTCAGGCTGGAAAATCCCTCCAGTGCCATCAATTTCATCCCCAAAAATCCCCCCAGGACCATCGATTCCACCCTCAAATGTCCCTCCAGGGCCATTGATTCCATCACCAAAAATCCCTTCAGGACCATCAATTCCATCACCAAAAATCCCTCCAGGACCATCAATTCCAACCCCCAAAACCCCCCCAGGACCATCGGTTCCATCCCCAAAAATCCCCCCAGGACCATCAATTCCATCACCCCAAATCCCTGCAGGACCATCAGTTCCCCCCCTGTGCCCAATCCCCACCTCATCCCCAGCTCCCCAGTGCCACATCCAGCATTCCTGGGACACCTGCAGGGATGGACACTCCAAACTTCCCCGGGCAGCCCCTGCCAAGGCCTGGCTGCCCTTTCTGGGAACAAATCCTCCCTGAAATGCTGCACTGATGGTGGCTTTATTTCTCTCTGTATTTTTGTTTATTTGGGTATTTACCAGCAGGTTTCAAGGGGCTGCCAGTGAGAGCTGCTGCTGCACAGAGGGGGGACCAAGCCCCATTAAGCCTGGCTCTGCTCTGTGCCAGCTCTGCTGCTGCCCCGGGGTGGTGCCCACCCCAAAAAAGCACAGCCCAAGTGATTATGGTGGGGATTGATGGTTGCCAGTCCACAGGAGGCTGCTGCTGGGGGAGCCCTGGTGGTGGCAATAATCTGGGGCCTTCTGCTCCTCTCTGAGGCACAGAAACCCCACAGAGCCCCCAGCACTCAGATTTTTGGGCTCTCTGGCTCTGCTGAGCGTTTTTCTGCCTGCTCCTCACGGCTGGGGGGTTCAGGTTGATGGGGCTGTGCCTTGGGGGTGCTGGGGGCAGGAGAGGGGCTGCACATGGAGGGGTCTGGGCGCTGTTAAATGGTTCTGTGACCCCCTGGTCACTGAGCTGTCCTCCCTCCCAGCCTCTCTGAGGTGCTGCAGGGAGGTGTTGGTGTGATCAGGGGTGTTCTGATGGAGGCAGCTCCCCTTGTACCCTGCACTGGGAGCTGCCAGCTCCTCCCAGAGCCAGGAGAACTGTTCTGACATACAGCAAGAGAAGAAAAAATTGGGAAATCCTTTCCTTGGTTAAGAAGTCATTTAAAAGCAGGGAAGACATGTTTTAGAAGAGGGCAGAGTCTTCTCCCTGCTCAAAGGCTCGAGTGAGTGAATCCCTGAGGCTGAGGGAGGCATTTTGTGCTTGTTAGAGCCACTCAGGGATAGACACTTGCATGAGCAGCCACAAATTTCAGATCCCATCGCAGCTTGGGCTGGGATTAGGTGGCAATAATGAGGATCTGTGCAAACTTTGAAATTGAATTATTTGATTCAAATGTTAATGCTTGGTCACTTTGTGCACGAGCCACGTGCTGCCCATGCTCCCACCAGGGAGGAAACGACTCAGGGTGGATCTCAAACAGTTGAGGAACTGTTTTCATTAGGAGCAAAATCCAGGGGGAATGCCTCTAACTCATCTTTTATGAGGCAAGAGCGTCTTAATATTCATCAAAGCACTAATTTGCTTAATTGTGAAACAAAAAGATGTGAAGAGAATTAGCAAATAATAGAATATTCCTGGAACATTAATTCCATTTTCAGCCACGGCTCTGCCTTGGGGAGCCTCCAGGAGCTGGGGGCTGTTGCCTCTCACTCCTTGCAGGGTTTGCTGGAGGATTTGCCTCTTGCCCTTGCAGCAATGCGTGCTCTGGGTCCCAAAATCCCAGCACCCGATGCAGATGGATCTTGTCAGCTCCTGTGACCCCGGTGCTCCCACCCTGGCAATGTGATAGTTCAGCAAAGTGCAGCCAAGAATATATTTTTTCCCCGGGTTCTCCGTAAAGGAGGCTGATGATTGAAAAGGGAGGAGAGAGGTCCAGCAGCTCCAGAAGGCTGAGGCTGTGAGTGGTGGGAGGCGGCCTCAGAAGGGCTGAGAATGTACAGCAAATAAACAGCTCTGAAGGCTGGAAATCGAGAACAAACCGAAATTCTGCCGCAGCAAAATGCCACAGACAGCAGCTGCTGCTAGCAGGGATGTGCTGCACGTTCCCGTGGGGGGAGGATTGTCCAGAGCCTGGATTTGAATATCTGCAGAGACAGAAACAGGCCAGTGCCTGAGTCCAAACACAGCCACGGGCTGGGGTTCTGTGGAGCTGAGCTGGGGAAGGGGCTCCCAGCAGAGCTGGTGGCATCCCCTGAGCTCCCTGGGCTTGGGGACAGCCCTGGGACAGGATTGGGGTGCAGCACCGGGGCTGTGCTGAGGGGATGGAGCTGTGGGGGTGCTTCCCACCAAGGATGGAGCTCCTGGGCACCGAGCCCACCTCCCTTCTGTGCAGGCAGCAGCCGGGACCAGCTCTGTGCTGAATGCAGGGAAAAGAGCCTCTCCTGCTCAGATCTGGAGCTGTGGTTGCAGGCACAGCCCTTCCCCGCTCCCCTGGCTCCTGTCCCAGCCCTGTCTGTGCTTTGCTCCAGTTTTTTCCTCCCTCCTTTTTTTTGAGATCTCCCTGAGCCTTTCATGTCTCGCTGCCAACTCCTTCCAAAGCAGAATATTTGACATTTGATTTCACTCCCACAAAGCACAGAAGCAACAGTTGCACAGCCCAGTCTGGGGGAGAGAGGAATAAAGAAATTTTGCTTCCAGGCACTCAGAGCTCCTGAACCACTCCAAGGTTTAAGGGTGGTGATCAGGAGCTCCTTTGGGTTCCCTCCCTGCAGCACCTTCAAGCTCTCTGAGGGGAAAAGAGAAGTGGCTCTGACCCCCTTTAAAGCAGGAATTCATTTCTCAGTGCTGGTGGAGCAAACAAAGCACATTTCTGCACTCAGGCTGAGCCAGGCTGAGGGAGAGCTGGAGGGAGATGGAGAGGATGGAGATGATGTAGATAAAGGTGGAGTTTATGAGGATGATGGAGATGGAGATGAAGATGAGATGGAGATGGAGATGGAGATGAGATGGAGATGGAATTGCAGGAGCTTTGTGGGGTTCCAGGATGGGAACAGCAGTGGGTCTGATGGGTGCTGGCAGAGTTACTCTCCCCTAAATCCCAGTTTTTGCATCCTGCCCCCAAATTCACCATGGGTTCTGTGGTGAGTCAGTGTTGGGGGCACCAGCACGGCCACAGTGAGGGGACCACAGCTCTTCTCAGCCACTGCCCAGCGTGAGCTGCCTCATTTCCCACTGATAAATTCAGTTAACAGTTTTGTCAGGAAAAAACAGAACAAAACAAAACAAACAAACAAAAAAAAACCCCACAATAAAAAAAAAGGTGGAATTGGTCACGTTGCTGCTTCACTGGCCACAGGTGAGGTGTGGGGGCGCACCCAGGGCTGAGCAAACAGCAGGTGAGGGGTCTATGGCACTGCAATACAAATGTGGGGCCACCAAAGGCCCCCGATTAAAAAGCCCCCTTTTGTCACTGAGTGTCACAGAGCCCCCAGCAGCACGTGCAGGAATTCTGCTCTGTTCTCCCTCCCAGAGGGAAGGGCTGAGGTGGTGCTGAGCAGAAGGGGCTCTGTAACCCATCCTGGAGCATTCATTGTCTGGTCCCAGCGAGGCAGCTGGGCTTTTCCAGGGTCTGAAATTGGATCAAATCCCCCCAGTCCTGGGGGGTTGGGGGGGATTTGGTGTCCCCAGGGCTGCAGGACCCCCTCTGCTCCCAGGCAGGGCTGGGCAGAGCCTGCCCTGGCTCCCCCAGCCTGCCCAGCCCACCCTGGCAGCACTGGTGGGCACGCTGCAGCCTGGGCATTATGTAAGCATCAGCAAAACTGGGGCCAAAGATTTTCACAGCTCTCGACAGAAGAACAGATTTGGCTATTTTTAAGCCAGGAGTGAGAGGAGCTCAATCAAACCCGGGGCAGGGACTGCCGGCTCCAAAAGATTTCACCACCTAATCAAGGGCTGCAAATGGGGAATTTCAATCAGCAGGATCCAAATGCTTGCAGGAAATACTGGCTGGGAGGAATATCCTTGTGTCAGGGGTGAGGAAAATGTCCCAGGAGGGTCCTTTCCACCCTGCCTGGGCACCAGGGGCTCCTCCAGGTGCAGCAGTGGGAGCTGCAGGGGCAGAGGGGCTGGGCTGAGCAGGTTCTCCCTCTGCCCTGCCTGAAGACAGCTCTGCCACCACGAATTTCCCTTCCTTATTTCCCACTCTTTCCCCAGATCACAACCCCTCTGTTCTTTATCTCCTCATGTTAAAACCCTGGGTGAGGTGCTGAGGGAAAAAGCAGCACCTCCCTCGCCAGGCACCTGCTCAGGGTGCTGCAAATGCAGAATTCACCTTCCAGAACCATCCTCTGTGACTCCTGCACCTTTCATTCACCTGCCCAGGGTGCTGCAAATGCAGAATTCACCTTCCAGAACCATCCTCATGATCCCTGCACCTTCCATTGGCCACTCCCAGGTTTGCTCAGCCACGGGGGGATGATTCCCCTCTGCTTTTTGGGGGAATGGGACACAGCAGCCTCCTGCTCTGGCTGGGAACCTCAGCACTCCCCAGGCAGAGAGGAGAGCCCAGAACCACCCAGTGAATGCCAATGGACACAGCAGAGCTCTGAGGGATCCTCTGCTGCTCCAGGGAGTGCTGGGTGTGCCCATTGCAGGAGAGCCTCGGCTTTGGAGGGCACAGATTTGTGTTCTTTGGTAGAATCAGAGATGCACTGAATGATTTTGGTTGGGTGGAACCTTAAAACTCACCTGATTCCACCCCAGATTGCTCCAAGCCCCTCCAACCTGGCTTTGAACCCTCGAGGGATGGGGCAGCCACAGCTGCTCTTTATTTATTCCCAGACCTGTTGCTTTTCCCCTGAATTCCCCCCTCCCTCTCCACATCCATCACTGTGGCTTTAGGTAAAGAAATTGTCTTTTAGTCCTCTCTGGGAGCAGTGAAATATTTGCTTTGCAAGTGCCCCTGCGCCAGGAGCTGCAGCTCTCCAGGGATAATTTGTGGTGCATTCCCCTGTCCTGTAACCCCGGGAGGTTTCAGTCCTGTGAAAAGTGCTTTGCTTTGGACTGAACTTTCTGGATGCTGAGGGAGGGGGAGGCAGATGGGAACTGCCCAGATGATTTAGGAGAGGTTGGGATTGGAGTGAGGGCTGAGAGAAACAGGGGAGCCCATCAGTCCTGGAGCAGCAGGGCTGTAAATACTGATGGTGTCCTGAAAAGAACTGAGAAAACATGATAAAAAATGCAAGAGATGTGGATAAAAGGGTCTGGAGTCATCAAGAGGCAAAAATGAACTGATTAAATTTTTAACTACATTATCTGCTAGTTGAACAGCCAGTTAGCCGGACATAATCTCAGCAAACTCTGAACACTGGCACAGGGAAAAGGGCTCGGCTGAATCCCACCAGAGGTGTCCAAAATCCGGCCTCCCGTGGGCTCCTCCACCTGCTCATCCTGTGCCCGTGAGCTGGGGCAGAGAGGGAGCTTGGGATGGGCACAGGATCCCCAGGAGGAAGGGGACAGGATCCCCTGGAGGAAGGGGACAGGATCCCCTGGAGGAAGGGGACAGGATCCCCTGGAGAAAGCGTTGGGATCCCCTGGAGGAAGGGCACAGGATCCCCTGAAGGAAGGGGACAGGATCCTCTGGAGGAGGGGGACAGATCCCCTGGAGGAGGGGGACAGGATCCCCTGGAGGAAGGGGACAGGATCCCCTGGAGGAAGGGGACAGGATCCCCTGGAGAAAGCGTTGGGATCCCCTGGAGGAAGGGCACAGGATCCCCTGAAGGAAGGGGACAGGATCCTCTGGAGGAGGGGGACAGATCCCCTGGAGGAGGGGGACAGGATCCCCTGGAGGAAGGGGACAGGATCCCCTGGAGGGACAGGATCCCCTGGAGGAAGGGCTGAGCCCCTCTCCCACCCCTCCTGCTCCTCCTCCCCAAATCCCTGACTCCACACCGCCCCTCTCCTCCTCCCTCCCCGCGCTCAATTAGGAATAATTAAGAAATTCCACTAAAAACTTGTCCGAGGTGATTAACAATAGCTCCCTGACGAGAAGGATGTGTTAATTAACATGGACTGACCGAGCAGTCTCAGCCCAGCCAGGTGGGCCAGCCTGGCTGCTCTGCTCCTGCTGCCAGCGCATTTGCCAGGCTGGCAGAGCCCCGGCCCTGCTGGGGCCGCTGTGCTGGGGCCAGGCTGGCCCAGAGCCC
>VXBR01007107.1:593270-606378 GCA_013400215.1 Cisticola juncidis | reverse complement strand
AGGATATACCATTCCACACAGGTGTGTCTTGTGTGTCCCGTGCTTGTTGTCAGAATTTATACTGCAAGGTACATCCATGCAATATGGAAAAAAATCACTCAGCGTTTCTATTCAGCATTTATATTTCTGAAGCAGTCCTAAGTTTCACTGTAGGAGTCTGAAATGTTTGCACATAGACATAAAATCCTATACACACATGGCTGTTTCAAAGAGCATAACCATGTGTATGCATTCTTTTTTGGGTCACAGCCTTCAAACATAACACATAATTTTACGAAACACATTTAAATTACTTTGTGATAAAGATTCCCCCCACCCCGAGTCAATCCAGAGCACAGACTAACTTCCTTTTATGAGAAATGATGTGTTACTTTAATTCACAGTACATGTTTTTCTTACATGGAAGAGAGATAATAAACTTTCTTCTATGATCTTTAAAGTCAGTACCTAAGTCACCAGGGTTATATATTTGAAACAATAAAAGCCTTGAATTATGTCTCACAGTGAGACAGGACTGGCTAAACCTTTAGAGTTAGCAGTATGGTAAATTAGTTTTCCAGCTTTTCACCTCTTCAGAAGCAGCCTCACATCCTGGTGACAATTTAGCTCAGAAATAAAACGGGTTTGCAGTTTTCCTGCTTACACCCAGTGGTTAGTCCCAAAGAACTGGTGCCTGGTTCTGGATGATTGCCAGTGCTAGTTTAATAGAAACTCATCACTATCATAGCAGGGGGAGTGCCTTATTAATGACACACCAAATACCAGTGCTCCTCATCCCCAGTCTCAAAAATAGTGTGCTGGAGATTAACCTCAGCATGGCCAGATTTCAATGAGTTATGCCCACTGAAGAATTAGTGTGCAGATGAAATTTCCTTCTTTCCAGCAGAACAAATTTGAATCACCCACTGGGAAAGCTATAAGAAAATTTGCTGTCTTGGTGTGCATAACCTGTAGATAAACAGCAGTTTTAGCATTTCACAGGGATTAAAAAAAATAAAAAATGTGTAAAAAGGTATAAATTTATCTTTGGAAGAAATAAGTAAAAGTCTGTGATTGATGTTTCTTTCACAGAAGATGCAGATGAATACAGCTTCATTTTCTGGGTTTAATCCAGACATAATAGATGATAGACACACATTTCCATCTAAGTATAGAAGCCCTTCATGAATAAAGCTAAGTGTTCATGGAACACAAGTGTGTGCAAAAGTTGTGGGCTCATGTTACTAAGTATTAACTCATTAATAAGCGCCCATTTTATAAACTACAGATACATAACCTAAGTTTAGATACTTGTGTGGAAAAAAAACCCAACCCAAACCCCAAGAAATATAGCTTTTCTTTCTATTATTGAGCAGACTGGAGCTCTTATATAAGAAAGAAAAATATCAAAAGTTTTCATGCCTTACATTTGTTACATTTACTTCTTGTTGCATGGCCTTGTAAAAGTCTTCTAAGTGACACAGGTTGATTATTTTCTTTAATTCTATTTAAAATAAAGTTCATTTATATGAGATATAAAATAAATAAAATATATGAGATTTAAAATAAAGTTCATTTATATCTGCATTTTTCTTTATGAAAATCAACATAATCAAATTATTTTATCCAGATTTACACACCACTGCTATTTTTATAATGGTATGATAGCTGCATTCATTAGGGTTATACTGGTATAAAAGTTAGACAAAGATAGTGAGGAGTAAGAACCCTTTTCTTCTCATATACAAATCAGTTTCAGCTGGAAACAAAACCTGCATGTTTTCAACTTTGCATATTTTAAATTATCTGTACCAAAAAAGGGAATGATGTCTATTGCCAAGACCTATGCACACTATTCATTATATCCAGAAAGAGGACAGGCTTAGTTCATTACAAAGTTGTTAAATTTTTTATTAGACCCTGGCTAGTTAATCCATTAAATGGAAGAAACTGCCTTTTCTCAAAGTTTAATAGCTTGCTTACATCACGCTGTGAAACACATAAGGATGTGCACAAGACAGCTTAAGTTTTGAAAAGTTTTATCTTTTCATAGAGTTCCTTATCATATGAAACAGATGTAAATATATAGTTTCTTTGTTTAAGACACAGGAGAGTTTTTAATGAATACTTTGCATTATCTTTAGTGTCTTTTATACATTATTTTGATCTATGATTTGTTCTGAGTGCCCTCTACTGAAAAGCAAGATGAAGTGATTAATTATTTAGTACCCAAAGACATAATGCTAACAAAATACAGTAGAGAGTTGTACATTCTTAGAAGACATATGTATTGATACATGAAAGGCTTTAGAGCAAATTTACTGCTTCAGAGATAAATGAATTATGTGAATGGGTTTGCATATATGCTAAAATATGGTGTATTTGTGCCTTCTGCTTTCAACTCTCTGAACACTTTTTTCATTATTATCTAAGATTAAATAACAGCAGAAGTCCAATGCATTTGTTGAGTAACTGTCATCTCTTGAGAGTTTGCTCCAAAACCCCTGGAACTTAACAAGGATCTGTTCATTAGTTCAAGTGGCTCTGGACTGGCCCTGAGTAAATATTGTATAATATTACTCAGTTACACAGACAACTTCAGGACTGTTCTGCTACTGCAGGACAGTTATAAATTAGAGGAAGCAAAAGCAGCAGGTGGCTGAAATTTGGACATGAAGAAACCAGCTTTAGATGCATACATGTATTTTATACACGTACATGTGTATAAATATGCAAATCTCTGTCTCTCTAAACAGCTAAAATGAAATGTTCATCTTGAATGCTAATTGAATCTTTCCTGTTCAACAAGATTTCCATCCACTATGAACCATCATGGCTTTACTCAGTAGAGATTAGACAAAACTCATAATTTTAAGTGCTGTATCATAATACTTTTTTAGTTTTTTATAGCACATTGGCATATATTTTATAAAAACCCAGTCATCTTTGATTACTCCCAGCCAAAAGATATGCAGATTTTTGGTTGAAATAACAAAAAAAAGAAAAATTGCATAGTTTTCTGGCTGATAAAAACAGCAAATATGATGCTTCCTCAGCATATTGGTTACTAAATGTGGGTAAAGGATTGCTCTCTGCTACTGCCCATCCAAGTGTATGAGCTACAGATCCCCTGCCAGTAGAGCTCTCTCCATGCCACTGTAACAAACATGATGTGTCACTGCTCCTGAGGCACAGCTCAGTGCTTCTGAGCTCCACTGGCCACCTTCACCAAGTCTCTCTGGACACGATGCACTGTCTGCTAATATTTGGGTGTCAGTCTCACCTCCTGAGATATTTTTCCTGCCTGCTTTTCTTTTTCAGTTCCTATCTTTTAAGCAAAGTTTTAAGAAGAAAAACTGCTTATTTGGGGGGATTTTTTGCTAGTTAGAGCAGGCATAACTTTAAACATTCATTTCCCTTTTTTATCTATATTTTCTTTGATTTTAACTTCTCCAATATGTTTCCTTAGTTCCTCTGAAGAACTTCTTGTTAACTCTCGCTACTAGAGTAACTGACTACGACTCAGATCAGTCTTTTTTCTATTTCAGACTCTATCTTCTTTAGATTTGTTCACCAAATATCATATAAATATTGTGCACTGCAACTTTTTCTATATTTTTTTAATGGATCATTAAATATCAGTCTCCATTACATTCTCATGATCCTTCTTCCACAAAAAAACACTTTCACCATCACTACCAATCAATATAAAAATATTGATATAAAATGGTTAGTTCACTAGCTCCCAGCCTTACTGTTCTCGCTAAGGAGCTCAGATCAACTTCAGATTTAGAAATTATAGAATGTAATCTTGTTGAAGATATAGAGAAATTGCCACAAATACAGTTTTTATTTAGGTTTGTTCCTCATACAGAGTGTGTATAACACACATACAAGTGCATTTGCAGGTGTGCAGACACACACATTTAATTATTCTTTTATTAAGGATGTTCCAGCTCAGTCTATTTGAGTTCATTTTTTGAACAGATTTAGCAGTTTATAGAGGACACACCTGTATTCATTGTAAGTAATTCCTCATACCCACATAGCAATACCAGCTGGATCCATGGATGTTTTCTGAGTCATGTTCTCATGTACGAGATCACTGGAAGGGTTCTGGCTTCCCAGAAGATGAGTAGCTGGAGGAGAAGGTTCTACAAGGAGATTTCAAGAATAATTTGGACAATAGCTTCCATCACAGATGATGTTCATCATGGGGAAAAAAACCAACAAAAACTCCCATGAGATCAGTCTGTGTGAGAACTGGAAGGCTAGTGGAAGGGGAATCACTTTCCCCAAACCTCTTACTTCCACTGTTTCACAGAATTCATGGAACTTTGCAATATCCTGATGCTTTCAATGGGTGCCATTACCTTGGAAGACTGAAATTCTAAATCTGAGAGTTGGACTTTGTGGGAGCTGACAGTGGTCAAAGAGATTTTCTCAGGTATCAAGCAGCTTGTGAGAAAGCAAGTCAGATAGACTTTGCCATGCATTGCTCTGGAGGAAGGCAATCCAAATAATTCCTAATCTCTGCACCCGCTGTTATTGCAACTTTTTACTTGCAGGGTTGTTTTTGAAGGGACGTTGGTCTGAATGACTAATAATATTCATTGTGTCAGAACACTATATAAAAAGGATGTGCCTTTTAATAAACATTGTTTTTTATGCCTTCCAAGAAAATGGAGTTTTCTATATCATTATTTCAGCTGTCCCAAATATTATAAAGATATGGACTCACTGTCCTGCACTGCAAGTCATGCTCCTGTTTGAGCTGGCCATCCTTCCACAGCCAATGGAGAATCAGTATGCTAAAAGAAACATTTATCTCATCTTCAGGTAACAAGTCAGAGGGCTCAGATAATCCACAGTACAGTACCCACTTCTGCCCATAAACTATAAACAGATGACAGGTAACACATCTATACTGTAGATAGCTAAATGCAGATAAGACAAACAAATTCTTCTGCACTCTACTGTTATAGACTAAGGCCTTCAGAACTTGAGAGTTCTGATTTCTAGCTGATTTCAAGCTAATGGACAGGCACAATGGATTCACTATCTATTAGAGTATATATTGAAAAAAACTTTCAGGTTGCTCTGAAATAAAGCAAAATATCAAATCTTCATCAAAACATGAATATAGTACCAGTCTCACAGCTGGACCTACAAGTGGCTTCTTTGTGAGCTTCATTCCATTACATCAAATGACAATTTGATATGGAAAAGAGTCCAGCCATATACCTGTCCTTTTTCAGCAGAAGAAACTGCTGCCTACAGTGCCTGACTCAGAATTTATGCAAAAGCTTTTGAGTTTACAAAAAAACGCTTGCTTTTATTTCTTTTTTTTCTGCTATTCTTTTGCTTTAAAACCTACATTTTTAAAGTTCATCTTGGAGTTTTCTCCCTAAGTGCATCTTTCACAGTTAGGAATATGAAACACTCCATGTTCACAGTTATTTGGCAGTGATTCTCCCCTAAAACTGTGCCTTGATTTCTGAATTTTACAGTAAATGGAAGATGCTGTAATTGCACTACTAGAGAACTTTGCTCTCAGTCAGGTAATGTATGACTGATTCAAAGCATCATTATATTATTTTATCATTATATTTGCTGCTCTGACTATGTTCATTGTAAACCATTCGGGAAAAACACTTCTAATAGAAAAAGTACTTGTGAGAACTAATTCTGAAAAATAAATGTAGCATTGCCATTTTGCTGGTATAGATTTTCTTTTTAAATGGTAGAGCATCCTCTAGAGTGCTACCATGTTCCTTCTCAGATAGTTATTTCTGGACTTAAGAAATACAACACCTCCCTGTAAGAACACAGAGATGAGATATGAGGAGAAGGTTCCCATGAAAGTTAGTGAATCACATGTTTTAGAGACTCAGATGTCCTCCCAAGAATGACTGAGACTGCTTCCACCCCTTTCACTTTGTGCCTCACCAGAATTTATTTATTTAAATACTGTTCATATATATACACCATAATTACATTACAAGTTAGAGACCCGTGATATGAAATCTTGATGAAAATGTTCATGATTCAGACACATTTGAGATGTGATTTTTACATGTTTGGGTTGTTCCTCTGGGTATACTTCCCTATATCTTTATCCTTTCCAACACCCACATATGCATCCCAGGACTCTTAACAATTTGGTGGGGCAATCTGACAGCATATTCAAACAAGCTGAGAAATATTTTATTTCTATAAACATTAAAAAAAAAGTGTACTTTAAATAAAATAGCTCTAATACAGCCTTCATAGTTATTAATTGCTGTGCCCTTAAACAGCTTCTGCTGCTGTCAATCTTCTTAGTGTTCACACACCAGTTCAAGAAATGTGTAAATATTGTACTTTGTGATGTGATTGCTAACTCAAGATGGGCAACCAGATTTTGAGGTGGTGTGGAAGGCATCAGCACTTCTACCATTTGTTTGAGGCATTTGCTAAGCCACAGTTGTTGTTGGTCTCCACCAGGAAATCTCACTTCTTCAAGGCTGAGGGCAAAAATTTGCAGCACACTTATGCCAGTGTGGCAGACTTGCCCATTTTGTCAGCCTGTGCTGACAAAAAAAAACTGATGCTATGGCCCTGTGTGCTCCTTCCATGCCTTCTGGGAAGCTTTGCACACTGCCAGCCCCCACCTCTTCCAAAGATTCCAGCCAGCAGAAACCACACTCTGCTGATGGAAGACCCCATAAACAGTTCTCTGCATGCTGCTAATACATTGTCTCTGGGTATTGTGTCTGACTTATTCCCCTGAATGTGAAAAACAAAAGTGAGAGCAGCAATTCAGGGCTAGGAAGAAATCCCTGAATTGAATGACTATGCAAAATCAGAGTTGTGTTAATTAGGATTACCAGGGATTAGTTGGTTTCTCTCACTGAAAAAAAAAAAAAAATACAAATTATTAGAGAATGGAAAACATTAATTTAAACCTAACAGAATTTATTTACCATGATCCAGGTGGGCAATCTGCTCTCTGAGAACCAGAACATGAGACATCACTTTATGACTGGGCACATTGCTAATGTTCCATGACCCAGCCAAAATATTATGCAGCAGGAGTTATAAGTGCAAAATGCCCAGCAGGGAGAATCTGATTAGTTCTCACTTACCCAAGAGGACTGCTCTGGTTGAGGGTGTGTTCCTGCTGCCACTGTCAGACCCTCCAAGAGCACATCCTGCTGTGCAAGCAGCAGAGACACCCCTGGGCAGCTCTGCCAGTCCCCCGCAGAACGTGGGGCAGGTGACAAGGACAGGAGGAAGGGAGCAGGGTGACACCCGTCCACAGATGTGTGAGTGACATCTCCTCACTGTAAAAGTTTGCTTTCTGTGTTTGTTTTCCAGCACCTGCTGTGAACACAGAAACTGAACCATGAGCCACTGATTAAGAGCTGAGAATTAGGCACAGTCCTGATGCAAATGAACATAATTTCTGTTGTGAGTAAATGACACTGTACCCACTTAAGTCAAAGCTGAATTTGGCCAGTAACATATACCAAGCTCCAAACTAGTGATGACAGAGCTAATTAAGAAATAATGACAGTGGAATAGAACAATGTCACAGGATAAAGGTCTCCTGTGCTCAACAAATGCTGAAATGAGGGTCATTTATCATGAATGAATGTCGAGCAGAGCTGCTATCTTCTAAAAGCATGGACCTTTACTCTTTTGACAATGCTGAGTAGTACTTATTTGTTTCTTTTATGTGGAACTTAATGATTTATATAGATGTAATGTTTTTATTATCTACATGCGCATCTCTACAGTGGCTATTGATAGTGTAGGTAATTTCATAATAGTTGATCTATTTTACTCTAATTATCTTAGGATAAGAATTAAATGTATTGCAGCAGAAGTGTTGCTCTTCAAAGCAAATGTTTTTGCTGTATCTGCACTACCACAAATTATTTCAGTGAGTTTTGTGCTGCTCCATTAGGACCAAATCATACATTCACTAAATCGTGTTGCTGTGAGAGCAGGATACAACCAAATGGGCCACAATATCCTGAATTTATCAGGATTTTTAATTAATTTTTTTTAGCAGAAGTAATTTGGAGCTGTTATAGGAAGCACTCTACCATGGAATTCAAGTACAGAGGAACAAAACCAGAACAAAAATTATATTCACCAAACGAACTCCTTGTGTCTGTGTTTAGGTTGATAATAGAGCTTGAAAATCATTAAGGAGCATGCTCACAGCCATCTCACTAGGAGGCACACAGAGACAGAAATTCATTAGGTGCAGAGAAATAGCCCAAATTAATCAGCAAAACCTGGCTGCATTGAACAATTCTAGTAGCAAAAAATACCTTATCTCACCAAAGCTTAGGGTTGGCTTGTACCACCAGAGAGTATTTTAAGAAAGTTTGTTTTCAGGAAAAACTTTGAAAAGTATGCTGAGACAAGAAAGATCTTTTTTTTATTATTCTATGGGTTCTTCAAACCAACCAGCTTTGTGAATCATGAAATTATTTCAGTATGATATCTTGTCCTGAAGCAGAAGAAAGCTTGTTAATGCCAGTCACAACCTCATTCCTCAGTAAGTGCAAGTAAGAGAAAGAAGGGAAGGTAATAGGAAGAAAAATGGCAACAGAGATTGCTAATATGCTATGATTCAATAGAATATCCTTTTAAGGCTTAGTGTAACATGTACATGCTCAAACACCTTGCTTCTCTGTGACCTTGCTTTTCTTCTGCTTCAAAAATTAGATGAAAATGATAAAAAATGAGAGACTGTGTGGATACAGACACAGACAGGAGACAAGAAAGCCCTTCAGCTAAGAAATGGTGGATATAAAAGGTTGATTGAACCCAAAAATACTTCATCTAGTAAAAGGGAAAAAAAAAAAAAAAAAGAAAAAAGAAAAAAAGAAAAACTACCAGAGGAGGAAACTCGCATTAATCTGCCCTTCTTACTCTTCCAACAGTCTGTCCACTGGACACACCAAGCTCTGACCAGCTATATCCATTCTCCCCATTGCCAGGATGAGCTCTAGGGATCTGCTGGCTTCCCAGTTGATTGCTCTGCCATTCCTCCTCCTCCTCAAAGAGCCATAAAAACCACCATAGCCCATGCTTAGGATTTTGCAGTGAAAAAATGGGTTTTATGTAATTAGCTGCTAGTAGCTAAAAAACAAACAACTCACAGTGGATGTAGGGCTCCAGGACACCAAAAATTTTTAAATGCTATGTATCACTTGCCAAGCACGATTTGAAATAAAACAGAGCAGTTAATCACTTTGTCCTCTGTCACTAACCAATTATTCTGCAGGACTTATCTTAAATCTTCATAAATTATTCCATGCCATATATCTTTTAAAAAATGTTTTCACAAAACTGCCAACATGGTTAGCTGCTGGCTCTCAGAAGTGGCTTCATCTGTTTGTGCAGGTCCTGAAGGATTGCCTTTGCTCAGATTTGTAGTCTAAAGTACCAATTGCACCAAATCAAGTGGAAAAAAATAAAGTGACGGTTGCTCAGCATTTCTGAAAACTGAAGAAGCATCTGTTTGGACAAAATATGGGGAGCTTTCTTTATGATTATGAGGTTTTTTCACAGTGAATTAGAAGCTGGAAAAAGCAACCCAGAGGAATACTCTGTAGTACCAGATATGAAAGTGTGGAAGCGTGAATGAAAAAAATTATAAGAATGGTAAAAAAATTATTAAAAATTAGATTTTTTTTAAATATACATTATTGTTTAAGCTAAGGTAGAGTGTCTGTTCATATGTGCTCATGGCAATCTTTCTTTCCAGTTCTCAGGTTAGGAAGATTCAGCTTTGACTGGCTCCTGGACTGCTGTATGTCTTTTTTTTTTTTTTCCTTCACTTCTTACTCAAAAGTAGAGGGTTAAAAATATGTAGATAGAATACAGCAATCTTTAATGTTTCAGGATTTATTTTGTTGTTTGCAAGGAATTTACAGATATGTTCTCAGGGGAAAAAATGTATTTGTAATTGTTGCAAAGGCATACTGTGATTGTAACCTATGGTTTCCATCTTTTCTACTTACAGCTTCTTAAAAGCTGAATGTTAAAATTTCTCTTTTTTCTGGCCTCAATGCTTTTCTTGTGTTTTGTTTGGGGTTTTTGTTTGTTTGTTTGTCTGGTGTTTGTTTGTTTGTTTGTCTGGTGTTTGTTTGTTTGTTTGTTTGTGGGTTTTTTGGTGATTTTTGTTGTTGTTTTGTTTTGGTTTGGTTGGTTGGTTTTGGTTTTTTTCATCCTTTTTGGATTCTAAATCCTCAGATCAAGGCCAAACCTTGTGTCTGCCTTTATATATAGGCTACCTATATTGCCTTCAAACTTCAGAACCCCCAACACAGTCCTCATTAATGGACACTTACAAAATCAAGCATTTTTTCCTGTGCAGAGCATAGAACCCTTACCTCTGGTTGGATACTTCATTGACAGCATAAAGATGTGAGTATTAATTTGAAAAAAGAGAAATTTTCTGCCTTAGTCAGCAGGAAGCTGTCAAGGCAGTATGAACCTGGTAATGACCAGCAGTCAGAACAGCAAGAGTTGGTCTGGTCTGGTTCCTTTCACCAACTGGACCCCATGAGGCAAGAGGTTACTGTGTCCTACAAAACCATCTGAGAACACTCACAGAGGGAAAATTAATGGTCTTTGTGCATACCAGGGCACATGATGCAGCTGCATATTAATTTAAAAATTGCCAGGCTATTGAAAATCAAAGCAGTGGGAGTTGTAGCTCAAAAACAAGCTGTTATGTCCTTCCACACACAGAAAAAGTAGTTTTTCCCTCAAAGAACATATTGGAGAAAAATGTTGTGATTGGTAATCTGAATTTACATTTAAGACTAAAATCCTCAATAGAAAATAAAGCATCTTCTTCATCAATAACTTGACTCCAACAATAAAAGTTGTTTCTGGAACTGGTTTAGGATAGATTAGTCAGCACATCTCACCAGAAGAATCATTAATCTCCTAGTGAAACTAATCTCATAGTTCCTAGACTGAAAAAAAACTATTTTATTGATTATTTCAAGTTATATTCCATGCTACTCACTGAAGAACAGGATTTGCATACTTTAGATGCCTCTGATAAAGGTACAGTAATACTAATTAGTGTGGCTGGTGTTTGCTTTATACCTAAAAGCTTTTTAAAAAAAATATTTAGGACATCTAAAAGAGATGACTTGGGTATCCACTTCCAGATACCTACCTAAAAATCTTCAAAAGCAGGGGTAGTTTTTCATTTTTTGGGTTTTTTTTTAATTTACTGTAAAATACACCCATTTGTGCTTTTCTTCATCTATGTACATATCAATAACATCAATAATATCAATAACATCAATAACACAAATAACACCAAGGTGGTGGGATTTTCACTGAAATGAAGTTCTTGTGTGCAAAGACAAGCGATATAAAAATGCACCAAAGTCACTACATAAATAAACAAGCAGGATAGCAAACTGGTCTATGTGTGAAACTTTCCTATAGTCAGTGGCAAAGCTGCCATTCACTTCAGAGAAAGAAAATTTCATTCATGGAGATTTTGATACAACCATGGGCACAGCCTGTGGAAAAGTGCAGAAGTGGAGGAGCTTAGGTCTCAGCCTTTAATTGCAGCCCTTGCTCTCATTAAAACCAATTTCTGATTAAGACCTTTTCTATGTGTATGTGTGTCCTGTTAGCTTTTGCTAGAGTTCTGGGTATGTCTCAAAGATAAACAGACTGCTTAATTATTAGTTGGTGATGCATGACAGGATTTTGGGAACAGGACTGTAAATGTCACACAGACAGTAAATATGTTCATATTTTGAAGTTTGGAAGTAGGCAGCAGTTGCCTTCACTGCAGTGAAAATATCTACACACTTTTTTTATTGCTAGAAAGACTATTTTAATAATTATACAGATTTAGGTCCCTGTGAGGGTGAAAGGAGTCTTCAGTAGACCTCCACAGTTCTGTGCCCTGACCAGTTACAGTCTAAACATTCTAAGATTTGACAGAACATTTTGCAGCATTAACACAAGGTTTTGACAATGCTACTCTCAGGAAAGGTGTTGAATGGAGAACAATTTCTTTAGCAGCATTTGGTATTTCTGAAATATGTGTTATATCTGTGAAAAAAAAATTCTCTGTGGAACAGATTTTGTGTTGATATTACAGCTTGTGTGCAATCTAGTCTATTACTTTCCTAAGATTTAGAAAATTGTATGTGTATGAATTCATCCATGTAAATGCACTCTCCTTCAAAACACCAAAAGGCTGGGGTTTAGAAGTATCTTCTTGAGTTTTTAACAAATATCTATGCTATATAAAGTATGGAATTTAAGAATTAAAACTGGAATAATAATTCATTTTATTATTCCGTAATTCAGCTATCGAAGGATGGTTATAAAGTTTTCAACTATTAAACTTGACAGTTTGCTAGAGAGATTCATTTATAGGTAACAGATAAAAACTTCTAAATCCAGAGGGAAAAGAAAGCACAGCAGCACAGAAGTTAACTTCTGGTGCCCATGAAACCAAGGCACCCAAGCAGCAGACCACAGGCAGTGCTGCTGTGTAAACTGCTAGCAGACTCCTTCCAGCTATGCCTAGCTAGAATTAAGCATTCCAAGACATATATATATCATTGAACTAGAGGAGTTTTCCCTCACAAACACAAAATTGTTTCAGAATTTCAGTAAGTAGATGAACAAATTAACAGGTGAAGTCTTGTTTAATTCCACAGCCAGCAACTGAAACAACTACTAGAGGTACCTGCTGCACTGGTTTTTAGAAGTATATTCAAACACACGCTGTACCTCCAACTTTTTTATCTATAAAATAACCCAACTTTACAGAATTTGTTGAGGAAACAGACCAGGCAACCGTAAGGTTCCTTTAACTCTTTAAGAAGTTAAAGAAATAGACAAACTCGAGCGTCCCGCTCCCTCCGCTGCGGAGAAGCGCAGCGGAGATGATGCTTCTGTCAGTGAAGTTATCGGACGCGGCTCGGTAGCTCTGAAGATCCCCCGCCGAGGTCACCTCGGAATAAACGCCGGGCGAGGAAGGAGCGGAGCGGTGGGAGCCAGCTGCGCTCGGTGCTGGCGGCGCGGTGAGCGGCCGGGGAGCGGCTCCCGGAGCGCCCCGCTGCCCCGGGGCCGG
>VXBR01007107.1:504433-592276 GCA_013400215.1 Cisticola juncidis | reverse complement strand
CCCGCCTCGCTGTCTCCCCTTTCTGAGCGGGGTTTGAGCATTTTGCATCCTCTCCGCTCATGGCTGGGAGAGGCAGGAGAGCCATCTGACCGGCAACGGGAACCTGCGGAGTCAGGGCAGAACTTCGGTCCGGCCCGGGACACTTACCCAGCAAAATTTGGGTAGGGTGGAAGGAGAAAACGCGGGTTAATCTTAACAATCCAAATTCAGAAAAATTGTCATACTGAAACTAAGATTTTGAGTCCTATTAGTGATGTCTTTGGTCCCTGATATCTGGATTTTCTTCACCTTTTGGAACCGGCTCTGCACTTTTACATTATCTCGCGTGGTGCTCTCTGGACATTTTGTTTTCCTTGGCACTTATTTTTAGACTTGGAAATCGCTCGAAGTTCTGTGCTTCATTTCTGCTAGACGGGGTTGAGAACCTCTGCTGTCTGTCCACAAATGCAAATGAACAGCTTGCATTATGGGCAGCAAATGCCAAGTGTTACAGTGCAAATTAAATAAATTAACACTGGGTCATGTAAAGCAGCAGGTTCTCAGCGTGTGCCCCAGCTGCACTGTCGCTGCCGCAGCAGCTGATGGGGTTTTTGTTGTTGTTTTCTTTTCTTTGAATACCCACAGATTTTAACACAAATCTCGGGTTATTTGTAGTAACTCAGATCAAAATCACTGTTTTCTAACCCTGCTCTACTCAACCCAGCCCGACCCAGCCACCAGGCAGGGCAGCAAGGCAAGGAGGGGTGAGGGGGCTGCAGCCTTTCCTTCAGCATAGATCATGAATATTCTGATCATGCTCTGTGTTAATCTTCATGGTCTGAATGGCAGAAGGTTGAATGAAAATAGCATTACCCTATGGAGCCTGGAAAATTTGGCTCTGCAAAGTTGGTGTATAAACAGGTGGGATATGAGGGACACAAAACATTCCAAGAGGTAAACCAAGATCTGCTGTTTAGAGAATGTAAATCTTCAACACTTGGTTCAATATTGCATTGTGTATAAAAAGAAGAGCTTCTTTGTAAACATTTCTTGAAAGTCAATGATCTTCTTGGGTTTCCATTTGTAAACCCTAACTACCTTACAATTGTTGGATTAGGGAAAAAATATAGTTAACAGATCAGGAACTGGAACCACTGGGTACCATATCTCAGCTGAATTCCTGAATCTCACTTTTTCCCCCTTAAAAGGAAACCAATATTAGATGATGGGTGTCAACTTTATTGAGATGCACAGTATATTGAGCATTATCTCATCAACAACATTGCTAATGAACATAATTTGTCTCCAGAGGAGGAACAGATACACAGTCATTGTTGATAATTGACAATATTTTAACACATAAACACTTGGGTAGACGAGATATAAATATAACTTGCATCAATTCCATGAGCAGAAATACTCTAAATTTTCTCAGTTTAAGCTGAGAGAATTGGTGTCATTGAAAGGTGAGCCATGCCATATCTCTTCTCTTCAAATGCACTTAGAGCTCCTTGTCACCTCTATGGATAAAGCTAATATTGTCCAGACCATTGAAAAACCATAGATCCTCTCTATTAAAGGAAATGTTCATTGTTTTCCTCATCTCAAAAAGATACCTAAAAGTGTCACAAAAGTAAAATGGGCAAAAAATCACTAAAGAGAGGTCACTAAAGGAGAGAAATCTGAACAGTATGAAGCCTCATAGAGCTCAAGAAACATTTGGACAATGCTTCCAGGCACATGGTGTGATTCTTGGGGATGGTGCTGTGCAGAGCCAGGAGTTGGACCAGATGATCCTTGTGGGTCCCTTCCAACTCCAAATATTCTGTTATTTTGTAAACCATCAGGAGACACATATTTGGAAAGGATCTCTCAGAAAATAAAAGAGTTGATGGTAAAAAGGAAAGCAGACCATTTCTATTTAACACGAGGATGAAAACATGTTCTGGAAGTTGAAAACTCTGTGAAATGCCACCAGAGCTGCATTGATGTGGTTATGTTAGTGAGGATGGTGATAGCTTTCTGTTCAGCTAGACCATGAAAAAAAGCCAAGCTGCTCAGAGGAATCAGCTACTTGAGGCAGAAGATGCATCACTCAGTCACAGGCTCATCACTCAATCACAGGCTCAAAGCAAAATGTGAGGCAATATTGACCCCATGACCCAAGAAATTCCAGAGGGAAGCAGAGATGCTGGGCAGTGATTTTTTTGATATGCCTAGATGGGAGAAAGAAGCATAAAAATGATAACACAAACAAACAAAGAAGAGGAAGCTGGAGACACAGTCAGAAGGAAAAAAAAAAAAAAGGTGAGCATGGCCCTGGGAAGGCAGAGTATAACAAAATGAAGCAACAAAACAGAAGGGGGAGATATTCAGATTTCCTGCCAAGAGGGGAACAGACAAGATTACATCAAAGAAATGACTGATTATTCAACAGTTTTTTTTCCTCTCAGTGTCAGCACCAACACCTTAGGACCCTCAATTACTGCTTACAACTTGGGTCAAGAAGGGGTAATCATATTTACTGTAATGAATAATCAATCCACAGAACTCATAGCAAATAATCTTCATGAGACAGAAAATTTTGTAAATTTCTAGAGCTTTAGACAAGTGAATGTAGACATCTGTTGTTATATTTTCTGCCCCAGTAATTACAAGAACTATTAATTTGCTCATCTTAGGGAAATGTTTAAGTGAAAAGGTGAGGAAGCTGTTTAGGTTTATGGTACCTTTGTATGATTAGATGACTGTGAGTTTCTTATGAAAGTTTTAGCATTTTGGGGAAAATGCTCAATTAGATGTGCAGCTGTTTTGTTTTTATTTTACACCTCCAATATTGTTGGGCAAAATAATTAAGATGTCAATTACAAGAATTAAGGTGGAAAATAAATGGAAGCTGGATGTGCAGGATTTCACATAATAAAATATCTCTCTAAACTTGGTAAATTATTAATTTTCTGTAACTGTCCCAAACTCATGTGTGCAGTGTGGTTATACTAGCATCTTGACTCAGATTATCTCATTATTAAAAGACTCTAATTAATTTTTTCCAGCTGAGCATCCCTCCTCATTTTCAGTGGAACCAAGCACATCAAAGGTCCCAGTTGTGAGCATTTCTGAAGATAAAGCCAATTGCATACAGCATAATGAGAGGAGTTTGGACATTCTGCTCTAGGGACACATGTTTAAAATTCATTTTATGTCCTCTGCAAATGGTGGGTACTTTGTGCTCTTTGCCTTTTTTTAGGCCTGCTGGTCATGCAAAACTTTACTCTCTCATTATCATTTCCCAAGGGTTACCAATGTTTATTACAGAGCTAGAAAACCAGCTCTGTTATAAATACTGAGGGCATATTTTAGCCCACTAGAGTGGGTAGTGAATATCCGGAGAGTGATGCTCACTCTTGCTCCTTTGCTTGTCAAACAATTGATTTTTGAAAGTTGACCATGCAAAGAGCATCAGCTTCTAGGGGATCATTTGTTATTCATGTAAATATTCTACTGACAGTTATTCAGATAACACAACAGCCTAACCCACCAAATTTTTAACCCTACCCTGACTGAGAGTTTGAGATGAAAGTACAGAGGGAGTAAGAAAGCACTGGAGCATCCTGCAAATGGCCAGCCTGTAATAGAGACTCACTCTTCCCCCAGAAGCAAAGTCTTGTGTCCTGCTGTAGCTGGCATGAGCCTCCTCTTGGTTGTCAGAAGCTTCTCTGACAGCTCTCCAGAAGCTTCTCTGACAGCTCTCCACCTGCTGGATGGCAGCTGGTGGTTTGCATTTAGCCCTGGCTGCTTTGAACACGCTGTGTTCACACACACAGTGCACACACATCCACAAACACTGTGAGCTGAGGCTATGCTTGCATTGCCTGGGTGTATTTAGGGGAGGGGGAATAACAGATTTACCCCACAGAGTGCTTGTGAATTCTTCTCAACTGTGCCAAAGTAAGCAGAAGGCAACAAGAAACGGCTTGGACAAATGTGAAGGCTACTGTGATCAGTGTAGGACTGTCATACAAGAAAGGAGCATTTTTCTTTGTGATAAAGTAACTGTTGTGTCAAACAAGTGAGCATTCTGTTACAGAGAAATGAAACAGTGTCTCTGCTGCAGGGGAATGTGAGAAAAGCAAATAATGAACTTTTTAACAGTTAACAGACCACCCAAATTATTTACCATACAGTCCATCACCTGATTAGATCAATGTTTACTATCAGAGAAATAAGGCTTGGTGGGAAAAAAATGCAGGGTTACTGAAAAACATAACTCACAAAATCAGAGTTAACAAGCTGTGAAAACCTGAAATACAACTTATTCAGCAGAGTAAAGGGGGGGTAAAAGTGCCACTGAGACCAGATTTATTTACAGCCAATGTGAAGGCAGTCACAACAATGCAGACAGCAGCCATACACAGTAAAAACAAGAGGTTTACAAAAGAATCTTCCTCTATACACATTTTGTAAAGAAATACAGGTGAAAAATACAGAAAGGTTTATACCATCTGGAGGACAAATCTGCAAAGATGATGAAGAGACATAGTGTTTTCCTGGGTCCTGTCATATGTGTGAGATGATTGTTATATAATACTGGGTAAGAATAAACATAACCATGACAATTCAAAGATGACACTTGAGCTGCATGAACCTCCTTCTATGCTTGTGGTGAACAGCAGTCCAGTGAGCTTATGACATGTTCTAATTTACTGGTCTCATCTGAAAGAGGATAATGAGGGCTTTTTCTAGATACAAAGAGATCCTCAAAAGGGTGAGAACTGCACAGAACCAAGCCTAAGGCTGGGTTGTTGTTTTTGTTATTGGTTTGTTTTGATTTGTTTTGTTTTTTCATTTAATGGAAAGCTAAAGAGGCAAGTGTGGGTCTAGCAGAGCATCCCTCCTGATGAGATTAATTGAGAGTCAACAAGCAGAAGAGCATGTAGACCAGAAAAATTCTTGAGAATGAAGACCAATAATTTACAGACCCAGCCAGGCAAAAGAGAGAACCATCATCTCTAATATAGCTTAGATAAATTGATTTTGACAAGTGATTAATAATTCTGTGTGCTGTGATCATGTAGTAAATCACAATGATCCCTCAATTCATTTGGTTCCCCTCCTGTCAGGAAAAAAGCTGGGATTTCTGCTGGGATTAAGTGATCTACCAGCCAGAAGATGGTGGTGGCTGTGTGGACAAATTCAAATACAGGAATGAACTCACAGGGAGGGAACACATTCACAATAAGGCCAGGGTAAAAGTTTGAGAAAGACCCTCTGAGGATGCTTTGCCACTAGAACAGGAGAGGAGGTCACACCTACTCTTTTACGTGAAAGGGTTTTTTGCCATTTGATATCTAAGTCAGGTGTTTTGACAAGTTCAGACTGAGAGAGAAAATGCATGACTTTGCACCTGCCACTTTCTGAAACATGTTAAAGTGTCATGTCCCCATCTGAAGGGATTTAGATGAGGCAGAGGTAATTGTGGAAGGTCTGCTAATGCAGAGTAAAAATTAATACCAGCAAGTTTTTATGTACTTAAAATTTCCCCAAGGAAAACTGAACAGCAGATATAATGGGTTGGACCAGCTAGTTCATCTCTGTGGGGACAGGGGAGATTTACTGGCCCCAGACTTTCTATAATTTACAAGGGACCTGATTCCTTTCAAATCCAAAAAAAAAATCAGAGGCAATAATTTATCTGATTGATCTGACTCCTGGTATTACACACACAAGAGTTCCGTTATTACTGAAAGGGTGAAGTTCCATATGTCTTGTTGAACAAGAGAACAAATTCAAAGTTAAATATCTCTGAACACAGGTTACAGACATTGCATTTTAAATATTAAAGAGGACCAAGATCAGATATAGACAAAGAAATGGGCCAGAAGAGACTAGAACCCTGCTCTTCCACAAGTGTTCCTTTCACCCCTGCTCCTTTTCTGGGAAGAATTCATTCTCTTTAGTGTGGTCCACATCAGATGTTCCTGACCCTCATACACCTGGGTATCTACATGAGAGCACTGTGTGGTGTTTCTGTCTCCAGTCAAGATCATGGGTTTGTGGAGTTTGTTTTTCCAAATTCAGCCTCATGAGGCAGATGTTGCCTAAAAATGTAAGTGATCTTAATTAGGTTTTGAAATGGAACTCTGCCAAAATGCACGTTTGCAAACAGATCCATGGGCAGAACTTTTCTGAGGCGAGTTCCAAACAAAAAAAATTTGGAATCCATAGTACCAAACCCAATGCTTAAGACATTACCCAGCATCCAGAAAAGAAACAGAACAAAACAAACAAACAAACAAAAACAGCAGTACATGGGGGTAATTCTTAAGTACTTGCCTGGTATGAAAGACTGGCTATCAAGGAGACATTTATGGTAGAAATGTATCAGAGGACATTTATAAAATCACAGAGAATTTTTGAGGGTTCTCCATAGACATGCCTTTCTTAAATGAGAAATGTAAAATTGTCCAAAATTCTGTATCTTGAAAGAGTTGTTTTAAATACAAAACCATGAGGAAGCAGGATGCTTTCAGTTATTAAACTTTATCAAGACTAGAAATATGATGTTTAGGAGTGAAATTAAGTCATTGGAAGATCTCCCACTGACCAGAAAAAGAAGGTGTGAGAAGAAAAAAGTCTTCTTGACATTCCTGAGTATACCAAGCATAAGAACAAGAATGGAAAATGCATAATTCTGTATTATTATTGAATTTTCAGATGGATGTCCAGTTACGTACAAATCTAAATCATTGCAGACAAGCTGCAATCACCAGTTCAGAAAGAGTTATTCAAGATGGTTTTTGTTTTCTTTTGGACCAGAAACCAATGAGAACTTTATTCACAATGTTGACAGTTAATACTGTCCCAGCAGTGTCTGTATCTCCTTCTGTCCTTACAGAATTTGGCAGTCTTTGATTTTGTCACCAGTTCTATATCTTTAAATAATACTTATGTATATGAAATGCAGCCCTGGTCTGATGACAAATCCATCCCTCAGTGCTCATTTTTCTTCCCAACCTGGATTCCTTGGCAGGGATGTAAAGAAGCTCCAAGTCTGTGGAACTTTCTCTTAATGTTTTACATTCTTCAACCAAAGTTCTTATAAAAATGTAAGAGACACATCCAGCCTAACACACAAAGGGTTTGACTGCTCTTCAGATGATTTCAGTCTTCAAATAACAACAAATCTCTCATAATTCCTCAGTTCAGTGACTGACAGAAGGAAGGACATGAAACAATACGCTTTTTATATCGATTTTTATTTTATGGCATAGTGATTACTTTTTAGCAGTCGTTGCAATAATTGTAGTTAAATAGTTTTTAATAGTGAACTACTGTTTGGTCAATTCTCTGGCAATTTAAATATTTCCTGTAATTGTTGCACTATGAAATTCAATGTGAGTGGTTGTTTAATTCATTAATAAAATAGTAAAAATCAAGACTACCACTGTTTATAGAATTAGTTCTTTATCTCTGCTTGTGAAACTTTAGGTGTTTCATGGGATTATTTTATGGATATAAAAATATATTTTCTGTGAAGATTTCAGGAGCTTTTTCAACTTTGAAGTAGTTTAATGGAAATAGAGGAAAACAGCTTAGGGAAAGTTGAAGTACAGGAGTAGGTGTTGAAAGGAGACAACAAGTTGTTTGAAGGCTTGAAAAATGTCTTGCAGTGAAAATCTTAAATTAGAATTGGCTAGAAATGCTTTGATGTAATGTTTTTCAGCTGATAGTATCTATTCATCAAATTGAAGCTCTGCTGGAAGGGATCAATTTTCATATTTCTGGTTTTGAAATGTTTCCAGCAGTTTCAAAGTTGTTAAAACATCCTCCTTCAACATTTTTCAAATGGAAAAAAAACCCTACAATTTTCAGTTCTAAAAGTCTTCCTCTCAAAATATAACCTAATTATGCCAACCGTTCCTAAATTGAGCTGGAAATATTGCAAATCACCACAAAATAATTTTTTTCCTATTGTCTTCTTTTTGCTTAATTTTTATTTATTTCTGGCAGACCATCAACACTTTCAAAAGTTCTACTTTTTGTCACACTTTGAGAACAGATGAAAAATTGACCAGATGGTTCGTTTTGCCTGATGATTTTGCCATTCAACTTGTCTGATGGTTCATCTGGTTCAATCTCTCAAAGAAGGATCTTCAGCGAGGCCTACCTCTGTATGAATATATTAAATTTGTTTTTGGCTGTGCATTGGAAACGCCTGGCCAGGTTTTGGTAGCAGGAAGGGTTTCTGTGAGCAGCTGCTGGAAGCTTCCCCCATGGCCAGCACAGCCCAGGCCAGCTGGCTCTGGGATGGCCCAGGCCAAGCCCCCCAGACACAAGGACTGCAGGAAAACATTTTTTAGAAGAAAGAAAAAATCTGCTGTGCATCAGCAGCTGGAAGAGGGGAGTCAGAATTCCTGAGGACAGCTCTGCAGGTACCAAGGTCTGGGAAGAAGGAGGGGGAAAGGAGCTCCAGGTGTGAGAGTGAGTTGCTTCTCTCTGCAGGTCTTCACCACTGCAGCCCATGGAGCATTCCAATCCCAAAGCAGGTGAATTCCCAAAGAAGGCTGTGACCTTGTGAGGAGCCCACCCTGTAGAAGGCTCCTGGCAGGATCTGTGGGCCTGTGGAAAGGGAGGATCCCTCACTGGAGCAGGTTTGCTGGCAAGACTCATGACCCTGTAGTGGCTCTGCTCCTGCAGGTCTGGTCCTGGTGGGAGGAACACCCTGGAGCAGGGCGTGAGAAGGACTCACAGTGGAGCTTGTGCAGGACTGTCTCCTGTGGAGGGACCACACATGGGAGGAGAGCAGCAGGAGAAGAGTGTGAGGAGCCCTGAAGGGGATGGAGCAGCAGAGACTGCGTGTGATGGACTGATTTAGCCTCATTGCCCACCCCCTGTGCTGATGGAGGAGGGACGTAGAGAAAGGAGTGAAGTTGAGCTCCAGAAGAAGGGAGGAGTGGAAAAACGTGTTTTCTGGTTTTATTTGATTGGTAATAAACTTATTTCCCCAAGTTAAGTCTGTTTTGCCCATGACAGTAATTGCTGAGTGGTCTCTCCCTGTCCTTATCTTGACCCTCAAGCTTTTTTGTTATATTTTCTCCGCTGTCTATCTGAGGAGGGGACTGACAGAGCAGCTTTGATGGGCCTCTGTCCTCTGTCCATCAGCCCACTACAGAGCATTCCCTGGCACTGAGGTCATGCAAGAGCCTCTCCCTTTGCTATTAATGTCTGTCATTTGCTGAAACAGAAGGGCAGCATCCAAACCACCCACCAAGAATGATCATTTCCCTATTCTAATTCCTGATCCATAGCTAGGAATTGACTGGGAGGGTATGATCTCCAGACTACAACATTTTCTTTACATTTTTGCTTTTCTCATGAATTTTCATGAGGAGTGGTCTGTAAGTTCAATGCTTGCTACTGAGAGATGAATCTGGATATTATATATTAATAAAGAAAACATTCCCAAATCTTGATCTTCAGCTTTCTGTCTTCATCATGCTGCTCCATCTCTCTGTCTTCAGTTCTCACAAGGTCTGGTGAGGTACATACTGTTCCATGGAGCCAATCCATATCTTTTTTCTCATGTGAAAATCTATAAAAATAGGCTCAAACTCTCTTTGCACTTGTACAGTTTAGTGGCCTGCAGCCTGGAGTTATGGATACAAATTATTAGCTGTTAAACTGGCAAAATTTGTAACAAGGAGCAGCAGTCCTTGCTTGAGGGATACTGAAGCAGGGTTTAGTGAATAATTTTAAGACATACAAAAGGCTCTTTTGAAGAGAAATGGGATTTTTTTGTTATAATGCTACAGGATAGTGGAAAAATCAAATGGAAGCATGTCACATAGAATAACACTCCTAATTAGGGCTTAACTGGCTGTCCTGGTGATCCACCATCTCCTAAAACACAGGTGTGTCCATGGAATTTTATTGGTATGAAATCTGTTCTCCTATCTTTAGCCAGGCTATTGGATATTCTAAGCAGATTTGGCAGCAAAAGTCAAATACAGGGCAGCAGTAGTAGGTCAGTGTGCAGCACGATCTCTGTACAGCTTGAGGCATTTCACTGTGCTCTCTGAAGCCAGCTGCATTTTCACAGCAGAACTTTGGGTACTGATACATCTGTGCTTAGTCTGACACAGTCTTGGTCCAGAGCTGACGATTTAATCATGGAAATCTCTCTTTTATGACAGACTTGTACCTATTTACGCCTAAATGTGAGATTTTAAAATGTTTCTGAAGCAGCTGGCACACAGAGTCAGAAGTTTGGCACACAGAGTCAGAAGACTTTTCTTCAAAATCTTGAAGTACACGCATGCGTACTGATAGAAAATGCTAACTGTGGTTTAACTTTTTCATCATCATGTTGTTGATGTTCTAAATATACGCTCTAAAGAACTAAGCATCAACATCAGCCTTTCTGATTGAAATTAAAGTTATTGATGTTTTCAGGAGCTGAATCTTCCACCTGAAGCCAGTAAGTAAAGGGATGTGCACATTACCCATAGAGGAAATCTGTCTACATAGGTGCTTGTTTTCAAAATTAGAAATCTAGATGTGGGAACAGAATTCACATATGTTTGCTTCAAATCTGAGTGAAGACTTTTGTTGTTTGATTATAATAACTTTGCTTTAGCAAACGATTTCATATTTTGTATTTCTTTAACCTACTGATCTCAAAGACCTTATCCAACAATGGTTGGGAGGTTTCAGGATTGTTTTCATACTTCCTGAGAAGGAAACATCCCCAGAAGGATGTCTGAGTATGTGGTGAGTGGCACATATACTCTACAATAAAAGGAGTGTTTGTGAAGCAGATATTAGAAAATAATAACATCTTAAAGGTATAGGCTTAGATATAAAAAAGAAAAATACTCACAATCTTAAATAGGACTTTAAAGCTTTACACAAACATAATAATAAAAAATGCTTCTATCTCCTTTCCTGTGTCATTTTTAATTTTTTGTTTCTCTCTCCATGTTTGTCTGTCACGATGATTTTTGTTTTCTAACTCCCTGCAGACGTCTCAGTCAGTCTCTTAGCAGTCGTGGTCAGCTTCTGCGGGCTCGCCCTGCTGGTGGTCTCCCTTTTTGTCTTTTGGAAGCTGTGCTGGCCCTGCTGGAGGAGCAAACCCCTCACCTCCAGCGCAAGCAATGTCCCGCAGAGCAACTCCAGCGCTCCCGCCGAGGCTCTGGAGAACAGCGAGAAAAAGGAAGTCAAAGAAAATGGGAAAGCCACGACCAAGGTACTGGAAGCCGCGCTGAAAATCAGCCACACTTCACCTGATATACCAGCAGAGGTCCAGAACGCGCTGAAGGAGCACCTGATCAGACACGCTCGCATGCAGAGGCAGATCACCGAGCCCACCTCCTCCTCCAGGTAGGTCAGAGGCACCTGTGGCACCTTTCCCGGGAACAAGCAGAGCACGAACGCTGCTGAACATTTCCAGCATCCTGGATTATTCACAGGCTTCTCAGCAGTTACTGCTGAAACATCAGTCATGTGAATGCGAATCCACATTGTTCTTTGCTCAAAATACTCTGAAACATTTAGTGTATCTTTAGTTACATAACCATTTTACATATGAAAGTGAAATCTACATCTTCTACTACTTTGTAAAGATAGATGTTGCTACTTTAAGCATTTCCCTTTTGGGTTTTGATAGCAGGAAAACATATTTCAGTGTTTTTTTAGAGAAGTGCAAGCCTAGATTTTCAGAGAGATGTTTTTTATAGATATATCGATTGTTTTTGAGATGAACGTATCCCTCTCAACCAAATAAATTATAGTCTCAATTTTGATTGCACATTTCCTTAAGACATGATTTGCTGATTACAAAGGAATTAAAATTCCAGTCTAAAAGTACAGATCCTTATGGGCTGATCTTAAAGCTGTCCAGATTCCATGTAAGTCTATAAATAAATGACAAGCACACAGCATTCCTTTGTGGTTTCTTAAGTATTAAAGTGGAGGATACAAACTTTAATTTTGCATTAGGTGCCACTTTATACTGAAAACCAGTGAATATGTGCAGGGACTTATAGATTCAAATGGGATTTTCTTCAAAAGCTGTAGTGCATGGAAACAAACAATAAACTGCAAAGATCAAATCCTGAAATAAGAAAGGGGACTGTATTGTAAGCAAAGATTGGGAAAATTAAGGTTAAAAAAGCCACCTGAAGTACTGTGCAATGCCATAAGTTATGGTACAGATACTGTGTAGGGAATAGCTTTTTTTCTCAAAATACCTTTTGCTAAGGAAACACATTACCAACTAAAAAAAAAAAATCCCAAAACCAACCAAATGAAAAAATACTCTAAACCCAAACAAACAAACAAAAAAGGCTCACATTCACAATAACTAGAGGCAAAAGGAGGAGAAGACACATGCTCTGCACTGGGTGGGCACATTGCTGGGCTCCTGGGAGCCCTAAAGAGTGTTTGGCCAGCTCAGTGCACTTGTTGTGGCAGTGAGTGCTCAAGTGCTTTTTCTCAGCTATCCCAGCCTCATGGAACAGCCAACAGGAAGCCACAGGAAGCTCCCAAAAGGAGAACACTCCAGCCAGAGGAGGTCTGACTGACTTTAGCAGCCAAAACATCTCCTCAATTATGAGACTGCCCAGCTGGCTTTAAGCCACATTACCCTGGCTATGCCTGGTTCCTGCTACTGTGTCCATCTGCTCAGAACAGGAGCACAGTATGCAAACCACACCGAGGAACATTCCCACAACACTCGGATAATTCTGAACTTGTTACTGTTACACCAAACACAGAGAAACAAAAATTGGCACAGTTTAGCATGACAAGCCCATTGCCCAGCTCACTGCTACCTAAAATGATGTTAACTGAAAAAGTTTTATCCATCAAATCCAAGTGTCCAGACTGTCTGACCTCCTGAATAGACAGAAGAAATAGCTGGCTGGCAAATGGGCTTGAATAGTCCCAGTGGTACTATAGGGGAAGAGAGAAAGTTCCAGGGATATGCTCCAGATCCACTTCAGACAGTGAAAATATTCTTACAGATCTCTAGAGTTATTTGGATTGAGATCTAAATGAATACAAAATATTTGTGAAGCCAAGGACAGTTTTACAAAATAAAACTTCCTATCAATACCAGTCTTTCTGCAACCTTGTAGGGGAGGTTTCTTTTGATCCACTCAAGATTATGAGAGTTAAATCTCCTCTGAAAGGGGCAGTTCCTGTGCTTTGAGTAACTGCTTGTCCCACCACAGCCAACCAGTAGCAGGGTGTTTGGAAATATTGCCTTCTTTCAGAGTTTGGAGAAAAATTCTGTGGCACCCTTTTACAAAATATGTTTAGAATGACATGTGCCTTGAAAATTACCCAGAAATGGTGATCTTTCTGTTTGTAAACACATTTTATCAACACCCTGTCTGTCTTACAGGGAGTCCTAACTTAACAGCCCAGAGTAATTGCTGCTGCCAAGAGTATCACGTATTAGAATAAGGCTGGACATTTACACCAGGTTTCTGAATTATTCCTTATTGTGTGTTAACCCCAGCTGGCAACAATGTACCAGCAAAACGACCGAAACCTGGCTCTGGTGTCCTTGACTGGGGGACCTCTAAATAAAAAAGTACCAATGGCAGATGCAGAGGTAGCACAACTTCTCTTGCACCATCTTCAGTTCATCACTGTTTTGTTGTCCTCAGGAGTCCTGAGGGATTCAGATGCATCAGATGCACCCTCTCCTAAATGTATTCCATTGACAAAGGATCTGAGAGCAATGTTTGCTGTCTGGATTGTCTGCTGTACACTGATCTCACCCAAGCTGGGACAAATGAAAGGGTTGTAACCAGTCCTATGATGGGTGCATGCAGCTATCAGCTCTTGATAAAATAACTGAAATCATATTAAATCATTGTAATTGAAGCATGGGCATTTTAATTAGCCAATCAGAGAAACAATCAAATGTGCCTGATCACATTTTTTAGACTGCACATTTAACACAGAGATGTGTTAGTATGAGAAAATTATGCATTTCTGTTTAGTTATAACTACATATTTTTCACAGTCCCTGATAATATGAAAAGACCTGTTTGTTAAAAGCTCTTTAGTCCTTGACACCAATTAACCAGTACACTACAGCAGAAATACTGCAGCGGTGGTGCTCATTTGCAAATGATTTTGCTCTGTGTTCTTGAGAACCATCCTTTCCCATACTTTGTGATAATATTTTGCAATATAGTTTATTGCCTCTATGAAAATCCATCCTTCAAACATTCACCTGTATTTTCCAAGAATATGCTTTTTGCTCTTTAGCATCTGCTGGAGAGCAATGTGTTGAGCCAGTCAGTTCCCAAGAGGCACGAAGGCAAAAGTAAGATGCTTGGGTTTGTTAGGGTAAAGAAAAACAAACATATCTGTTGATTTTAGTGTTTGTAGGGAGAAAAGAGAAGCTTTTATTCTGTTTAAATATCACCAGTGATCATGCCCTTTTCTAGATTAGGACCAAAATATTGCTCCAATGCCATCTAGGAAAGCTAGACCCGAGTCACCCCTCATAAATCTTTAGTTATATCATAAAGCAGCAACCTAGCCCTCCCTTTTGTCACAGGTGTATCAGTCTTACTGAGTTAGAAATCAGCTTCATAGTGTCATTATGCATATGAAAAGACAATTTTATATTAGATTTACATATAGATTTGCTATCACTCAAAATGCATTTGTTCTGTTACGGAAGGCAAGTCTGCTTTAGGAGTGCTACCTGTAAGAGACAGTAGAAGTTGAAGTACCTGGATTTGCAGATGTTGGTAGCTCTGCAAACATTTTAACAAACTGGTTTTCTGACATCCTTGTATTTCATTATCACAGTCATTAATCCCTTTGTTACTGCAGAACAAAGGACGATAAATATGTTGCCATGACAACAGTGAAACATCTTAATAATTAACAGACCAATTAGCTGTCTTGGTGAAATGCTGTGACTCAGAACAGATACTAGGCACTGTGTAATTAGGACTTTGGCTTACTAGAGCAAAAGCGCTGCTGATTCCCACAGGGAACAGCCACACAAATGCATTCTTTTACTGTGACTGACATCTCACAACAATTCAGTAGAGGATCTGAAGTGCATGAAGCCTGAAAGTTTAAAAAAAAGCTGGTACCTTAGAAATCATATTTGGGGTCTTATACATTGCTTTTGCTTGCATTAATCCAGATTGCCAAAAATGCAAGAGAAGCTGAAGAACAGAGAGTTTGTCATGTATCTGTTTTTCTCAAACTGCTGTGGTGCAATCAGCTTCACTGTTTCCCTGCAAAAGCAGTTCCAGCTGCTGCTGCTTAGGCACAGCAGAGTTTGAACACAACACCCCCATGGCAGGGGGATTGGAACTGGATGATCATTAAGGTCCCCTCCAGCTCAAACTATTCTGTATCTCTGGGATCTTCTGGGGGTCTTAGCAGGGCAGCTGCAGCTGTGAAGGGCACTCAGGAAGGCCTCTCTGCAGAGCTTCCTTAGCACTGACAGAGGTACCAGTAACCTCTTCCTGGACCTCATCATGAGTCAAAGACACTACAAAGATAATCCCCAAACTGCTGCCTGCCCGGGAATTCATTGTGCTATATTTTGGGTGGAGTTCAGCTCCTTCCCCATGTTTTGGCACCAATGAGTTGCACTTTTTGGAGGGCAAAAGCACAAGGACAGCAGTGAAACTCCCTGAGAACAATATTCTACTTTTCTGACCAGTCAGGGCCTTTTCATTTCTCACTCCATTGCAATGTGGACATTAGACACTATGAATTCAGGGAGTTTTTACATTTAAGAGAGAAAAAAATCTTTCTACTTGTCTATCTGTAAAGAAAGAAAGGCAAAGTGTGTTACAAGAGGGGTGTATTGTTCAACTGAATTTGACATCCAAACATCTGGATTTTCTTTGAGCTACCTCAAGTCCAGGCTATGAAGCTCTCCCTGCCCTGTTCTTGTGTTGAGCTAGGACTGCTCCCTGCACCTAGCAGGACTGAAACAGCTGAAAGGGGAAATGTTCTTGTCTATTATTTAATAGCTGCAAATTACCCTCTTGTAACTCTGCTCTGCTGAACTGCAGTAGTTTTGTGCTTCCTGCCTTCTGCAACCACTTCACTTACAGCAAAAATACAAATAATATCTATGAAATGAGTCCTGGTTGCTTTCAAATGGACAATTCACATTTCTGATTGAAAGAAAGAAACATGCAGCTGTGACACCTCTTGTTTTCAGAACACAACACCACAGAGAAACCAAGCAATAAGGCAAGGCTACATGTGGCATTAATAAGCAATTGATTGGAAAAAGCAGAGGAAATTCTGACAATCGGATTGTTCTTTAATGGCAACTAAGTGTGCTCACAGGAGGAGGTGGTAATCTTCTGCAGCACAGATTGTTGGGGTAGGGAAGTGCCAAGGAAATGTGAAAATGCCTAAAAAATAAACTGGATAGTGTAGTCATAATGGCATCTGCTGCTGATAAATACTGTGAAGCTTTTTGACCAGTGTTTTTATACTACTCCAAGGTTGTGTGGCATGCCAGGGGTTTGATTTCACTCTGAGTAGGAACAGCACAACTTTCCATTCGGATTCATGAGCCAAGATAAGCCCATAAATACATATGCTTATGCAACATTGTATTCAGAATTGCAAGGAATTTAGCATCTTGCTAGTGGTACAGGAATCAGCTTTCTAATGCACTGCACAGCAGACCATGAGAACAAAGGGGAAAAAAAAAAACAAAACAGTGGCAGAAAATTGTTGACAAAACTCTGAAATACATGGCAGGCAGAACAAAATATTCCCAGTGCTTTTGGAGAAGGCAGCCTGCACTTCAGTGTAGCAGATGCCAAGCAGGTGTATATAAGATGTTCTAGGATGGCAAAGCACTATGCTGAAAACCTCCAGACACAGCCCTGCATTTCCCTTTCAGGCGCCTTTCACGGTCAGCAGTGTGAAGGCTGGTAAATATTTAATTGGAAAATCACCATGGGATGCCTCCAAAAACCAGAAAGCACTCATGGAAATTCTGCAAGTGCTGTTTTATTTTCTGTTTGACCGTACTTTACTCTGGCCCTAGCAAAGAGGGATCATGTGATGTTGGAACTGTCAACTTGTTCTGTGAAAGAACATGAACTCAGTTTTAGCTGCACATCTGAAAGCAAAGTTATAAATGTATTTATTTCCAAGACAGTGTGTGTCCCCTGGGCCAAGAAATTAATTCAGAATAATCATTTCCTCTCAAGGATACTTTAACACTTGCAAAACACTAAAGGGGGTGTGGGGAGGATTATTTTTTAATTCTTTTAAAGAGAGAAGCCCTCACTAATTTGTTCTTGTATTTCCTATTGAGAGATGGTCTTTTCCCAGAGATAACCATGGCTTGTTCTGTGTGTGTGTGTGTGTGTGTGTGTGTGTGCAGGCACAATTCTTTCAGGAGGCACTTGCCAAGGCAGATGCAAGTGTCCAGCGTTGATTTTAACATGGGGACAGACCCAGTTTTGCAAAGGGGAGAGACCACAACCAGCATTGGCAGAATAAAACCAGAGCTCTACAAGCAGAAGTCTGTGGATTCTGATGGGCAACAAGAAGATGTGAAAACGTGTGGAAAGCTTAACTTCACTCTCCGGTATGATTATGAGAATGAACTTCTGGCTGTCACAATTGTCAAAGCCTTAGATCTGCCTGCTAAAGACTTCACAGGAACATCCGACCCCTACGTTAAGATTTATCTGCTTCCAGATAGGAAAAAGAAGTTTCAGACACGAGTTCACAGAAAGACATTAAATCCTGTCTTTGATGAAACCTTTCAGTTTCCTGTAGCCTATGATCAACTCAGCAACAGGAAATTGCATTTCAGTGTTTATGATTTTGACAGATTTTCTAGACATGACATGATTGGGGAAGTTATTCTTGATAACTTTTTTGAAGTCTCAGATCTCTCCAGGGAAGCCAATGTATGGAAAGACATCCACTGTGCTACCACAGTAAGTAATGTGTTACAGAAGCATTAATGTCATATTTTCATTTCTCTTTTGTAGTTTTTAGTAATGTACCCTGTTTATCAGCAGAGTCCAAAATAATAATAAAAAAAATTAAATTAAAAAAGAGGAGCTGTCAATATTTTCCTTTGAGTAAAGAGAATAATGCTTGGGAAGATATAAAATTTAATTACCAAAAAATCTTCTGGGAGCATACTGTCATCTTTATGGCTCACTGTGCGTATATAAATTACATTTGTTAATTAAATGCTATATCATGAAAGTCGTTGCTTAGCCAGAACTAATAATATTTTCCTGTTAGCAAAACACCTTGTCCTGCAAAATGACCATCTATTTTGTTAAAAAAAGGGCCCATCTTATCCTGCTCTTGTTAGGAAATTTTCATAGGTTAGAAATCTTGGTCAGGAAAAGAGGCTGAAAGTGCTTAAAGTGTAAAATGCTGTTTTGCAGACTGCACTGTGCTTAGGGTCCCCAGCAGTTGTATCTGCATTGCTGCTGGTTGCTAGGAAAACTCAAGAGGCACAAGCAAGAAGAATTAGGAAACAGAAATTAATTTGCTCATTGTTGCAAGCAAAAAAAGGATGTCTGTGCACTGGTGACAGGATGAATGACAGGCTACCAGAGAACAGCAGTCTCCAGATATTGCTTTATTAACCTTGAATTCCAAACTCATACTTCCTGGCTGAGATTTGAAGTGGAAAAAAAAAAAACAAAACCCAACCTGTTAAAATAGTGAGGTGTAGGGTGTCTGTTTTGGTTTTGGCTTTGGTTTCAGTTTCTTTTTAGCTAGCATGCTATTGATGTAGAAGTTTTCCTATTGCTGGTTCTGTGGGTGTACCCAAACAGTGTGAGTCATGCCAGGGTTTCAGCAGGGCTGGATTTCCACAGGGGGATGAACAGAGGACAAACCAATACTGCACATAAGTGACAGAAGCTTCACAGCATCTCCCCTTCTCTGCAGCCAGAGACTTCCCATGCCTTTGTCACCAAACCCTTTCATGATGCCCATGCCTGCTGGACAGACAGGTCTAGTCCTGCATGGTTAGAAGGACAAGCAGCACTGATATGGCCTCACCAATTTGAGCATGAGCACTGTGATCCTTGAGAAAGAAGAAATACCAGAGTGTGTGGAATGGTGGAGGCAGTTTTAAAATATGAATTCACAACAGTAGATATTTATTTTGACTGCTGGGTCTACTAAACTGCTCTGAACAGCCTTCAGAACACCTCAGCAAATCTGAATCTGTGTATGCTTAGTTTGATCAAGCTCAGATTGAAGGTAAATTTAGGAATTGTGTTCTCAAGCTTCAAATGGAATCCATGTTTGTGGTCTTGGAATAATAGTCCAAGTGACCATTTTTTAAATTTCTTCTAGCTTTAATACCGTGTTTAATACATTAGCAATTACTTAAAAGCTCACTGGTCACTTGCATCAGGTGTGTCTGTGAGATTTTTAACTGATAACTAGAATGGGCTCAGCAAATAAGAATCTCTGGACTGTTCTTCACTGTTTTTGAGCAGATTGAAATGCTGTATCGGATTATGCATTTGGGGCTGATACTAATACACACACAGATAAAAATGGTTGCTAACCTTGGTACTGCATCCTAATTCAAGTTTATTTGTCACTAAGGGTTAGTGAATGCAGTTTTAGTGCCTAACTCACTCTGCTGGTGTTTTCTTGTGTCAAGTTTAAGAGAAAGCATGAGGTTTTGAATTTCAGCCTTTCAGAAAGTATAAAGTACATGTGTATGAAAAGGTTGTCTGCACTTAAACCATCAAAGAGAGGCACATAAAATTGAGATATTTTCTAGTGTTGGGTAACCTCATCAGCTTTCATAAGCCTTATCCTACTCTCATAAAATTATGTAAGAAACTGGCAATTGATTTTTTCTTTTCCTGGAAAAATGAAGCCTTCCTAGAAGATGTCCAGTAACTGTATGTGCAATGTGCTCCCTTGAGTTTTAGTTGAGCTGTTTTATGAAAGAGTAATGCAGGTTTCCAGTTCTGGCATTTCAGAAACTGTAAATTGAGAGAGCCAAACCTCCACAGGAATAAACACTGTAAGACGTTAATCAGTGAGGACTTATTGTCTTAAACACCAGATTTAAAGTTTACCAAAGTCACTAACTAGCAGTTAGGTGACTAATGTTGGCCAAAGTCAACTGAGCTTCGATAAGCCTTGAAAAAGAAAGATCTAGCTGGTTCTACAGTTGGTGGAAAATAATTCTAATCCAAGCACATATGCTTTGGTGTTTGTAAAGAATCTCTACAAATCAAGCAGGTTGTGTGAGTGGAAAGTAGAGCCCAGGAGAGCCAAGGAACCCAGTAGAGCCCAGGAACAAAGATGCCATTCTGCACATATATTTCTCTCATGCTTTTAACTTCTTCTCCTTTGCTCTGTTTTGTTTCATGTTCTGAGAAGTTTTTTGTCTCTGTTCAGACATGATTCCTACACTGAGTGTTCTGTTTGTGCTGTTGCTAAATGATAGACTTGGAAAATAAAAGAACTTATAGATCAAATAATTAGTCCAAAACTTAAAAAAACAGTGGAAGCAGCCTCTCCTCAGCTGTGAATTTTTTACATCTCTTCCACAGTCAAGAATTTTCTAGTCAGAAGTTAAAATGAGGGTAGAAACAATTCCTATTACCAGTGTAAAGAGAATTTATTGTTATGACACCAAACTCTGCAGTCTTAAACACTACTAGTGAGATTTACCAAGAAAATGGATGGCAACATTTTGCCTGTGAAGGAAATTGCCCCAGGAGATCAGGAGACTCTTTGTTATGCAACAACTCTTTGTTAGTAGCTAACAAATTTTTTAAAATATTTTCTTGCACAACCATAAAGAGCTTTTATTTGGTAACAGGAAACACAGTCTGGGAAAATCAGACTGGATGTTTGCACTGAGTCCTTTTGGCTCTAAACCAAATGACTCTGTGTGAATCTACAGTTTTAATACATTTTCTTTGCTTCTAATAATAATTTGAAATTATTCTCTGAAAGTGCAGGATTGACCCACACAGACACACTCATTTTTATTCTCATTGTTTTCAGATGCTGATATTCATTCACATTTTGTAGTTTGGATTTTTACCTTTATTTTTTTCATTCATGCCATTGTTTCTCTGTTATATATGGTGTTGAAAATACCATGTTTTATAAAATGTAACTTGTACCTGGTTTAAGTACTGAAGGATATTTATTATTAATGTTAGATTATTAATGAAAATTTAAAGCAAATCAGTAGTGTTGGAAAGGTATTTTAGATCTCTGATATATCCCCAAATTTTGCTTGTACTTTGGTGATTGAATTTGCAATTAATAATACATCATTTGCTTCTGTTCACTGAATTAATTATAAAAGAAAAAAAAATCAAGAGGCAGCTTTGGACTACCTGTGAAGGTTGTTCACTATATTGGAATACTGTAATTCTCACTACACTTGAGAAATTTAATTCATAACACTGGAAGCAAACAAATAATATCAAATGGATTGTTTAATCAACAAATGAGGCTTCTGTTTTTCTCAAGTGCTTGTAAGTTTTGCATAAATTTCTGAGGTTTCATTACTATCAAAATATACTGCTTACTTTAAAAAAGAAAACTATTTTTTGAATTGTTAACAAGCACTTCTAATATTCAGTGTCTCAAAATTTTCTAGTCAAGAAATCTACTGCTTGTAATCCAACAATTTCTGCATGTAAGAATTTATTAAGTTCCTATAATACTTTTAAAAATTATCACCTGCATTGGAAATTCCCTCTAATACCATTGCATAAAATAATTGGCAAGTGATTGTCAAAAAGTTTTTTGTTGGTTTGCTTTTTTNAGATATCCTGTTAGAGTAAGCAATTATAGGAAACTATACAATTGGGAAAAAAAATTAAAGCTCAGAATTTAGAGGAAAACCATTTCCATTCCCAACAGTGGTAGTCTCTTGGGGATCTTAGTCATAAAATTGTCATGTACTTGTAGCCTCTTGAATGATCTCATGTAGACAGATGGAATTTGATTATTATTTAGTTCCCCAACACCAGGCAGTTCAGTGCTGCAGTTTGTTCATTTGTGAAGTGGAATGTAAAAGCAGATTTTGTAAGGACATAGTATTCACGTGATGTCTGTGGTGCATAATTGCTGTTTCTAAAGCAATTGGAATATAATTAACAGCATCACTGGGAAAGACAGAGGTGGTTAAATATATATATTTTTTAAATAAGTAGGACAGTAACATTTGTCTCAGTTCATTTGTATCAAACACTTGGCAGAGTAGGAAATAACACAGGTCATTCTGCTGGCTGCTGGCCTCTTTTATGGAAATAGATTCTCCTGATTTCCTCATCATACAAGAATGAAGCCCACCTCTGAATTTCACCCAGAACATAATATTTGCTTTGTTTTCTCCATATTCCCTGTATTGTAAGTGAACAAAGCTTTAGACCTTTCTCTGAGAAAGGCAACTGTGATAGAGAGCTGACTGAGATGTCTTTTGTAGCCCAACCTCGAGGCCACATTTTTAGGATTGTCCTGTTTCTTAGTGTTCAAAGAGCAGCACTGAGGAAAGGTTTTATCACCAGCAACGTGGTGGGCTAAGCTCTACAGCTACTCATCTTCTCCAGAATACACTTTGACTTATGAATGTTCAGGGAAATGCACCTGAGAGGCTTCACAGAACCTTGAACAGGTGTGAAAGGCTCAGGGCTTGTCAGTGTAGGGACATTCATCATCTCTGTAGTGGGAACAGCCTCTTCTAAGCCAAGAACTGCTGGCATTTGTCATTGCTGCTCACGGCCAGGGATAAGAGGGATCCATGTGACCAATGCTGCTGCTGAGCAGGTGAGAGAACACTCTGGATCAGTCTTTAGAGGAAACATTTTAGAGACCTTAATTTATGTTTGGAACTGCTTCAGGTCTGGTTGATAACTAGAAAAGACAATGGACAAAAGGGGGGTTTTCCATCCAGTTACTGAAGGCAGGGAAGGTTTCTATTACTATTATTTAATACTTCTTTTCATTTGAAACAACAATTTATTTGAATATTTTGATCTTCTAGGGGCAAACTGCTACTTTCACTCTACCCTAAAAGCAATAAGTGTTAGGTGAATGAGGGGCATGGTTTTCTCAAGGGATTTTAACATCTCTGCATCCACACAGTGCTGTGGCAGCTGCAGGAGCGTGACTTCTCTGAGCTGGAAACTCTCTGAGCTTCTCACTGCAAAGTCTCCTTGCAGACATTGCACTGCAGCTTTGGAAAAGCATCTCTCTGTGGGAGGCCATGCACATTTTAATTCACTCTCCTGTCACAGTTAGCTCACAGCAGCACCTTCTGAGGCAGCAATGGGTTTCCTTGCTGCCTGGCAAGATGTGACAACTCCCCAGGTGCACAGGACAGATGGCTCTGTACAGAGGGAGCAGCACCAGGAGCACCCAGGAGGCTTCCAGGGAGCTACTGAGGGCACTCTGCAGCCCCAGGGAGGCTCCCTCTGCCATCAGGGCTGCAATCAGCAGCAGAACTCACACAGAGCAGTCAGGGTGACAGGCTTAGACCAGCACTAGCCCTCCACTAGCAGAAGACACAGCCAATATAGAGCAACAGGCCCCACTGCTTCCCTACTGCCTTCCACAGAGGCAAGAACAAACACAAACTTAATTGATTCATTTCCCAGGGCAACAGCTCAATCAGGAGCTGGTGCTGAGAGGAATGAAGGAGCTGGGTTTGATATGCAAAGAATAACAGAAGACAAAAATAAATATTAGCAGTGGGGACGGGTTTCCAAAGGAAAATCCCCTCGAGAGGTGGTAGAATTAGCTCTCCAGTTTGAGCCTCACTGAACTTTTAATAATTTCTGTGATAGCAAGTGTACCATCAGATTCTAAATGCATAAATGAGAAAACAGACCGGTGGATTTCTGTTCTTTCCTATCACTCTTTTAACTCTTGATATATATCAAAACCAAAAATACCTTAATACATTCTTAGCTCATTTTCTCAAAGGACAGGTTTTCTTTCTCTTTCCATCCAACTCTTAACTTTCACTGTTATATTTTATCCGTGATTCTTGAAGCTTAATGTCCATAGCTTTTCTTGGAGAGCCAAAATAAATATAATATGTTTCTAAACAGAGAAAGAGAAATCTGTGCTATGGGGGAATTATCTTTCTGCGATATTCAAGAAATCCAAAGGTCTAGCTCTGCCAACGCATTTTTTTCAGTTTGCATGCTATATAGAAAAACAGTATTCAGTGTTACTCAAGGAAAAAACTAAAAGTCTAAAAAAGCAAATGTCTGAGTACCTTCTCAGGCAGCAAGAAAAATACTATTATTAGTTATTATGGCCATTTTCTCAAAATACAGCAGGAAAAGTGAGAATGAAATTCGCAAATAATTTGTTTAGAAATCAAGTGCAAATGGAATTTACGCTGCCATTAGTATTTTTGTTATGCTATTCTTATATAGAGTCTTTAAAATATCAACTTCCAGTTAAGAGGAAAGTAGTTCCAGATACCAAAATTGAGATTAAGAACTGAAATTGTTACATGAATTATGATAATCTGAATGATAAATAAAGTAGCAACAAGTAATTTTTTGAGGGAATCGAATTTGTACTGCACTATTAATTATGCAGATACTTGTTATTTTAACCATGGATATTACTGAGAGATTAATAACAATGAAAGCATGTAAATTTTTCAGTTCCAGTAGCATTTACATAGTTCATTATAAGAACACATGGTAAATTACCGTTTTGAGATTTTGCTTGAGTTTCAAAACATGAAAAACTAGTGGAAAAGACAAAATAAACATCAGTGAAAAAATGGTCTAAAGTTCACTTGTGACTCAGGAATGACACCTTTTTCATATATCAGGTCCCTATAAGCTTTTCACCCCTGCTGTCACAGGAAATCAGTCAGGATGTTGGCATAGAGGAAGGAGTGTATGAAAATCACTAGACTATCAATATAGGCAATAAACAATCTTCCTGCTCTGTTTCAGAGTTATGGGGGTTGATATGTGAGTAAAAACCACCCTGAACAAGGAAGGATCTATAGCCACTTTCCCCACTGAACTTGTGGAGGTTTCTAGTTAAAGGTTGTCTCTTTTATTGAATTTATTGGAAACAACTGAGAAAATTAATTGGAGTAAGTGGCAGCAAAGCTTTTTCCAGCAACAGCAGTTCAAAAACCTCAATCTGTTTAATTGATGCTTCCCTGTAAGTTCTCCAAACTTCTCCTCACATCCCTGTCTTTTTATCCATATTGTGAGTGGGGAGCACAGCCTCCCTAGAAGTGCTGCAATTTTTACAGGCATATGTGTGAAAATGAGAGCACTGGTGTCCACTGGGTATGATAACAAACAGAATAGAATAAGGAACTTTTTATTTCTGACTCTGCCAACTCCTGGACTAATTTCCCAGGAGCCCACAAGGCAGAGAGAGTGGACAGATCCTAATGGATCCATCCTAATGGAAGTAACAGGAAAATATTATTAGCACATTTATTCACGTGGTTACTCATGTGGGATGAGCATTACACTATTTTAAAAAATCTGCATTCTGTAGCTCAAAACCCACAGAGTTCATCTGAATAACTGATATGTGCCTATGAGACCACTGTTTTCTCTGTTTTATTTTATTCTAGACCCAGCATACCAGATGGGGTAGAGGTAAAATGGTAGCTATGAAAGCAACTGAAGCTGGTAGAGTGCTGGCCACTGTTTCAGGTCCTTAGTATTGTGTGATGGCTGGTGGATGCAGAAGGGAAATAAGTGAAGGAGAGAAATGAGGTGTCAACAAATGCTTTCATTTGCATAAGTGCAGCTGTGCTCGATGCTGGCTTTTCTGTACCTGCTATTGGAAGCCAGTGGGAGGCAATCATTACAAACATCCATAAAGCTAGCTGTTAATTGAAACCCAAATTTAGTTCCAGAAAAAGAAAACTCAAAATACATCTATAAAAGGGACTATGTGTCATGGGAGTTATCTAAGTTGTGCAACTTTTGGAAAATTTATGATACAAGTAAGGCAATCTGAGGATTATTTTAAAATATGCACAAATGTCAACCACTGGGTTGTGTCTTGTGAGTTGTGCTCTGTTGGAGGCACACTGTAATGCAGATGGGATTTTTGGGGGCAGTCTGTGCCTTGGTTTCTTCAGGTTTACTTGTACTGAAGGGCTCCTGTCAGATTACTTGTGTCAGCTTAATTATCTAGTGTATTATAAAGTGAGAAATACATGAATTTTCCACAAAACTGAGATTCTAAATTAAATTGAATCCTATATTTAAATCTCAGGTAAAATTGATAATGTTTAAATACACAGGGAATTTAAAAATGTTACTCATTATAATCAACGTGATTAACAAAGCCCTTCATAAGAAGTTTAAAAAAACACAAACAAAACAAAGCATTACTATGTTTATAATCTGGATCTGAATCTGTGTTTTCAACTCCAAATTTCTGAATCTCTACTGCTCAAATTAACAATAAAAGTGTGTGTGCAAAAATGGAGATAGCTCAGAGATTTTATGCAATACACAGGTTCTTATACTATAATATATAGGTGTAAATTGAATCCTAATTCTTCAAAACATTTAGAACTTTACATACTCACACTCCTGTATGAATAAAGATCACCAGTCTTGGCAGATACTCAGAGCAGAAACTGATTTCCTCTCCCCCTCAATAATGTAGTGGAGAGTAACAACAGAGTGAGTTTGAAAAGCATTTTAAGCAATGCTTCTTTTAAAGTATTTAAGTCATTGTACATAGTCCTGTCTGTATTCTTCTTTATCAGCTGAGTTCACACAAACCTTTGAGTATCTACCCAATTTCTGTTCAAAAAGAAATAATAGAACACTCAAGTTCACACTCCCATCTTCAAAAATTATTTTTTCTCTATTCAGCTATACAAGCCATTTTTCTGAAGAAAAAAAAAATTAGATCATTTTATGGGCTATCCATGATGTTTCATGATCCAACCCGTCTTCATCACCTTTCTCAACATAGACCTTAGGTAATTTTGAAGAACTAAAACTCAGGGAACTCTATTTTCTTTTCAAAAAAAAAAAAAAAAGAGTGAGATCTATTTGATATATGGATACAAGAAAAAATTATCAGACTCTGAACTCAAAGAGTAACGCCAGTAAGAGATGCTCTGTGTTCAGATAAATCAGAACTGTAAAGAATAAGACATCACTTGCCTCTGTAGCAAATGAATGGAAAGAGACACCATTCATTTGTTCAAGTTTTATTTGTTTTCTGAAATAGAAAATTGAGTTTGGTAATTTTATCTGTGGCACAAAATTCTGCCCTCTTTGTGGCAAAGAAAGGGAGAGGTCAGATAGCTGTATTTGTTCTGTGTGAACCCTGTGAGCTCAACCATTTTGAAATTCTGAGAAATCTGAAATTCTGACAAGCATGAAATTTGCCCACAGTGCATGTTTATGTACTTATCAAACTAATAATTGTCAAAACAAAATCCCAGCAAAATGACTGCATATGTGAATTGACCAACCTACACAAAAGTCAATATTTTATTACTGCTGCAACAGAGACTTTAGAGCTATTCCAAAACTGTATTCTTCAATCTAGTCTGCAATGCAAGGGGAAAAAAACAATAACAAAACAAAATACAAAAACCCCCACACCCTGAAGCATGTGATTAAGTCCATCTTTGCTCAAGAAAGATGTGAAATACTTGTTTCAGTTTAGACAGAGTATTAGCCTGAAGGAAGTCAATAAAACTGTTCACATAAGCAGCTGAAGAATGTGAACAAGAATCTCAGTCTTGTCCTATAACTGTAAACAATATATTTGTCATCTACACAACTATCATTAATTTAATATATTTCATTTAAAAATATATTATGTTTGCTTTCTGATGCTAGAACAGCTGTACCTTAAATGCAGCAGCTCTCAAGCGAATTTGTACTCTCAGGGTAACTGTTGGTTTAACAGAAAAAATATTGAAGCTGAGATGTTAAAAATAAGCTCTTTACTATTAGACAAAAAAAAAAAAGTCCTTTGAGATCACATGAACAGCCCCTTGAGAGGGGCTGCCTTACAGAGTGGCTTCCTTACGTGCCCCTTGCAAACTCATATCCTAAGTTCTTAATATGCAATTTTTGGGAAGTGAGGAGGCAGAAAAGGTAATGTATTTAAAATTTAGAACAGGAAACATTTGGAACCTAACAAACATCTCAAATTAAAAACTTTTGCAGTCTTAGGATAATTGTATAACTGAGAAAAGGAAAAAATAAGAACTGGTAGAGACTCTTCCTTAGGCTACACATCTCAAGTATCTGAAGCATCTGAACTGTATGGCAAGGTCCTATTGTGTGAGTACTTAGCACAAGGTGTGGATATAGAACCTGTCTCTTGGTGAGGATTGTTACCATTCATTTGGACCCTATCCATCCTTCTGAGTGTGTTATCCTCCAAAATGTTGTTGTTCAGCCAGAAAAGCTGTAGGTGCTATTCCTTTACTTTGCTTTTCTTTTGAAACACTACAACCTCTTAAAGCACATTGAGAGCAACTTTTACAAGCAGGTTCTTCTCTTTGAAGCACTTGGACAAGATTAGCTTTTTAGACACATACCTGTGCAGAAATTATTCTCCTACATAAATTCTAGTGTCTAAAGGGCATGTAAATGTGCACAATTTAAATATTCCATCAAATTTCTTTCTATTTGGGCTGATGGAGTATGAGTGTTTTCAAGAGCAGAACTTGACATTCTACTTTCAGCACCTCTTCATTCATGTTAATTCAACACAAAAAGACCAGGAATCCAGAAAGTTTTGTCTCTGATTTTGTTTTAATTTCTTACTTTAGTAATTGAAGATCTTTTCCCTAAAATGTTATTTTTTTGTTACTCTTCCTGTACTTTATGGAAATAATTTTTGAAAATTGCTTGTGACCTCTTCAGAAGCATATGAGGCTGCAAAAGAAGCCTCTCTCCATGTTAAAAAAAATTAAAAAATAAATTTTAAAAAAATTACAGTTTTACAGGATCTGAACTGAATTTTGGTAGTATGAGCAGGTTTCTAACAATTGCTTCTCTTTTTCAGGAAAGCATAGATTTGGGTGAGATCATGTTTTCCCTTTGTTATTTGCCTACTGCTGGGAGAATGACTTTGACAGTCATCAAATGTCGGAATCTCAAAGCAATGGATATAACTGGTGCATCAGGTGAATCTATGTTTTTTTAAACAACAAGGCAGAGTCTGTTCAAGAAGGGAATGAATAAGACCTTGGGTTTTGGGTGCCTAACATGGCTGAGGCATGGAAGCAGCAGGAAGATGGATATCTGTTTAGATGGAGTGCCTGTCTCTGGTCTGGCAGCCAGTGTGGCTGTCCAGAGTGCCCATACCTTTCCTTTCCTTTTACAACATGATGAAAGCAGTGTTTGCCAGGGTCACTCAAATCTTTGAAACTTTTTACCTTAGCAAGATAACATTCCTATCACAAATATTGTTCTTATGCTGCACATTTGAGTGGCTTCGAGTCCTAATGCATGAACTGCCTGTTATTCAGATCCCTATGTCAAAGTGTCGCTGATGTGCGAGGGACGGAGACTGAAGAAGAGGAAAACAACCACAAAGAAGAACACCCTGAATCCTGTTTATAATGAGGCCATCATCTTTGATATCCCTCCAGAGAATGTGGACCAGGTCAGCCTCTCCATTGCAGTGATGGATTATGACAGGTAAGCACAGCCCACTTTGTGACCATTGAGACAATTCCTGATCACAGCACGTGACTGCTTTCTGCCTCCTTGAGCTTACAAGCAACTTCAGTGTCACAGAAGATAAAACCTGGGGGCCTTTTCCTGAAGAGGTTTAAAGCTTCCACATCTTTTAGAGCACATGGCATTTTATCTGTGTCACAAATAACTGAGATGAGAAAGAAATATTGCTCAATTTTCTTTCATGTCACTGATCCTACACATACATTCCTGTCCATTTCTGGGGGCTGGATTATGCACAAACTTTATAAATCAAGTGTGTCTTCCAGCTTAAAAAAGTCCCTCACCCCTCTAATTTCTATTTATATAGTAGGTATTTAAAACTAAAGAAAATTCCAATGACTAAAAAGGAATTAGATGCTAATTACATAATTGAATTAATTCTTTGGATGATTCAGTAAAATAACCTTTCAGTATGTAACTTTTGGGTTCAGCCCTCACTGATAACTAAGGCAAATTATCTGTGGCTTCACTGAGAATTGACAGGAAGAGACTCCTGCTTAGAGTGGCTCAAGGACTGCAGGTTGATCAAAACTGTGACTGACAGAATCTTGCCCAAGCCAAGTCTGCTTCATTCAAGTGCTATTAGTAATGAGCTCTTGAGATTGCAGGACAAATAAACAATGAAAGTCCAATTTAGTAACATCACCCTTCAGACTGTTTTCCCTTGCCATTGGATTTCTGGTTGCTCTCCAAGTTCTGCCAGGAAGACTTCTCAGTCAGATGTGAGTGGCACCACGATGCCATTAGCAGGGAAGCAGCACAGCAGCTTGCACACTTTCAGTCCTCCTCAGCTCCTCCTTTCCTAGCACTTGCCAAGGGGAAATTGGAAAGCATTATTCTAGGGTACACAGAGTCAAGGTACAGAAAATTACGTTCTGGTCTTCCTTAACCAGTTTACGGCGCTGTGAGGAGCTCAAAGTATTAAGGTATAGCCTATTGCAGCTGTGACCCTTACCTTTCACATTTTTGACTGAATCTCCAAAGATGACAGCAGCTTGAGTGAGAAATAGTTTATGAAATTATGTCTGAAGCATTTTCAACAGGAAATGTACTCCCCACCATTTTCTTTCACCTTCCTCTGCCTTAAAATTCAAGCATGTTTTCCTTCAGATAAATTTGTGTATTATGATCCTTTTCTATCCTTGTGTCTTTTGGGTTGTAACCTTTTAATGGCAAAGATTATGTTTTCATTGCTATTTTTATAGCTGCTAGAAGCACTCTGGAAGTGGCTGGAGGTTTTTGATTGTTACCATTACAGAATTTAATATTACTGTACTACCATTAAAACTAATATCTGTAATAAATGGTGTGAAAACTTTGGTCATGTATTCTGTGCCACACTAAACCAGTAAACAGAATTGTATATCAGATGTTATTAAAACTATTTTTTATTAAAAATAAATTCTTTCTCTCTCTCCAATTCTCAGAGTAGGGCACAATGAGGTCATTGGAGTATGCCGGACAGGAATTGATGCCGAAGGCCTTGGAAGAGATCATTGGAATGAAATGCTGGCTTACCCACGTAAACCAATCACTCACTGGCACCCTCTAGTAGAGGTAAGAACTAGCAAAATTTTCTCCTTGATGTTGAATGGTTTTGTCCCTCACATTTATGGGCTTTGAGGATCATGAAAATCAGTGCAGCACCTATAGATCATGTAGAAGATCATTAGCACAGCCTAAATCTAATTGCATGGGTTTATCTATCACTTAAAAGGGCCTTTTCAACAGTTTCCATGAAGCTCTGATGGCATTGTAAGATAACATTTAGACATTTAAAATGTCCAGAGATTACAATAAAGAGCTTACAGCTACTTATAAGAGATCATTTGCAAAAATTTCAAAAGCAATCATTTCCTATTCAAAAATCTTTAGCATAAGCTGCTGTTGCTAAAACATTAATCTGGAACTGGCCTGCAAATTAGGCTAAATTGTGGCAACATACTGGCAGCTCCCTCCAGAGTTATTCAACAGATGTTTACTGGAAGCTTTTTCAAATGTGGGAGTGATTAAATCTGCAAGTCCCTGGGCTTGGACTCCCTCTGCGATCTGCTGTGGCCACACATTGTTGGTGTTCTGTGCACAGAATCCTCACAGCTCTGGACTCAGAAAGATACCCATTGAAGCCTTGAGGAGCAGCAGGGGCACTGTTTAGCCCATCACAAAAGCAGTCTCTGTAGAAAAATGAGTTGCTGCCTGAGGTTGTTTGATTTCCTCACTTTCTGGCACATGGCTGCTCAACATGTCCTGTGACAGGTAGCAAAAGCACAGTACCAAGGCTTCAATAAAACACCAAGAAGAGTGTGAGGGCAAGGAAACTGAGTCAAGGCAGCAGAGATGTGTCTGTTAGAGGTTCATGGCTCTGTCTGGTTTATGTAAGTCAAGAAACAGAGACAGCACCCCTGTTGGTGCTATAAACCCACTCCTGTGAAACGAGTCAGAGGCATTTTCAGAAGGTCACTTCAGAAATTTTCTTTCCATTATTAGTTCTGCCGGAGACTTTGACACCAGGGACTTTGATCCAGAGACTCGAAAGGGTTAGATGTGATCTGGATTCTTTTTTGAGAGAGTCTCTCATCCTCTGAAATGAGCATGGTGCCCAGGCAGATATGATGAGATTTGTAAAAATAACCCTTTTCTTGCAGCTACCTGGCCGAGCGACCAGCTTTGATAGCCAGGGATCCTGCTCCTCTCCCAAACCCCCGCTCACACCCTAGGGAGCCACAGTGGATTCCTCAGGGCCAGTGTCCAGAGCTCCCTCCCAGCTCACACCTACAGAAACAGAAGGTTTGGCTTCCACAGATGAATTGTATCCATATCTTTTTATCAAAATACATCTTTCCTATTCTAAGTCTTATGTGACAGTTTATAATAATTTGTTAATGTGTGAATGAAGTTAACTCGGGTCAAATATAACCCTTCCTTGTGCAAATTCATTCACCTGTTTTATCTCTGGCATACCTCCAGTGTCATATTCAAGCAGTGTTTTGATGGGGCCTGCATCATTTCATAGGCCAAGGAATCAGAAAAGAAGATCCCTTAAGCAATTCAAAACTACTGCAGCTTTTAACACCTAATTCTTTTGAGGGAGAGCAAATAGTCATATACAGCTCATGTAGTAAATTCCTTCTAAATTGCACTAAATCCTCTAAGACTTTGCAAAATCATACTTCAAACTGAATGTTGCATTAAAAAAACCAATTTGTCTTGTTTTGAGTGTCTGGAAAACCAGTTCATGCCATGGGCAGGGAGGAAGGGCTGATTTAAAGCCCACTGGAGCCAGTGAGGGAGATCTACTGACTCCAATGGGTTTTAGTCCAGACCTTATGAAACAGGTATGAGAACTGGATCTATGCAGTTATAATCTTCCAGCACTCATAATGACAGCTGCATCTCTACACAAGTCAAACTGCAGAGGAGAGAGTTCTCAGACATAAAGGAATTGATTTAATGTGATTTATCTCTTCACAAAATTGACCAAATACTGCAGTTACCCACAACGTTTTTGGGATTCTTGATTTAATGTGACACACTTGGATTTCTTTGAGTTATTTTGACTGAGTGCAAAGCACACATGGAATTTAGTTTCTGGTTGCTGGCTGGATGCCTCTAGACATATATACTAAATATGAATTTCAGATGTGTTTTCTGTCAGTCTGTGGAGAGAGAAGTTGAAATGTGACTATTTTACAAGCAAGTAAACTCATTTATTAGAATACACAGTGACAGCAAACACAAAAATCCATTGGCTGTAGTCAGGTATTTTAAAAACTAGAAGAGAGTTTCATATTATTTTGTGGATTTATCTCTAAACACTGCAGTTTACCTCAATCAGATAAATCAGATAGTTGCTTTCTTTTTTACCTTTTTTCCTTCTTTCTGTGAAGAGTGTAGCACAAACATCATGACTGGGTCTGAGGTTTTGAAAGCTAGACTGTAATTAGAAAAAATATGGGTGGTGGCATTTTTGAGATCTTTGCAATATATATAAAGAAAACTAAGGAGGCAGTGTTTTCCAAAACAGCAGTTTTACAGAAGTGTCATGCAGGATAAAAATGCCAAAGGAAGATTAATTTATGAAAATGAAAGAAATTTTGAGAATAAATCTGGATATCAAAGAAAAAAGTCATTTTGGCAAGCTTCTGAAGAACCATTTTGAGTTGGTTTAGCCTGGCTGACACAGAATATGTTCCTGAAAATCCAGGCCCTCCATGTCACTGACTGATCTCTAAGACTGACAAAAATACCTTGAAGTGTCTTAACTACTCCAGAAAAGCTAGCAGGGCTGGTCTCAACATTACATGTGTATCGAAGTCAAAAGAGGAGGCAGCCTTGCCTCCTTTATACCTTGCCTCCTGTGCATATGAACACAGCAAGCAAGCAAATAGATATAAAAATCAATCTCTCAGTCTTTACAAATAAGAGAAAAAAAATTTTAAAAGAAAGAAAAAAGGGAAAAAAGAAAAGGCTCCAGCCCAAGATTTTGAATACCTTTTTCAGGTTGTTATTCATGGCCTCTAGGCAGAAATGGTTTCTCCCCAAGAGGATTGGTAATGCTGAACCCTGATCCTCCCTGCTTAAGATTGTATTTTCATCACCATAAATACAGAGCAGCCTTGCAGAATTTCATTCCTCCATTTGCCCTGGATGAGTAATTTTTTTTTACTAGGAGAAGAAACTCTCCTCTGTGAGTTTTTTTCTCTCCTATCATGGTTATCTTGACAAAATTCTGTGGCCTAAATAATTTTCAACATGATTCTGCAAGGCTGATATAGAAAGAGGTATATATATATATGTATATACATATATGGAGACTGAAAAACTATTTTATGTATACATTTATCTTAATATAAATTATATCAACAGTGGCCTTTGTGGCCTAGAAAATACTTTTTGTAATGTGGTACTGTAACAGTTAATTAAATATTCTTTGCACTTTTTTGCACCTAATATCCAAAAAGCGAACAAATTCACGATCAAATGTAGCATAAGTGTTCAGCAATGAGCAATGTATTTTTACCTGTTGTACTGCTCTCTATGAGTATCCTCTATGTTTCATCATAGGTTGTAAGGTATTTCAAGATTCATTTTCTTAAATTTTAATTGTTGTCAAATACCAAAGGCTCAGTTTGTGCCTCTTTGTTGTGTTATTTTTGGTATTGTTAATAACAATAGTGAATGACTTCTGTGTCTAAACTTGACTGATGGGTGCTCTGCATCTAGGAGAAATCAGGCTGCAAAATCATCTGGACATCTAACTTCAAAAATGATCCCCTAAGTAATTATATTTATTTCCTTAGCAGTGATTAATAGAACTAGTGGAAAAGATTTTTTGTATCCATTGTTTCCTTAGCTATCTCGAAAGACAGGATATGTACTTAGTATAACCCATCCTTTAGCTTTGGAGCCTGGTTCAGAAGTGACATCACAGAAGCACCAAGAAAGATCCTAGCACAGGTTAAGTCAAGGAATATGTTGCTCAATGTACATATTTATTAAAGAATTTTAAACATTTTCATTTGGAAATTTGGAGAAGTTGCAAGTTCCCTGCTCCCATGCTGATTTTTTTCTCCCATATCTCATGCATTACCCTAACTTGGGAAAAATCAAATGTAGACAAAGGCTGGTTTAGAATATATTGTAGTGCTTTTACAACAGTTAGAAAAGCTTCCTTTCCTAAAGGCCTGAGTTCTTTTCTTGAAGCAGTTTACTGGAAACAGCACCAGTACTTAATAAGAATTATATTTACCCAGCCTAGCTTTTTTTATACTTTCACACTGCACAGGTGAGCACAAGCTCATGAAGATTTCAGTCATGTGCTGCAGTCCATGATCTCAACTTTGGATCACAGCATTTCACTGTCCTGCTGACATGACCCTTCTCCTTGCCCTCCCAGCAAACCATCCCTTTCCTCACCATCCTTTGTCCCTGCTGGGCTTAGGAATATGAATATTGGCCAGAGATACATGGCCAGCAACCTCCCCTGCAAAATTTCTTCTCCAATAAATGCAATTCTTTAGACTTCTTATGTTTAAGTCACAAAATTATACATATTTCTTAAAGAATCACTACCACTTCCAATATTTTTTTATGAAAATATTGAGCTAACAATAAATGTTTTCATTAAGTTGATTTTCTTCAAGGGAAAAAGCAATTAATTACCTAATTTATTTCTGTGGATGCATATGTGGGGCAATATTAAGAAAAGGTTTAGCTAAAAGACTCATTTGACCCATCCTTTTCTCCTCTTTCTCAGTTTTTTAATTGGGTTCAATGCAATCCTTTTAAAAATTTTTAACATGATGACGTACAACATATACATGATAATCTGGTTCCAAGATTGTTTTGCTATCTTTTTTATAAACTTTTATATGTACTAACTTTTTATTATACTCCATTAATTTAACAGGCTTTATACATCTGAAATCATTTGATTGTATTTTTTGAGTGTGCAAACATTTAAAAGAAGGGTATTTCAGAACCCAGTAATAGAGCTCTTCTGCTGAAAATGTAAACTTTTTCAGAAATTTATAACTGTGCCTGTCAAATTTGAAAATCACCTTATTCAAACATGCAAAAACCTAAGTTTGCACATAGGAGTACTTGCACTTGCTGGATGTACAATCACTATTATTTAGCCCTTCTGTTACAACAGAATACACATAACTAATCAGAAATACATTTCAGTTTATGAAAAACTCTTGACAAATCTGTAATGAGTGGCCCTGAAAAGTTCACATGACATTGTTTCTGCAAATAAACATGTTTGATAACTCAGTAGGTGTTAAAATATAAGCTATATGTCAATCAGACAGTGAGGTGACTTTTGGGCAAAGCTCCTGTAATATATGTTGAACCATCCAAAAATATGGATAAAATATACCATATATATCAGAAATACTAATGCATGTTTTGATGGGACATTTTCTTTCTCATTCACACCACAGCAGAGACTCAGTTTAACTTGAGGTTCACTTTCATTTTGCTTCTGAACCTTGCCAGTCTAAACAGAGCTCTCTGAAAACAGCTGAATTATGGCACAGAACAGACCACAGGGCTAGGAAAGATGAAGGGAAATGTGGCAGTCGACACAAAGCTGTTCCATGCAACTGCAAATGCCCTGAAATGGAAACCTTCCTCCTGAAACTGATAATAATTCCAAGTTTTACCACTTGTGCTTTCTTCCTCTGCTGTAAGACAGGACAAAAGAAGCATGTTCCTGAAGAAGCATCAACATTAAGCATAGGAGTTAATTGAGGTGCTGACCATAGCCATTTGTCTTTTCCAAGGCAAATAATACCTTAACTTCTAAAAGTGTCTTTTGTTTACTCATCTAGATTAATAAATATCTCCTGCACATTTTTGCTTTTTCTTAACCCTGGAAAATGGTAGATTTTTAACAGCATGCAGGAAACCAGGAGCTAGACATCTAAGAGAAAGTGAAGCTGCAGGTGGGATTTGAATTTCACAGGGGAATCTGGTCAGGAAAATGGAACTAACACCTTCAATCTTGTGCTGAGTGCTAAGGGATGCTTGATGATAGCAGGTTCTCAGGGCTATGATTTTATGTTTTATCTGATAACACCTCTACAATGTTGCTGTTGCTGGGAAACCTCTTCACAGGCTCAGAGAGAAGAATGCCTCTGCTATTGCCATGTGAGGTTTTTCCTGCCCAAGTGTAGACTGTGATTCTTGTGTTACACGGGGCTCAGTCCCCTGGAAGGGCAGAAAGCATGCTAAATTTGCAGAACAGGAAAAAGCAATTGGGCACTCTGCCATCACGAGGCACTTTGTTGGTACTAAGGACAAAGTGTTTGTGCCTTGCTGGTCCAAGGGAGGGATTTCTTACAGCACTCTGTGGCTCAGCCCTGGTGCTGGGCCATGTCAATGCTGTTGAAGATCCTCAGCACCAACACTGTCAAAATATAACTAATCCATATAAATACAGGTTATATAGGTTGCCAGAACACCAAAGCTCCCTCCTGTGGAAATGAGGACTCTCTGAAAAATAAATCAAGGCAGTATGTTCTGGAAGTTGGATCTGCAGGAAGTCACAGAGCTGCTATGATGAAAGTGGAGCTGCTCTGTAATAATTTATGAATACAATATGTTGAGTTGACTGCTGGTCCTGAGCTAGGTGCATTCAATAAATCTACTTTAGGGAAAAATGGGCAGAAAATGTTTGAGAGGGGAGTGTTGCTCAGGAGCAAGTGAGTTGTATAAAATGTTAATGTCCATCTTGGTGGCCTGGGAGAGTCTGCTGATGCTACAGTCAGTCTGAAAAATGCATCTCATCTAAAATGGCAAGAGCCCAAGCAGGGATAGGATAAAAGGCACAGGAAAGATCAAGAGATCTGATTCAGAGCAGACAAGATTTATGTCTGAGCAGGCTGGGGATGCAAGCTGGTACTGTAGTTTACAGAGAAAATAGGCTTGGTTGCTCTCCCATGAGTGGATGGGAAATATTAAGGCAAGCCAAATATGCATACAGACTGTTATTTTCAGTTCCATTTATTTGAAATATTTAAGTTTGCATATTTAAGATTAAATATTTAAATACCATTCTATTTTTAATGGAGTGGAGTATTCACAGAGTCTCTAACAGAAAAGCTGCAAATCCATTCAGACTGCCTGGGTTGGCATAAATATGACAGATATGACAGACACAGTGTCCCAAAGCCCACCAAAAATTAAAGAATTGTGAAACCCTACCTCTCCCCTGGAGAGGCGAAGTCAGGAAGCCTGACACAAAAAAAAAAAAAAAAAAAAAAAAAAAAAAAAAAAAAAAAAAAAAAAAAAAAAAAAAGGACACAAGAACAGAAAACAGACCAAGGAAAGGATGAGGGTGCAGCTATTTCATCACAACTTCAGGGTTCACAAAGTTATTGATTAGAAAAGGGTACCAGAAACATGTTTTCATGGCAGCAACCTACCTTTTATACAATTTTCCTCTCCTTCAAAATACAAGCATATAAATGTTTATGAGAGATTGCTTTTAAACAGTTTGGGATATTTTCATACCTTAAAATTTCAAGACCCTGAAGTAAAGTAAATCTATCCAAGCATCCACCCATGAGTAAAATAAAATTTAAACAAGAGCAAGGAGTAAAAACTCTCTATAAAATAAATAAAGCTCTAGTACATACTTAAAATTGCTTTCCTGTGTAGAATAATCATATAGATTTAAGACCTAATATCCTGGGACCTCTTAGTTTAAAAAGGAAAGACTGTGTTTCTGATTATAAAGCAATATTTTCCTGCAGGTATGGAATTCCTAGTTGCCTGGCCATGTGAGATTTCAAATATCAGAAATGTTCCAACAAATGTTTGTCAGCATCACAGACATGAATTTTAGGCACTTAAGATTAGCACTAGCAATAAGAATGTGTTTTTTGAAAGACTTTCCAGGTTAATACCAGGAGAAATTGTAGGCTGTTGGATGTTTTTGTGAAGCAGATATATTTCCATAAAAGTAGTCTGCAAGAGGAGAGAGAAAAAGGGCTGAGTTGCATTTTTTCAATGTGCTATGAGTTGAGACTGATAATAGGATCAGAAGAGGACTGAACAAGAAGATATTTAAAATAAATCTCTTGGGATATCTGAGCCATAACAGGAGACAAGAGAAGAGAGGAAGAGCCTATAGAGTATGAAAAGAAGCCTCTAGAAAATAAAGTTAAAAATGACAAAAATTAAAATAAAATAAAATAATACCAAGAAACAAAAAAATCTGTTAAAAGGAAAAGTGGAAAATATAAAAAGGGGTTGAATAGTCTTTTCAATAGAAAAAAAGTATGTGCAACAAATACTTCCAAGTAGAAAAGGTGTTTTTGATGTGATTCCCCTACCTCATATTTTGTATGGTCATTGCAAGCTCATGAGGGTAGTGGGAGCCAATTTCATAACCTGAGTCTGTTCTTAAACTAAAAACAACTCTCTGCCCTACAGATCTTGCTCTCAGAGGGTTCACAGTGCAAAGAGCTCTGGTAGTTGGTCGTGGCACATCCTGTCCCCCTGGTCTTTTTCTTGTAGCACGATTGAAGCAAAATAAAAAAGAACATTTCCTGCATGTACTTAGACATATTCCTCTCTAGATGCTGTAATGGCCTCCTATCTATCTGCACCTGAGACAGGTTGGAAGATCTCCAATAGATGAAAAAACATTTTTATATAATGTTACCCCTTCACACTATCAAAGCTTCTGACAAAAAGTGCTTGAATCACCAACAGGAAACACCTCTGGAGATGTTGCTGTGGTACACAAGGTACTGGTTTTGTTCTCAAGTCCAGCCTCTACTGACACCACAAAATGCTGGACAAGTCATTGGGCTGCTGCAGGTGCTAATTCTCTGATGACTCAAAAGTCTGAAGTCATAATTATGGTGTATTTCTACCTTAATGTCCCACAGGTCTTTGTGTATGAATAGGGTCCTGGAGCTGAGGTTTCAGCCAAATCCCATCTCCTCCTGTTCTTCCTATTCATGGAGGTTCAGCTGAAATAATGAATTCTCATTCCTTTGTCCCAGATTGTCACACAGTAGTGGGTGTACTGTGAATGTTTCACCCTGGTAGTGGCTGCCTCTTATTAAAAATCAGAGTGATCAATAGAGGACCATTACTTCCCTCACCACAGTTTTCTGAGGCTTAATTGTGTAATAATAGCTATGAGGGAAATGACTGCATAGCTGAACAAGGCAGAGAATTGCCAGCTGTAATTATTTTTGTCAAATGGGCATGTGTGGATGAGTGTATCTTTCTTCCTGTAAATGGAGATTTGGCTACCAAAGGCAATGTAAAAGGAGATTTTGGGGACTCTCCAAAGAGCACGTCACACTCTTACATCTACTCCTTTCAAGCTTTGTGTATTATAAATATCTAATGATCTTAATTATCCTTATAGCACAAGAATCTGATTCATTTCTTTAAACCTACAACCTTTTCAGTTCTTAGTCCACAGAGGTAACTTTGGGCTAGGGAATCAAAACCACTAATGAGCAAGTAGAGCTTTACCTTAGCCAGCAGCCAAAATCTGCACAGCTGGACCTTTCTGTGTTCCTCTGAGAGGGAGCCTGGCACTATTGCACTTTAGCTACTCGCCAGTAGCAGACAAACAATTGTAGGGCACAGCCAGGTTTCAGAGAAGCTGTGAGGATTAACCCCTGAAATCCTGGCTCTGGTTCTGCCTGCCCCCCAGGCACAGAGCAGTCTATCAAGTCGAGGAGCAGTCCTACCCAAAGAGGGTGACCATGAGCAATCTGTGCTGAGAAAAGAGATTTTGTTCAAATGACACCAACATAGCTTTTTCTTTCTTTGATTTTTTCTTTCTTTGTTTTCATGTACTGTTGTTAAAAATTGACTATTTCTCAAGACAGAATTTTACAGTTTAATCTCAAGCGGGTCAAATAGTGATACTAAAGTACCAATCTACTCATGCACTGAAAATAATATTGATTTAAAAAAATAAAATAAAATAAAACAAGCTTTCAGCAAAAAAATTTTGTGGTAACAAAATACAAAGATGCTGACAAAAAAGCATTTTGCTTTTGATGGGACTTTTTCAGACTAGAATTAGAATATCCCACCTCCCTTTTTAGGCTATCTGAAGAAAAACACAAAAGGCTAATCTAATGTATCTAATGTAGTTTTAATAGTTATTGGAATAATAAAGCACAATAAAAGTGATTCAATTCAGGCTCTTAAGGCATAAGTATTAACAATATGCATTTATTTATATACTTTGCATTGCTAAAAAATCTATTCATCACCCTAGGTCAAATATACAAGAATTCTAGCATACTTTCAAAAGGCTCTTTCTTTTAGGCCAATCACTTCATACGTCAGTTGTTCTCGTATTAATTAAAATGAAAATATTTTCTTGCTATTGTTACAATAGACCATTAAATGTACCCAGAAAAATCACTTTGTAGATCTTTTGAATATGTAATTTCCTCTGAAAGCTCAGCACTCTGTACTTGGCCAGCCCAACACTGAAATCCAGCAGGACCACTGCTATTGATTTTGGTGCACTCTGCACCAAAATGTGTCATAGAATCTTATGAAATGAGCCCAGTCTCAAGGCAAGCAGAGTTTCTCTTATATCCACCATGGATTTTTGTCACTTTCTGACAGCTCAGACTATATTAGAATTCTTCAGCATGTCTTTAGGGTATGAAGTATTATTGCAATTGTTGATTTTACTAATACTGATAGGAAAGATGAGCCTCAGCTGCCTGACTTGGTAAATAAAAATGTCTGGTGTATGTAGTCAGACATGGAGGTGATGTATTTTTACAGATTTTTCCTTTTTAATGGTGGCCTGCAGGCTTCCACAAAATGCCATTTTTTTTGAAGCTCAGAGGGTGTGTGTATAGACTAAACTTTTCATATGGAATTTTTAGATAGTCCTGTTGCACATGAGATATAAAGCATTTCTTTTCAGTCTATATTTCTATGGAAAAGGTGTTGAAAAAAGTATAATTTTTTAAATTAAATGGAAAACTATTTTCCTTCAATAGAAGGAAAAAACGTAGATATATATTTAGTATTGTTCCTTGCTTATTTTTCTTCCAAGTGTAGGTCTAAATTCTTTCTGTGCTCCTCTATTTAGGTTTCTGTAGGATATGTTGGACTTAAATGCACATGTCTAAGGATGGCATATGGGTAGTTTTATATCCTAGTTTTATATCCTCTGAACCATCCACATGCTCCTCCAGCCACCACCAGGGGAGTCCCAAAAAGCTTCTCCTTCCTTTCCATGAGCTTGCAGTCCATGCTGCATCCGAGCTGACTGCTCCAGTGCGCTCCTCGTGAAAACAGAAGCAGGGGAGGAGAATGGAAATTGTCCACATCTTTGCCTCAGCACAGAGCATCATGTTTTCCTAGGATGTGCTTGTCTGTGGGGAAGGCATTGTCCAGAGTGTGTGCTTCAAAAGGTAGGAAGTTAAAATGGAGTTCCTGGCCACAGGAAATATTGACAGCTAAAGAACCCCATTTAATATTTAAACACTTGATATCTTGATATCTTGAAAGAAAGCACCCAGCACAATGCCTGTCAGGATAAGCATCTTTGCTGTGACAGTGAGAGTTCTGGGTTAGGCTCTAACTGGCCCCAACTCTAACAGAACTCCCTACCTTTAAAATTATCTTTATGATTAGATCAGAAATGTTGCCAAGTCTATGTAGCTTACAAAGAACTGCAGAGTTCTTCTAAGATTTTGTCTCTTCTTGCTATGTGGTGTTGGCTGACCAAGATCTAATATTAAATACCTGACTGTTTTAGTACCCTTTATTCAGTGTTCATTATGTGACTTTTTAAATGAAGTCTGTGATTTGATACCTAGACATTGTTCAAGTCAATATCCTTGGCTTCTGCGTTATAGAGACGAGAAAACAAAACCTTTTGAACTCGTGTTACTGGCTTTTTGTATGCGCTAAATGGCCATTTGTGAAACTCGGCAACATAAATTGTACTACTGATAGTAAATGGGTTTTTTTGCACTAGCCTTTGAGAGATGTAACACATTTCAGTATTTTTACAATGTATTCTCTAGAAAGTGTGAATCTATTTGTCGGTTCTGAAAAAAAATATGTAACTATGAAACCTCAAAAGATGTTATGAAGTGTACAGTTTGTGATAATTTTATATTTAAAAAAGACAAGAAAAATAAAAGAATTCATTTGAAATAATTTTATTCTAATTGTTTCATATGTATTTTGAACAAGAAATAAAGTGACTAAAATTATTCACTTTGCTCTGTCATTCTTACAAAAGCAAACTTTTCAAAGGTAAATAAAGATCAGTGGATTACAATGGCTCCATGGAGAGCAGCCCTGCCTATATCCGAGGGGTTTTCTTCTCATGAAACTGTTACTTTAAAATTCTACACCCTGATAAAGCAAAGGATATTTTTGCCACCAGATTTGCAAGGTTCAACACAGAATGCCTCTGAGTGAAAACAATTAAATCAAGCAGCTCCATTATTACTTTGGATAATTCTTTTCACATTATCTTCCATTTCCTGCTATGATATTGTTTACTGTAATCTTCAAAGTCATTAGACCATGTCTTAAATAATGGATTAACTATTCAATTTAATATTATTAAAGTATTTAAGAATATTGAAGTATTTCACTAAAGAGACACAAGCCTACTTTCCATCTTCCTTGTTTCTAGTTGCACAATCATGTAGATCAAACAGACAAGAACCTTACCACCATTAAATGGAAAAGAATTGCCAGATTTGAAAAGGATTTATGTTTAAACTGATTTGGTGTTAATGACAACACCTTATGAAGCAACAATGATCCAGGGTAGACAGGTTCAAGCATGTCAGATCTTTGCTGGCACTTACAAGGATGGTTTAAAGAGGAAAATTAATCTTCAAGTGTTCACTATGTGTGATGTGATCTATTTCCATTCTACCAGATGATTAAATTATATATTACAAACATTGGGGGAAAAAAGAGCGTACAAGCAATTGACCTTTGGCAGAGTTATGTAATTCTCCTGAAGAGAAATTATATATATATATATACATATATACATATATATATATATGAGGTTCCCATCCTGTTTCTGATCTCTACAGGCTGAACTTTCATTTATCCTAAGTTCTTGCTAAGATATTAAATGCAAATCTCTGCTTCAGTTCAGGGACTTGATTCACATCTGTGATTTAAAGATTCTGTTTTCTTGGAAAACTGCTTGTCTTTCTCTAGCAAGGGTAATGTCATTCCAGTTTGCCACTGCCTTTAATTTTAGTATTCTCTCTCACACATATAAAATGCAAATTTTCATTAGAGAGATAGGTTCTAGAGGTTATGAATATGATTATTTATTTTGAACACTTGTCTGTAATTCTCATAGAAGCAACAGGATCATCTTTTAAGATTTCACAGCAGTCTGTGAAATATAATTTCTGCATGAAGTCCTAAACCTTTTGCTTCAGTCAGTCCTGAATGTATCTTCATTCCTTACAATAATCAAATTTACCAGCCCACAGAGAAGCTGAAGTATGTGCAGCTTAAAATGGTGCAAGAACCAGAAGGGAGCAGATTTTTAAGGAAAAGAGGAGAAGAAAAAAGGCAAACAAAGCCCAGTAAAAATATACATTATAAAATCTTACAAATTATGAAGTATTCTTGCACACAAAGAAGAGCACTGTCTTCCAGTCACTGCACAAAATGCACCACAGCTTTAAAAGTGACGCAGAGAAAATCAGGGTTCAGAAGTGAATCCAGATCCCCCATCTTCTAGACCACAAAACTCCCATTCCTGTACTTGGAATTTCACTTAGCATGGAATATGTGAGAGCCTCCCAAAGGAAAAGGTGTGATGCATAAGGAGGCAGCAAATGATTTAAAAATTATATATAGTAACCTCTTATCCTGCTAAAACACATTGGTTCAGATAAGGAGACAGAAATATGATTTATTCACAATATTGTTTACTATGTCATTCGGAAAGTTGAATAAAAACCCTCCTGCTGCTACTGCTGTAGATAACAACACCTGTTTTTCAACTCAAAAGACAGGCACATGTATTTTCACAACAAAAGGTCCTGAATGAACTCCCTCCCCAGTGCTGCTTGGATGCAGCTCCGTTGATCACAATGCTGGTTACAGTAATATAAAACATTATTTTAAAGTCTACAGCATAATGAAGACAGAAATCTTTATCACTTGTTACATTCTGAAAAGTGGCATTTTGGGAGCAGTGCAAGTGCTCTGATTTGCACATGCATTGATTTTGCTTAACATGCCCACCGTGCTTAAATTGATCTATTACTCTCCCCTTTGGAATTTTAAAATGCAGCAATCACAGTCTAAACTCTTCTGCCTAAGGGATGAGCATAATCACACTCAGGTGTCTTTTTTGCCTTTTCAAGAATTTTATGTCCTCAGCCTTCAAAAAATAGCAATTCTCTTTGTGTCTGTGCTATACAGCCCATGCAGTGCATTTCCAGTTCAGGTGAGCAGCCACAGTTTCTCATTTTAATTTCTTTCATCACTGTTCAGTAGAAATGTTCTTTGTTCTAGTGCTGTTTCTCAGCAAAAATGGTGACCACAATTGCCTTGTTCCAAAGAGTGAGACTGACCAGAGGTTGTTGTGTGCCCCAACTCTAACAGACCCAGAGAACTTGAGCATCAAAACTGAGTGACTGAAGAAGACTTTCTGTGAGATTTTCTGTCATGACATGCTCACTGAGATTCCGGAACCAAGTCAGTATCTGAGACTATACATACTAAATGCTATATGTGATGGTATATAAAAATAAATCATTTGTAAAGTCTTTAAAATAGTGAGATTGTGCAGAAATGTTGAAGCATAAAGGAGAATTGATAGTGTTTCACTCATTGAATATTAATTTTGCTCGTATTACCAAAAAAAATTGCAGAAATATTGAAATAAAATAATAGTTTTGTACTTGATTATAGATGAAACTAACGGAATGGAATTTATATTTGGGAATTCTTGACTTTTCAGCTCTTTATTTCTGAGCTCTGAGCTCATTAAGTCCATAAAGAACCTGCTTAATAAGATTTTCTTGCCTTTAGCCTTGTTCTTTAGAATGTGTTTGCTAAATCCATCTGGTTAAAACTAAGTGATAGCTATCACTTTTGGACATTTCTAAATCATATATAATCATTAAATAGTTTTTGTTAAGGAAACACCCTGCTCAAAATCCCTGTAGCACCAAGTCTGAAGCAAGCTGGATAAGCACCCCAGTCACCCAGCACCCTCCCCATCATTAACAAATCCCAGACAAACAAGGGAGTACCTGTGCCCAGGTTCTCAAGGCTGGGCCCTGGCCAGCATAGCAGCCAACCTCACACACCTGGAAGGCTTCCACAGGGACAGCAGCAGCAATTCTTTGCTTTTCTGTTGTAGCTTGTGCCTCTGACTGAAAAGTGCTGAGGTTCAGACAATTCTAGGTCTTCTAATTGCTGAGGTGGGCATGGGAGACACCTGGCTGGAGAGCATCACCTCCAGACAGCACACTAGGATTGGGAGTAAATGGGCCTCTGCACAGGAAGAAGTTGGAGCAAAACTTTGGTTAGGAGATGTGGCTACTGGCTAAAAATTAGGTGTTCCTGGAAAAGTAGGTGTTCCTGGAAATGTAAGTCAATTTTTTATTTATAATTTTTTAATCTTAAACTACTGATAAGTTCTTTACTCCCAAAACCTCATAAAACCAATCCAAGCTTAAGCTTAAAGGCTGGGGACTGAACCCATCACACACGCATGAAATAGTCTCAAGCCTCAGAAGAAGTATTTGTTTATCTTCTTCCCAAGCTCCTTGAAATCACTTTTGTATTCAAAACAACTGTCCACTGCAATAACACAAGGGATCATTCTCGTTGTCTCACAAATATTTTTGTTGGCAGCAGAGTCCTGTGCTCTAGCTGTGGCACAAAGGCTCTTAATGAGATCAGCATAACCATAAATTCAACCACTATTCAGGAGGTTTCAGAGACACAGCCTTTGAGGAGAGACAGAAGGAAGAAATCCAGGGTAGATAAGAAAAAGAAAACAAAATATATTGTCAAACTCCACAATGTTTGGCTGCTTTCAGCTGGTTCCCATTATTCTCTTGGCCAGATTTTAAACCAATTTTACATAAGTATCTCCAGCAGAAAAACAAATGTCATTCAGGCATATAGAACCATTTACGTGAGCAGCAGTAGAGCTTGGTTTCTAATTCTTTCAAATGAGAGAAGGAAGGCTGACACTACCCAGCCATGATGCCACACAGGGTCTTAGCTAGAGGATTGTGGTAAGCTGCCTGCAGCATGGTAATGCAAGCTAATTTTGGTATCCATTTAATTGCATAAAGTCCTCACAAGCTCATATAACTCTGATTGTTTTGCAAGTGCACTGAATTATGTGTAATTTTGACTGACATTGTAGTCTAATAATATTTATCTGTGTGCTTGTCAGCTAGTAAAAATTAGATTTAAATATTTACATTGAATTCTTATTGGATTTGGATATTTAAGTTCTATTATGCAGACAAATGCAGACTGCATACTCAAGTAATATGATACCAAGCATAGCTTTCAGAAAACTAATTGAACATCTACAAATAATGTTTTCTAAGTGCATGCCATGTGAATAACTTAGTGAGCATATTAAGAAATTTAAATCTTTTAGAGTTTGCTTTTTTTTCTCCTACCTCAAGAGCTATGTATGGGACTAGTAAACTCACATCTAGATTCTTTCCCATTTGCCAATGGATATAAATTTCTATTATGTCCCAGATAGAGACTGTACCTCAGTAAACTGGGGATTGAAAGGAAAATTTGTGTTATTCCCTTGCAGGCATGCCACCTCTGTGCCAATCAGCTCCTGTCCTTCACCCTTCATGGGTGATTTTTAGGGGACTGGATTGAGCCTCACTTCTCTCCCCAAGACAGAACTTGCAAAATCCAGAATCAGCCTGGAGCAGTGCAATCTGTGCCATTTCATGTCTTCATGGGGTCTCTTTATTGCTTCAGAAAAGAAAGCACATGTGACTCTGCTCATAACAAGCTACTGTCTCCTCATACCCAGGTCATTTCCATTTGAAATGATCCTTTGAAAAAGCCATGGCTGAGCCCTTTTACTACCTTCTCTCCTTCCCCACCCGCATGAAGAGGAAGAGCTTGACACAAAAACCACCCCACTCTGCTCTGAATGGCTACAGACATACACAGAGCAGTTGTAGAAGGTACTGTGGATGCTGCTCTGTCTTTCTCCACTGTGTAAGCAAGAGTCCTGTCCTCAAAGCAACTGGCTGCACCCAGCTCCTCTGCTCCCTGCAAAAACAGAGTCCCACCAGCTCAGCTTGTTTCCTACCAGTACAATTTTCAGTTGCAAGGGTGCCTCTCTGCCTTGACCATCAGTATCTGCTCTTGTTAGACACTACTTCCAGCCTTTCTAGATTGATGAAAAGTATACAAAAAAGAGGAAAAGAAAGGGAAAGGGAAAGGGAAGGAAAAGGAACATGCTAAATTCCAGTGAAAGTCATTTCTCTATGTTTCAGTTCTCTAACTGTACCACTGCTGGTGTTGTTTGCTTTTGTTTATACAATTCTGTGCTCAACACTGCAGATTGCCAGATACATCTGAATAACTGGTTAATTCAAAGAAGCTGAATTTTAAAATGGAGCTATCTTTAAACTGATTGTGCAAGGTGAAATGCTAAAGGGTAAGAATATATTGTTTCATATCTTCAAAAGCTTTCGAGTTCCAGCTGATTGTCTGGTGAGTGATGACACTTGCCAAGGGCTGGTTTCAGTCCTAGACTCATGAGAGATCCACTAAAAATATTTTGCTCTGTTGAATTCAGGCTGTTTGCTCCTGTTGGTATTGAATTAGTCACCAGAATGAGCTATTCTTCTTTCGGTCCACTGGCACAGGGCTTGGTGATGTCAATATTAATCCAAATGCCCTAGGGCAAGATTAGAGGAACACAGACACATTTCCTTCAGCTGTTTACCTAGGAAACAGAAAAACTCAAGGATTACTATCATCTATCTTCAGAAGCAATGCTTGGTGACAGCAGTCAGACAAATTACTCTGCGTGTTCAGTGTCACTTTGTATTATTTAGATTTAATACATCAATAAGGCATCTTACTTTGGAACATACATTCAAACTGCAAGCATTTTGATTCAAATATAGCTGTGCATTCCAGAGAAACAAATGAGGTAAATAGATAGATACAGCATGTCTCTGCATACAAAGGTGGATTTTTCCCAGGAAGAAGAGTGTTCTTACTCCCTGCATCCAAAGGAGACCAACTGAATATGCAGGTGGATTCACTGCAGTTCACAGTCCTGTTTCTGGAACAATCCCATTGCCCTCTGTGATGATTGAGGCCAAGGTGACACCATTCAGTTCTTGTTTCTGAGGGGCACTGGCTCACTGACAGACATATACAATCTGTAAAGGGATTTCAAATTCAGATTTATTTATTGCCTATCAAGATTACTACAGCCTTGATTTTAATCTTGGATAGGGTTTTTGTCTGTATGAGGCACAAATGAAAATACAAACCTGGTCCTTTTGACCAGGGAGTTGTCAGATATCTTGCGTTTCTTAAAGATCCTACGGTATTTGTTCTGAGTGATTTGGGGTTTTTTTGTTCCCCAAAAACAAGAAGGTTTTGGCTGTTAAGTAAAAAAAAATTAAAAATAGTCAACTGAATATGAAATTTGAAAATTTGAAAAGTGCAACTGTAGCGTGCCTGGAAGGCTACAACTTCAGATACAAGTGAATGTTGACATTATTCACTCATAAGTACCACTTAAGTTAGTCCTGTGAATTTGGGACTATTGGAATTGTGAACCTGGCATTTACACTTGTGAAAAGTCTGTAGTTCCCTTCACTTTTGAAGTAATTTGGAAATCAAAGCTAAGCATTTCCTGTGTGGATCACTGAAAAGATGATGGGCAAGAATTTGCAAGGTGGCCTTCTTCTTTCTAAGGCAAAATTAAGATCCCTTAATATTTCCTGTTCTGCTCATCCCTGGGAATACCCAGTACCCTTCAAACCTCCCCAGTCCCCCTCTGCCTCCCTCAACTGCATCAGTTTCATATACCTCACCCTATTTGTGTTAAAAATCAAAGTAGTATCTTCTCTTTTTGTCACAGCAAATGGAAGAATTTCCCTTTCCCTTTGCTGCATCTTCCCTTGATTCCTAACCTTGGAACACTACAAGGTCTCTCTGGTACATTCCCTCCTGCACTGCAGTCCCCTGAACAGGCGTATGTAGATGAAATTAATTTGTGTCACTGATGAATTTCACCTGCTAAGTTGCACAAAAACCATGTGTGGAAGTAAAGTAGATTACAAATTATAAGATCGTCTTCTTAGGCAGGCCCACTCGAAGAAAGGCAACCTCAAAAGAAACCCAGAACAAACCCAAAAATATTAAAGCAGCACAAATTAATACTAGCCATATGTGACATACATTTTGGTAGTGTGGCATCACAAAAAATAATTAGATTTACCCATTTGTTACTTAAAAAGTTTTAAAGCAATTCTAAAGTCTCAAAAATATATATAAGTAGGGAAAGTAAAATATTCTTTGAGCCTGCCATACTCTTGTATTGCAGTTTGTACAGACATTTATATACATACCAAATGTCCACTCATCTCTGCACGGAAAAAAAAGATCTTTTGTTAACCCAGAGAGGCCCTGGAACAAGGCAGTGGGGAAGGCAGGTTGAATATGGACAGATCCCAGTGGCAGCACTCAAATCACTTATTTCAGGAGACCAGCCCTCATCTTCCAGTCAAGTCATGCACTTCCAGGAGAGACCTTGGACACGAGCACTGTACATAGCTCTGTTTGTGCTAATATTCTGATCAGGTCATAATCTTACTTTTGTACATGTCAACAATAAAAAGCTGGATAGTTCAGTGCACAGCAGCTACCTGGGCTAGGAACAGGAGTCTCACTGTATTCCAGATGCAGGATTAATTCTTGAATGAACAATGAGAACATTTGCAGTAGTGAGAATTTGGAAGCATGAAGTATTCCCACTGCCAATTTATAAAAGCATAAACTGCCGCCAAGAACCAAAAAAGAATCAAAATAAAAGCAGCAGGAGGAAAGAAATTCTTGAGACATAAAAGAGAATGCCATCCTTTCTGAAGAGAATTTTTCCCCTGAAGAGAATTAAATTTCCCCTGTGGTTCCTCCTTACACATAAACTGCAATTCCACCTGCGAGTCTGCAGTTCTATGTCTGTGTTTCTCCACCAAAAATGCTAACATTCATTCCAGCAAGGGCTATACAGAGAGATTCCTAATAGATGACTCCTCCAAGAACACCATATCTAAAACTACTGAAGTTCAATTTGATTTGGTCAATAAAATGAAAATGAGTCCTCTGACAAACAACTAAACTGATTTGGTGCCTTTTGAGGCATTTAGGAAAAGTAAACATATCCCTCTTGGATGTCTTCTCCAGAGTCCCTTATGTACCCAGAATTTCTTATGTCATCAATAATAGATGTAGGTAATATGCTGCTTTGTCTGTTTTCCACAATTTGCCTGTGGATACCTGCCTACAGTAGTAATCTTGATAATCACAGCAGACATTTCACAGGGTGCCTAAAATCAGATGTTTTTCTGGGTGAAAATAGAATCTCTGCCTTGCCATATGTGGGATTGTTTGATAGGTCCATTCTGTCACTCTGTCCATGGTGAGTTTTATCTAAGATTAACATCTTGTAAAAGGTGATTACAGCCAATGTCAAGGCCTCTGTACCAACAGTCCTGTTTAGCAAAGAGCTTTTGTTAGCATCCCTCAATGCACAGAGATCTGCTGTGCATTGTGACCTTACTTGTATAAAGACTCATCTATTGAGTGGTTATGGATAATTTAATTCTGAGCTTGCTGTCACTTGTGAGCTGACACATACTTATTGTATCAGACCTGCCATTCATACTGTGTCAGCTGAGCATGTGATATCCTTGAGTATGGAGGGACACACAGGCTTTTTAAAGACTCAAATAATCACCCCAGTGGAAATTTTATGGAAAGAAATACTTGGAAAGAAGACTAAATTTTCTTTCTACTTTTGTTGTGTTTTGTTTTGTTTCCATCAGAAAAAGAAATAATGTGTCTGTCCTTGATCTCAGTCTTTCCAGTGTGAGGACAGAGGCTGACTTATTTCCCATCTGACACTGACATTTTGGGCCTGAGTTTAGTTCCTTGCAACAGTTTCCTTCCTTACCTTGGCATTACTCTGCACTGCCAAGGTAAGGAAGGAATTATTATATTGTATTATACCTGCGTTTTCATGATTATCTGATTCAGATGAATTGGTTTTTGACTCACATGAGGAACATAGAGTCCTACACAAAGAAAATTATATGGGATGTTACTGTGTTTGTCCATATGATTACTGCCAGGAACGCAGACAGAATAATCCCTACCTCTGCTGTTCTTAGAGCAAATGTGCTAATGCACAGGCTAGAGGATCTTTGATTGGCCACTGTCTCCAGCCCATTTAGTCTTAAAAAATACACAGGACAATGTGAGGCAAGCACGTAAAATTTATTTCAATAAATTTAATCCTGCTCTCCAAAGGAAGGCACAAATGTAATTTTGCATTCTAATTTATTTGGATGCATTTGTGTGCTCTTTCTCATCAAATAAATGGTGTCAAACAAGCATCCGTGTAATTTACTTTAGTCACAAACTGCAGCCATTTGCAGTGACTAATATCTTGTTGCCCCTCAGCTGGGCTATTACAATGCCAGATATGCTAATTACTTCCTTGAATATGCAGTACAAAATGTGCTTGGCTTGAAACCATTCTTTAGACAAGTAAAGCACGTTGGTTTTCTTTCCTGGCAGTTTAATTGCACGACTGTCAGCTGCATCAGAGCAAACATCTTTTCTCTCCTCATCTTTCGTTCTTTGGTCTGTCTTCTTGCAGTGTGCTTGCAATTGCTAAGTAGGTAAAAAAAACCCAACCAAACAAACAAAAACACCCAAGAAAAATGAAAAAAAATTACAGTTTATAAAGCCAAATATGTAGTCTAAATATGTATAAACACAATTGAGTAACACAGTCTTCATGAAAAATAAAGGGATGAGAAATCATTTAGAATAAGCCAAATTTCTGTAAGTATTTTTGTTATGTCTATGCTACAGAGTTTACAAAGGCCTTTGACATAAAATGAAACATACAACAGAGGCAGTTTTTGATCTGCCTACATCAAGTTGCAGCCACCTGTGTGAATGTCTTTCAGAAAATTCAAGAACTACTTTGCAAGCGAGTAGGGATGGAGGTCATCAGAATGGCTGCCTGCTCAGGTGTCACCCAGAAACACCCAAAGGCTGGAGCAGCAATGTGGATCATGGACAAATGTCGAGCAGTGGCTGGGGACAGTCATCTCAGAAGTTCCTACTTTTTATAAATACTACAAAATATAGATACATGCATCTAAACTAGCTAGAAATAATTAGCTTTTGTAATTTTAGATGCTCAGAATAAGAGTTTTGTCTCCAGTCAATGCACTTCCATTATTTTAAAAATAGTTGTGCTTTGAGTAAGTTTTTCCCCTCTTCCTTATCACCTTTGCTTCTTCAGATAAAAATTGGGAGTTCTCAGAGTTCAGTGTTAAGGTTTGTGCTTTAGAAAACTACCAAGATCAAGGCCAAATTTTTCATCCACTTTATCTACCCCCAGATGTACCCCTTGTCCACATGGAAACACTCGCCATGTATAAAATACCCCACAAGGTTCTAACTCTGTCTGGCCCACAGCCTCCATCTAAACTCTGTGTGCTGCAGTCCTGTGACCATGACAGGTGGACAAGACACTCTGTCATGGCTTCCTGCTGGAAAAAATGGTGGTGAGGGATGAAAAGACAGCTGGGTCTGTATTCTTTTGAAATTCCAGATGAGCATCAGTTGCCAATGAGGTCAATGAGGACATGAGATGCCAGATATCCAGGGTGTTGAAACAGCTTTGAAGGACAGCTATCTCAGATGTAATGCTAACATAGATCTGATACCTTCTCTGTCTTGTTCATCCATACAGAGCCCAAGAAAATTCTTATCCTTAAGAAAATGACTACTTTAAATTATATAATTTACTTCATTTCATTCTACTTCTATGTTGAGATAGGAAGGATCTCTGAACTTTATTTCTTAAGAGTGTTAGCATCTCTGCAGCCAGACTGAACCCTCTTCAATGTTGCTCAGAGCCTCTGTACAAGCTTGTAGATGTCTTCTGAAGTGTTTCTTNAAAGACATTTAAAAGAAGAAAGGGGGGGGGGGGGGGAAGCCTCAAAAAGCTTTTAAAATGAGGTTATAAGATGTGTTCCTTGTTCACTTGAAATTAATTAGACCAGATTTCTGTGTGTCTCTCTCATGCTCCCGAATTCCAAAAATAAACTGCTGGGTTAATAGGCACAAAAATGAGGAATAAAGAGAGAAAAAAGTATGGTGGTCGCCCTGATGCATTTTGTCCTGTAAATGAAGAGTTGTCAATCAGGATAAAAGAAGGTTGTTATTTCTGCTTCTGCCATTGTTAAATCGTGCTAAGAAAACTGGAAGTGTGAATCCTGTGCATTCAGCACTGGAGGTGTAACTCATTAGAGGAACATTTGGCACTTTGGTTGATTATAGTGTCATCATGGGACGCTTCCCATTGTGCACTTTCAAAAAGGTGACTGTCAGATACAGAAAGAATAAGCACCAGCTAATTGACTGTTCACACAGCCAAATAATTGGCTTCACTGGAAAAGCTAAGAAGAAATAAACTTGAATGAATATAACTCCTAAAGTCCTGCAAAGGGCTGATCTATGCAGAACAGAAAGTTTGTGTTTACCTGAAGGTCTGTGTCTCAGAAAAAGCCAGCCACTGCACCAGTGAGTCAGTGGTGAGCTAAGCCAGCACCATGTGGATTTGAGAGCAATTGCCATATGTGTCAGAAAATCCTTCACTGCATCCAAGTGCTGCTCAAGTCAAAAATTCTGGGAGTCAATTCTGTCCATTTTAGTTTGCTCCACAGTGATGTTAAAGCAGCCAGGAGCACTGGAACAGATCAGGAATACTTTCCTCACAAACTCTGGCCTCTTCTTTGCGGGTACTGACAGTGGTCAGATTTTAGGCTTCAGGCACTGCTAGAGTCTGTGTGAAAGACAAGCGAGCAACTTTCTCATTCTGGCCTGGGAAAATCTTAAGGAAGAGGTCAAACAATCCTTGAGAGGTGAAGAACCATCAGCAGGTGGTGTTTTCTAATGTGTTTCTGGAAAGTTGTTTACAAAGGGATGTAGGCTCTGAATGACCAATCATACTCACCATGCCTAAGTACTGTGCAAAAGGAAGATAGAGAAGAATAAAGATTGCTCTCATTTCTGCTCTGCACTGGGAGTCTATGTCATTATTCTATGCCTTCTGTAAACCATGACAACACTTCTTGAGTACCTTCCTCCCTGGAATGTATTTGGAAGATGGAGACTGAGTGGCCAGCATCTACAAGGTTATATTTGTGATAATCTTCTCTTTAACGAAGGGGGTACTGCTTAGCAGGCAAATCTGGGCCCTTTGCTGTTTCTGAATGGTACAAAGGGGGTGTGTTAGCACTGAGGTCCTGTCTGTCTTTCCCATTTCCACTGTAAATACTTACCATACCATGCAGAAGCTGTGCTACCAGATGTTACCTGATCCTCCTTCAGCTGGAAGAGGTGTTTGACTTTTGACTATCCTTCTAAATAAAAGGTCAGCCCATCCCTGAATCCCTTTTGTGTACCATGATAACCTGGTATAGGTTTCACTGAGAGTAACAGTTGTGATAAAAAATGAGGAATGAAGAGACCAAGAAACCAGTAAGAAAAAATTATATGAATCGACAGTGGGAAGAGGTGGGAAATAAAGACCATAGAAGAATGGAGAGGTGAAATGCAACAAAAGGAAGGCTTTCATGTGTGAAAGAAGTGCCCAAATCAGATGAACCAGACTCTTTCATGGCAAGAGGTCCTTTGTACCTCTCCTCAGCAGCTGTGTCCCTGCCAGACTTCAGGGAGGTGTGACACAGAGGAGCCCTCTCCACTCCTGGGACTCTGGGACATTGTGCCAAGGTCACCAGCAACACGAGGGGTGTAACGAAGAACATGGATAACTTTACAAAGTAAAATTTGAAAGGGAAGAGGAGACTTGCTTATGAGCAACACAGGTTTATCATGGACAGAGGATGACCCTCAAGAGGACCCTTCCTAAAACTATAATTTGAAGTCAGTGCTGTTCTACATCTATCATAAGTTGTTTCTATTTCTCCTCTTCTCTGGAGAAAAACAGTAGCAATAATTTTTTTAATAAAATTTTGAGTCATAGTAGTTCCAGTCCAGTCTTGCCCTTCTAGCAGATTGATGAGGAACATTTTAACATTCTTCCCTGCTGGTTTGCTGTGATTCTTTTATTTTCTGTTTATTACAATTTTGCTTTCAAATGAAATGGTAATGGTAAAAACTCAGCACCAGTTCTATGACTTCAGTTTCTTCTGGTTTCTGTGTTGTCAGTTTTACTGTTAGATTGTTGTGAGGCTACAAACAATCCTGGAGTTTGGGGTTGGGATTTTCATTTTCATTTATCAACAATGTCATAAAACTGAGCTGTATTCCATAGCCAACTCAAATCCACTGACTACAGTGAACATTTGGCCAGAAGTCATGGCAGAATCTGATGTACGAAGTTGAAGACCACGTACTATATGTCTTAGATAAAATGTTTTCGTTTGACAGCTCTGAAGAAAACATCTTTGCTAGAGATCAAACAACTAATTTAGTAAACAACTGATCTGAAAATTAACTGTATAATTAGCAGTTTGGGTGCATTATAAATAACGTTTAACTTCAGACAAAAATAGCTTTAATTGACATGAATTTCCATAATCCTCCAACAAGACTGGAAACTGACAAGTGACTGAGAGGAACAGGCAGAAAAGTCTAAGGCAAAAGTATTCACCAATGTTCTTTTATTTAGTAACAGTTTGGGAGTGCTAATCATTATGGCCACAAAAACTTTTCCTTTTGCCAGTCTGGGAACTACCAGACATGGACTTCATTAATTTTCTGTCTTTTTACAGTCACCACTAATTCCTCTCAGTCACTGGAATCTCTAAGTATCCTCTCAGTTACTTAGTTCCAGGATCCAGAACCCAAAAGTCTTCTGTTAGAGGTGGGCATCTTTATATAGAAAGCTTAAGCTGGCAGACTCACTTTTCTTACCTTACCTTAGTCCCTTATTTATGTCTTTGAAGTCAATTTCTTGTCTCACATAAGTGTAAAAAATTAAATTTTATCTGATCTTTGCAGGAAGACGAAAGGCTCCAGACTCATCCCAGAATGCCTTCAGCTTTCTCTGCAAAGTCTAAGGAGAATTTGGACCTCAAAGGAATATATATATAAATTATAGTTCCAGGATGTTTTACATTATATTATTAGGATATAAATCAATAAACCAAAAAGCTTACCTAAAGACTAAATTCTGAAGAAAAGAGTGACAGAAGCTGGAGTTTAATGCAAGAGAACCCAAAGTTGCAGCTTTCATGACACAGAGACATGGGTGTTAAAATTTGAATTGTCAGAGAGAAAGTTTCTTTCATTACTTTGATACCGATTGTACTTTTTTTTTTTCTTTTTTTTTTCTTTTTTTTTTTTCTTTTTTTTTCCCAAGTGCTGATTTCTGTGTGGCAGAGATTTCATGAGAAACAGTAATTTTCTTAAAAAGCTGATAAAGTTTATAGCAAACATGTCCTGAGTTGCTCCTTTTTTGTTGTTGTCTCCTAGCAGCAGGGACAGAAATTTTGAAAAATGGAGACATCAACAGCAAAGTCTAAATTTTATGAGGCAGTGATTTCTAGATCTGGATTGTGCAAATGTGGATTCTAACATTTCTTTCTTACACCTGCATTTGGCAATTATTTGACCATATGTTCTGGCAGAACAAATATGCAAACACAGTTGAAGTCAGTGATACAAGGCAGGGTGACACCAAGAAAAACTTCCTGGCAGCAATAAAGCTGTTCTTGATTGCCTATGTTTTCCAAAAATCCTGAAAATCAAGGGAAAATGGATATAATGATGGCATGAGGTATCTATACTTTCCCTTGGACAAATCAGCAGCTTTTCTAAGATAGAAGCAAAAAAAAAAAGACAAAATACAAAAATTAAATCACACAAGGGAAAAAAAATTAAAAATACTTGTGTCCAGGTGTATAGGCATTTATAAAGTATTTATCAATTCCATACATTTTTTATTTATTATGTATGGGGTTTTGATGTTCTTTGAAGACTTTTCATTTGTTTTCTATTGTTTTCCATTTGAAGTGGCAAACTTTCTTGAAGAGATTCCTAATTTTTAAGTCAGACAGCAATATTGAAGTAGGTTTCTTGACTATTTGTGTAATGAATTAAATAAATATCATATGCACCTTATATAAAATAAATCTTTCAGACGCAGGACCCCGAAGTATGTGCATAATAGCAAGTCAGTTTTTTAAGCAACTCTCTCTTTGAGTCAACTACTTTCAAGTAGAATGGTTTAATTTACACACAAAAGGACCCTTTAGGGAAGGAAAATCTTGTAGAGGCTGTCTGGATAGATACTTGCTTCTTTCATTTACTTCCCCATGGAATAACACACTTCTTTTCTGTAGAGTCAATAGGCTTTTATGAAGTTTTCTTGAGTTAAATTGATTTCTTTAGCACTAATCAGCGGGTTTTTTAGAGACCAGACTTTGAAATACATCTTTTCTTCTCTCAGCAGGACATTTTATATTCGTGTTACTTCACTTCAGTAAACCAGGTAAGAGAAGCCCCAAGTCTATAATGAGGCCCATAAGATGCAGTCAATGAGAAACAGCATGTGAGAGCCCTACCCTGCACTGGCATCATAGGAAAATACATTTGATCTACTCTGATAACCTCTTCAGGGGGATCAGTGCCAGCTGCTTGCCTCTGACACTGCATCCAGTGCTTTGTTAAACTCTGCATATGATGGATGAAGCCTCTCAACAGCTGCATGAATTATACATAAAAATAGATCTGTCTCCATATGCAAATACATATCTATTTATATGCACATGTGTATGTGTATGTGCAACCGAAAAAAAAGTAGACAGTTTTCCAATGGTTATGGCTTTGTCATGCCAGGAGTCTCTTGATGGTTTTAAGAGTTAATTAGTAGCAGAGGAGAGCTCTGGGATAAGCTTTTCTATCCCACCTGCCTGGTCCCATCTGACAACCCTAGCTGAAGTACAATTGTGCTCAGTGCATCAGGACAGATTCCTGAGTAACCCTAAATACATCTTTGCAGGTCACCAGCTAACATTACACAGGCAGAACTAGAACATTTCCCTGCTTTATTTTGAAGATTATTCTAATATCTGGGGGAAAAATAAGATTTTATTTTGCCTGCTTTGTTGCTTAACAATACAACAATTTAAAGGCTTTTCATCATCTTTATGTTTATAATCCATGTACACATACAGGTGAGGAATTGTATTGCAGACACTAATTTTTGCTATAATGTGACTATACATTCTTTTGTTGTCTCTTGATAAGTACTAACAATTTTAATAGCTTTAATCTAACTATATAATAGCTAAAATTCCTTGAATACTTGCAATTTCCCTATGTTTCCTGAATGGCATTTGGGTTTGGAGTCCATTATTCAATTATTTCTGGAATAAATAAGTATAATTTTAACTTTGCTTGATCTGCAAGTGAGCACTTTCTTGTGCACAAGCAATTGAATTGAATTCTGGCTTCACTAGTAGGCAGCACCCCAAAGTTCACTAAGATCTACAGGAAACCAGGTAAATCTATTACAAAATGCTATTTTGTATTAATACTTACAGATCCTTGAGGTACAATCAATATTACATATTCACTTGATATCCAAGGACCAAGACTGAAGGCATGTCATAAATATTCAGCTCTGTGCCTCTCTGATGACTGGCTATCTGGAATGTTTTCAAAGCTCCTGCAGACTGTTTTATTTTCCTCTATCTGCTTGTTAGCTCCTTCTGTGTGCACACTGTGGGAAAAGTCCACAGTGTTATCTTGTTCTCTCCTGCTGTGACTGTCTTTGTGTGAACAGTATTTAGGTATGCTAGAGCTGTGTGTGATGTCTTCTGCACAGAATGATATTGTAACACCTTCTGAAAGGACTAGAGACAGTCTGACTTTGGCCACACTACCCTGCTTCTCTGAGACACAAAATAAATAAGCAGCAATAAATAATGGAATATATAACACCAAATATTCCGTAGATTAAGAATGAAATAAGCAGATGACTAGGCATTTTAGGCAATGATAAATGATGTGCAATTATAAGTTAGATACAATGGTCTGGATCACTGTACAGTATGATAGGATAAACCAGTATGTGTAAGCCACAGAATTGCAGAAATTCCTTCTAAAATATTTAATTTTGGAGGGAAAAACAAATTATCGGTCAGACACATTATCTGTTTCTTATTGAAAATAGACAAGAAAATATTTATTGCTGAACAATATCAGTGAAATTCTATGAAAATAGTGTGATATTTCAGTTTCATTTATGTCATTCTGACATTAAGGCAATTAAACTTATTTCTTCAGTTTAAAAGTGTACTACAATTAGTGTTGTATTAAATAAAAAGAGAAACAATTGAACATCTGAAATACACCAAAAACATTCTGTTTCAGATTTTTTTAAAAAATAAATCTATCCATATCCCTTCAAAATGAAATTTTAGGGAAGGTTTCACTCTTCTAACAGTCAGTACAACATCCTTCTGTGTTTTTGTTAAGTCACTGCTCAGCTCCAGTTACACATCAATTATGCAGTTATGCATTCTGCCCCAGTCCATGGAAATTGCTTGTCCTTAGATGTTGGTTTCATGCTTTGCTTTCTTCCTGAGTTGCAGAAGTTCACATTTGGAGCTGTGAAGACTCCATCCCCAGCCACAGCCAAGATGGCAACAATTACAGATAGTTGTGAATAGCATGATAGAGGAATTCAGGTAATATATTGCAGTAAATAATTTAGACTGCTTAATTCATTCATAAATGCAGCCTCTTTTCCTGCTCCTACCACCTCCTATTTGGGATAGTCTCTTCTGTATGCACTAAAGTAATTTGTGCCTCTACAGGAGACCAGCAACAGAATAAATAAATAAAGACCCAGCAATGTTCATGTGGAGATTGTTTAAGAGTTATTAACTTCAGGTCTTGGATCACAAAGTGCAGTTATATAACAGAAAAGCATCCAAAAAAATCAAAACCATACAGTGAAAATGCAGCATAATCTGGCAGAATAAACACATCCAAACCAAGCCCATGTTCTCCCCCTGCCATGTATTCTATTGGGTTTTCAGGAATGTTGCTTTTAGCTTCTCAGTTCCCCAGAATAATCTGTGAAGGTATCTCTTTTACCTCTCCATTTCCAGTCACTGCTTTTGGGACTTGCTAGTTTCATCAAGTTATGTCTGGGCACACAAATAAACTCTGAGTGAAACAAAGGGTCCTCTTGCTCTCAGTAACAGCTGAGCTTCCCATTGACTTCATCATAAGAGCTCCTTAAGATTTATCACACTAATGGCCACACCTTATCCATCCAATATCCATTTTTTAAATTCTCTATGACCTCAGAAATGTCAGTGGGTACCAAGTTACTCACTCTTATAAAATGAAGTCTTTCTCATATGTCAGACAGGATGACAGCAGCTTCAAAGTTGTCTTGCCCATCACCTTTCTCCACAATGTGACTAACCATACCTGTCAGATAGCTGTCTAGACTATTTTTAAAAGATTTCAGGGTAGGATTTCATGATTTCTTCAAGCAATTTTCTCCAAAGCTTCCCTATCTTTGTAATTATAAAGTTTTTCTAATGTTTATCCTAAATCTCCCTTTCCAGAAATTGGCAGATTCTTCTTGTCTAATTCAAAATGGACACAGGGAAAAATATCTGTATTAGAAATTCTCGGCAGCATTCAGCTTTTTAAGACTTGCTTTAAGATTTGCTTTGCTCCTCTCTAGGCTCAGCAGCACACTTTTTCCAGTCTTTCTTCCCAGGTCATATATGCTGAACTTTCCTCACTGTCACTGTTCTTGGTGGACTGTAGTTCAGTTTGCCAAGAAAAACAGGTGGTGCCACAAGCAGTTTCCTCCTGGAGCTCTCACCAGCACTGCTGAGCTGACACTGGGTGCACAGGGAGAAATCATGGTGTGATTCCAGATTTCTGTGGGAGCAAGGTGGCAACTGAGCAAGAGCCCTAAAATGACCAAGTGTGTGTTAACAGCCAGGAGGGTGCCTTAGGAGAGAATCCAAATACAAGAATGCAGTGTCCCATTCTCCATGGGCTTAGGGGTAGTACTTCAGATTAGCTGCAGTCTGTTCCCAGGCACTGAGTCAGTAATTGCAGAAAATTGCAAACTTGAAGCAGATTTCCCAGTTTAGTGTCATCCAAAAGTCACCCAGTTCTCCTGCTCTAAAGCTGCTCCATGATGCTACCACAAGCAGAGTAACTAAAGGTGTCGAGGACTCGTGACTGAAACATCTAAACTAATAATGTAATTTTAAATGCCTCCAGTAGTATTATTTTGGATATGCATTATGGTTTTCATTATCAATGTGCACTTTAGCTTTCAAAACCAAAATGGGTCATGCTAGACCTCAACAAGTGGGCTGATCACCACAAGCTGAAAACCCTGAAGCAGGTGAATCAATCCAGCAACATGCTCAGGGAAGTACATACAAAAGTTTAGATTTCCATTTGGTTTTTTGAATGAAGGAGAAGGGCTGGAGGGAGAAATTAGACCCATTGGCAGTTGTTTATATTTATAGTGGTTTCTGTGTTTTTTGTTAGATTTCTTCTGAACATGAGAAGGCTAAATGTTAACTACAGTAAAAAATAAAACATTTCATATATATTTTTCATAAGTATTGTTCTGAGGTTCTAGTGTAGCTTTAGAAGGCTTAACGGCATAGTCTTCTAATAGTCCAATATTCAATCTCTTGTGTTGGAAAGACAGCAATTTAATTTGAAGAAAGAATAAATCAGTAAATTCTGGAAACATGAAGAAAGCCTTTCTTTGAGAGAGAGGATGCTATCTTTTGCCATACCACTTGCAACTCCAAAAAAAAGAGCACAACACACATTTGATTTTATTGCTTGGCAATAGGGAGTAATTCTTTCTGAGCTTTCTCTTGAGATTCTTCTCACTACTTTATTGACTAAAGAATAGCTGTCTTCCATATCCAGGCTGTTTCTCAAGCTGAATGAAAATTAGCCACCTAGGAAACAAATTTGATGTTCTACAGGTTTGCTGCTCTGATTCTCTGAAACCTTAGAGACAACTGAGATTGAGAGGTAGTTATTTAGTTTGTTTAAACAAACAAACAAACAAAAATGTCCTCCTTCTCCTGGCTTTCAGTTATGTTCTTCAAAGTGTGAATATGCTATGGCCAAATTAGTAAATTTGGTTACTGGGATTTGTATGAATTGGTTTTTATAGAAATATCAGTTTTAAGTATTAAAAAGGATCAAGACATTTTTCCTCAGCTTACAGGACAAGGTAAATAGAATTAATTCCCTGCATGTCCCATATCCTCAACCTCCCAGAATCACCAAGAATAGAGGGTAGAAGACATGAAAAACAAGTCTTGGACCCAAGACTATTTATGCTGACAGAATTAAGAGATCTTATAGAAGATACTGAAGTACTACAGAATCTCTGTATTTCATTTATACGGTCTATTTAATAACATTAAATAGCCTGAATTTGTTTGCAGAGAGACAATGAACATGAGTTAAATCAGTACAAAACAGAAAACTGTGATGATAATAAATACAAGAAAAAGAAGAGGCTAAAAACACAATCATTTTTCTTTTCCCTCCTCATTACTCCCACTCTGTATCTGCAATGTGTACATCCCTCTCTTTATTGGAAGTTATTGCACATCATACTGTGAAATGCTACACCTGTTCATTTGCAGGTTTGTTTTTTAAGTGTATGGGACTCCTCCATCTCAAAATAAGTTCTGCAGAAATAACCTTATGATAGAAACCTGTGAATGTCTAAGTGCTGAAAAACATATTGCTATATTTTTTAGCAAACTTGCTGTAAAATCTTAGTATTCCAGTGCTTTGAAGCACTTTTACTTCTGAAGACATCCAAGAGGAGAGAAGAGAAAGGAAGGGAAGCAAACATCACTTTTTACACAATATTAGTGGAATAGTTTGGCATTCTGAAGATGTATTGTCTAGATCTCTACCACAGTGAGCAAATGTTCTGCATGAGCATGCACAGACAGCAAAATAAGTTGCAAGATATGCTACAGTAAGTTCTTATTTGTTTCTTCTCAATCTGTTATAAAATATTAGGAGTGCTGATATAACCATGCCACTGTTCATATTTTCCTTCCCGTGTTCCTTCAGAAGTTCATCCCAATACTTCTGATTGTTGTGGAAAGGCTTAGCATGACATTGTTTTTCCTCTTTGCTGGGGTTTCTAGGACATTGTTTTAGATATACCATGATTCCATCTTGAGTGAATTTGACACAAAAGATCAAAAACTAAATACTAATTAAATACTCAAGTCCTTATGTGATGGAAAGAGTCAAGCTGAAGAGCAGCTGATAAATCAAAACTTAATGGTGGAAATATTCCTAAGCATTGCTAAGTTTTAGTGATATCACTCAGTATCCATCCATACAGACATGGTAATTCTTTTCTATAGCCACACTTAATGAGGGATATGAAATAGCTGAAAATTTGAATGCTCTACAACGTTGATTCTATTGTAGGGACATTTCCATTTTGCCTACTTGCTAGCTTCATTAACCTTCTTAAACTTCATCTTTGGTTTTCTAAATTTGGATGGCAAACTTGTGCTTTCAGTTTAGCTAAACTGAGTACAGTTTCTGATAGCTTCTAATACAAAATAAGCCAAGGTTCTATTCAAGATTATACAAAAATTCACACACTACCCAGAGGTAATTTTTGGGACCATTTGCTGTGGTTCCTACTGAGCCTGTAACAGAAAACGTTTCTGCAGATGATATTTGAAGTTTGTACTTGCTGGCACAAGTATTAACAGAACTTATGGATATTGGAAAAGGATGTTTGCATTTCTCTTACATTGCTTTTATTTTAAACATAGGTTTTCACTGAGCATGTCACTGTCATCTGAAAAGTTATCTTTAATTTTGTTATCTTTAATAACAAAAAGTTAGAGCATATCTCAGAATTGTAGTCTTGTAGCTTGTAGGAGAACTCCAAAGGTTTTTATCACCCAACCTCTTCCTTGCCATATTTGGATAATTATTGCTTTAATCAGATAAGTCATTTTGTTCACCACTGGAGTGCAGCAGCCCTTACAGACCAGTTGTATTTCCAAAACTGACCTAAATACAGGTCAGGATCTGATATCTGCCGCACACAGTTATCAACCACAGAAAGAGTCTCCCTGAAAATGGTGTTTCTCACAATGACATTAACACAAACTGGGAGATATGAGCAGAAGCAGGACTGAAATACAAATGTGTTTCTCACAGAGGAGTGCTCCCTAATAACATAGCCAGTATGTTTTATCATTGGTTTCTAACATGTACTGCTAATCTCAGTCAGTGAAAAGTAATTTATTGAGCCAAGTTGCCTTTGGTTTATGAGCCTTTAGGTTTTTGCTTCCCAATGTTGAGCTTTACTCCAGAAGCACAATGTCTAGAGACTTTCTGCTAAAACTCAAGATTCCCTCACTCTCCTAATTTTAGAGATTGATAAAATGTGTCTTGCCTAAGGGCTAATCCTCTCCAAAACTAAAGTAAATCAGTCTACTGGAGTGGGCAGCAGTTGGAAGGGCAGTTCTCGATTACATTTCTCCTCTTCCTTTCCTCTAATCAGATGAGCAGGAGGTAGCTGGTAGCTCATCTCCCACTAAACTCTGCTGCAGGTGAGAAGCTGATGCTTCTGTGTTGAAGAGCTCCAAAAGCATTTAATGACTTGCAAATTTGAGCAGCACTTAGATGATACTTTATTTATAAGATACACTTTGAACATGGTGTCTCATAGACACTGATGGAAGAGGTGAGTGAGTGCCTTTTGAAGAGCTCAGTGCAAGTGTCAAAATAGTACCTCAGAATATGCAGAAGTTGTTAATGGATCGGTCTTGAAAATACACATTGCAAGTCAAATATTCATTCTTGCATCCAAAACCTTCCTCAAACACTGACAGGTGTGTATTTCTTGAAATTACTATTCCATGACTCATTCTCCTTTATCTTCTTCCAGGAATGTTATTTCTAGTGGAGAGCAGCTCATGTGGAGGGATGAGGTCATATTAGAGCTGACACATGTCAAGCACAAGATGCTTTGTACACAACACCAGTCCTATTGCTGGTGTGACTCTCTTCTACTATTTGAGGATGACTGTTAGAAAGGTTTTCATCATTGAGTTAAATACCTACTGTCAACATATCCTTGCAATGAAGACCAGCTGCCAGATTGGTATTTCACATTGTTTCTCCATGAAAGCGTGTCCATATAGATGAGTATGGTGCATCCACATTTCTATTGCATTGAACATCTCCCAAAGTCAAAACCAAATCTTTGCCAGAATCCAAGTCCTGAAGATGCAATTGATGTAAGGCAGAAGTCCCATCAGTTCTCAACCTACTGGAAATTCCAGATAGTCACTGACTAGTGAACAGCACTTTGATACAGTTTCCATCAGTGTGTTAGACACACTGCAGCACAGTATTTTCTAAAACAAACTGAAAAAATTGTGCACATTGACCATACAGATGGGAATTCAGGAATATGCAACAATCTTAATTGTGACTATTTGACACTTTTGTTTAATGTGGAAGCAAAAATGCAGTAGTAATCTTTCCAAGGCAAGGACTTGGTATTAAATCACAATTTAATACCAAAATGTCTGTGTTCCTCCAATAAATAATTTGTCAAATCTATACAAACCAATTCACAGAGAGCAGAAATCTAGAACTAATATGACACCGGCATAAAGGAAGACATGTCAGAAATTTTAATGTCAGCTTTTCCACTTAGACATGTAGTGTTGACAAGCTTTCTGTCTCAGTTTGTATGGAAAAAAAATATGCCTTTGGGGATAAACACAAAACCACTATGAAATATGAATAGAAGACCATGTGAAATTATCAAATCAGAAAAAGCGTTTGGGACAGCCATTTTTTTCCCTCTGACTGGAAAATTCTATTCCTGTTGAGTAAAACTACAAGGCACCTAGCAGCTTTTCCTAATTTAAGACACTTTCCATTATACTCTGTTAATACTCACGTCAAAAGCTGGTTCATCAGCTCAGGTCTCGTGCCAATCTTCCATGCATGCAGATTCATCATAAACTTTCAGTCTCATGCAGATGACTGCCAGAAAGGTCCTGATACATTTAGGAGAGGACTTCTGAACTGACTACAGCCATTTCAATTTCTCTCTTTTTTGTTTCATGTTATGAAATCAGTGTTCCCTTAGTATTTTGACAAGCTCGTCTTACCCAACCTTCTCTTTCAGCAGACAAAAAATTCGGTACAATTACCTACTTTCAGTACATTAGTGGATTCTCAGCCTTTTCAAGTTTACATCCACATTGTCTATGGAGAATAATAGTTCTTGTCTTGAATTACACTGAAGGTCTTTTTTTAAGAACAGCAGATACTAAACAAATATTTTGTTTTAAAAGTTTTGGGTCATAATTTTAAAAATTGTAAATCAAATAGTCACATGTAAAAAAATGACAAAGGTATGCCAAAATAAGGGATAATACTATATTTCATGGAAAATAAGAGATCCTGTATGTATGTCTTTATTTAGCAAATCAAAACTACTTATTCTATATTTACTCTGAATAACATTTTAGGAACTCTCATGGTATCAGGGGAAAAAGAGGAGGCTGTAGAAGGCAGTTTAGAAATCAGTATTTTGAGCATTCTTCATCATGTCCTGTATTTCCTTTAATAAGTAAAGGAAGGTTCATATAAAATGTTTAAAATTGAGTTTCTTATTTCCGTTATCCATTGGTTTGCCATTTGTTTCATTGCCATTGATTTCAGGTATTGATTTCAGGATTTGCCATTGGTTTCAGGTATTGTAGGTTTCATGTTTTACAGGATAAATCTTGAGCTTAACTGCAGTGATTACACTTTCAATTATGTTATAGATTTCAAGTACCCCTGAAATAACTGAAATAATAAGACTGGGCATTTAATTTTGCTTAGCAAAATATTCACTACCACTTGGAAGATTAATGTTGTCATAAAACTTTTCTGTCATCCATAATCTTTAGTGGTTCAAGTGTGCCAGAAATCTTGATTTGTCAGCCTAGTTGACACTGGTTGATACAGCTTGAGATGATCTATACTGTCCATAAGGGAGCATCTCCTCATGCTGAGCACATCTAAGAAAGTTGGGTTTAGTAGCATAAAATTATGATAACTTATCTTTCACTCTGTGAAATTACATTATGTAATTTTCCCTTTTTTCCCCAGGAGAATAACTGCTTTACAATTGTGATAGTCTGACAGGTTTAGAGTTATACATGTTCTCTGTAGTGCACTTTTCCTGATGAATTTATCAGAAAATTACTTTGTTACTGCAGCAACCGTGAAGAGATGCTGAAGCAATGAAAGAGAAAAATAGTTTTGCTAAGATACAAGAGAGTAGGAATATTACTGTAATCAGTTAAATTCCTATTAGTGTTTAGTGTTTTGTGTGTATAGATATAAAAATGGGATACCCTCTGTTTTAATAAATATAATAACAAGGACATAAAGTGGGATTGTAGAGCACCAATTATCTGGGAATTAAACTTTTCTTAGTTCAACAAAAAATTACAGATTTCTAACACTGTAAAATTTAATTTCTGAAGCAACGCTAAAAAAAAGTCTTTTTTCTTTTTTTTTTTTTTGTTTTGGTTTGGGGTTCTTTTATTGCTTGGTTAGCTTTGGGTTTGGGTTTTTTCAACTGATTTAAACAGAACCCCCTGATCTATTATTTTCTCTACTGAGGCTCCCAGCTCTCATGACCTCACATCTAAATACCTTTTGGGCTTGTTGAAATTAGTTTAGTAAAGCAGGAAGGACATTTTCTACAACCACTCTGGGGATGAAGTTTGAAACTGCCCCTAGGGTACAATATATGCACAGTTTTTATTATCCATTCACAGAGAAATTTCAGAGCATTTCCTTGACTTAAACAAGATTTGTTTTCAATAAACTTTAATGCTGGACAACGTACATAGCCTGAACTCTGGACATATTAAAAAACTAAGTATTTTTTATGCTATGTTATCCTATTTGGAGAGCATTTCTCTGGCAGTACATATAAAATCTCTTTTTTTCACCTTGTTCTTTGTATCCTCTTCTGATTTAACTTTTGCTTCTGCTTAGCAGTTCTTTGAGTTTATTGTGATGGAAAAGGTTTCTTGATCATTATGGTGCCCACTTCATCATTTGGAAAACATGGAATGAAAAAATAAATGAAGAAACAAAATAATTTCACTTCAGATTTCATTAATTTATCACTTCATCAATGAGAGATCCAAACGCATGTAGTCTACTTTTCCCAGTGCATATTTTTGTGTCCATCCAGAAAGAGCAGCAGTCAGTCCCTAAAGCAGAGAATATCCCAGACAAGCCTGAAAATAAAGGTAGCTTGTTCAAGTGCCTCATTTTATTGTGCCTTCCTATTTTGCTTCTTTTACACCTAGAATGTGCATGGTTCAGATATTTCTAAATTAAAGGTGAGTACTTGGATCTGGAAAACTGGAGACTATTGTGCTGGGAGATACACCTGGGAAATGGCTCCTGAAAGTTGTATGAGAAATGGGACATTTTCCCAGGATAAGTTGGAGTTCTGTTCATTATTTAAAGATGAAAATAATGACTTATGAAAGATCTATTCTCATATATTTGATTCATTTCACATTTTAGATTCACTGCAACAGCTGAGATGTCTTGGACAACAGCCAAGGACAACTGTACTTGCTAAATTTTCACTTATTTTATTTAAAATACTAGGGCTTCTGTACATGGGTTGCAACACTTGAAATTCAATGTTTTTTCAATTAAAAATATTGTTTCATTCTCTTATTTAAGCTGATCATTTAACCTTTTAATCTCTATCTGAGCTAGCCCTTCCCTTGATAGAGTGCAGTTAACCATGGCTGTCAGCTCAGGCTGTGCAGACATGGAGGTAGGAGGTCGTGTTCTAATTTCTGTTTTCTTTCCCCTATTCCTGTACCTTGGACTTGTCCAACTTTGTGACAACAGAAGCTGACAGATGGCTCTTGAATTCCTATTGGGAGGAGGAGTAGGGTCATACCAGGGAAATATGGTTTTGCTCTTTGTTTCATAAATGATCAACATGTATCACTTGCAAGGAGTAATTGCCCAAACGAGAAATGGAATAACACCATTTACCTGCATCTGCCTTTCACTCTGGGTAAGATGGAAATTATCTATGTGTCTTTTTGCCTCGACCTCACACCTCTGCACTAAGGCTGCTGAATTATGCTCCTTGTCCTGCATTCTGCTAAAGTGAGTAGATGTGCTTGCTGAGGAGGGGTAGCCACTTTGTCATGGGGTCCTGCAGGACTGTGAGGACCTTCACTGACCAGAACCTCCATCCTGGGTGAGTATCCCAGTGATGGAGGAAGCCCTTTTCTCTCCTCTTATCACCACAGATAGCTGCCAGACTAGTCTAGCTGGGGCTTTAATATGATTCTTAAATGGATATTCATTTTTTCCTTATTCTATAATTCATTTCAGGATTTTTCCATGTAACACGGTATGTACTTCTGAAAGGAGAAGTACACACAGGGAAGGTTCTTAATCAGAACAAATCTCTGAAATTAAAGTTGAAGACAATATAATTTTTGTACTTAATTTTTGAGTAAGCAGTTATAAAGGCATTTATCAGCTTGAAATGTCTTTCACTGGCTGAATATAGATTCTGTAGATTTAATGTCAGCACCTGGTGCACCATAATGCTAAAGGTCTGCTGAAAATATAATAGCACAATTCTATTTATACTGTGAGGATTTTAAAATCTATCCTCTTTATCAATCTCTCCTAAAACACAATCTGAGGTTTACCCCAGCCTATCAAATATTAATTTAGTGAATCCTTCCTCATCCAGGTACGTACGAGAGTAAAGGAGGGAAGAGGAAGAGTAGCACAAAATAGAACACAACATGTTTAAAGGTGAACAGAGTGGTCTATCATTCTGAATGTTTCAAATCAGAGCAAAAAATATAGATTATGCTTCTATTTGAGTATCTTATGCAAAATATTTTCCTGTTTTCAAAACTTCCAGGACAAAAGTGAATACAAATCTTACTGTTTGCTAACAAAGCTGCAGGAATACAGCTAAAGTCAAGCCTTCTGTTTTGAGAGTTATAACTCTGGGAAGAGTGAAAAACAGGTTCTTTAAACTACTAATTGACAGTGGAGGCTTTGGTATCATGAGAAACCATTTGGCACTAGATAACTGAGTCTCCTCCAAGGCTTTCTTCATCCTGACCTCTGGATGTGATTCCAGCATCAGGTGTCAGGGGAAAGAGCAGAGGTACCAGAAAAGTGTCTGAGAGGAGAAACATAACTGCTTTTTGCCTTGCTTCCAGCAACAGTATGTTCAAGTTCAAAGGAATCTCTACTCTGCAGGGGGGGAAAAAGGCACATAAAGGCTTTCATAATTAGCAAGGTTAAATAAAAGGATGAAGTACCTCACTACTAATTGGGAGTTAAGTCAACAGGGAAGCTGCCTTCAGATCACAGGACCAAAAACTTCCTGATGGTGATTAAACACAAAAAAGCAATTTAGTTTACTCTGTATTCATTAAGCAAGCCTGTGTGTGCTGAGGTTTGAGATTTGCTATAGCTGTTAGGCCATGTATTGAGGCAAAGGAGATTCAATTAATAAATAATGAGACAAACCCTGCACTGGAGATGCAAAGGTGCTCTAAGCTGAATGCATTAAAGGTCTGGCCCAAATTGGGTTGTTGCTGCTGTGTTGAACTAGTGAGATCAGACAGGTGTAAGTTCCAGGCTGTAGGTATCCAAGCAAGAGCAATGCCAGTGGCTGACAGACAGTGGTGCTTTCCAGTGCTAATAGAAATTCTCATTAACACAGCAGATAGCAGTCACAGCAATGATGCAGCTGAACCTTGAGGGAATGAACTGAAAAGTAAAAGTCATTTAAAAAAATCTTTACCATTCAGACAGCAAAAGTCTATATGAAAATCTTTGACTCCCTCAAGTGTCCAAGGAAAATAGGAAATGTTTTTAAGCATTGCATATAAACAACAGATCACTTTCCCCATTTTCATGGCTATTGCAGCTGTCCTTGGGTCAATGTAATTTGTGCCCTTTCCTGTTTGACTTTTGGTCTGTATTTACCTTCTCTGACTGTGGTGGCAGCAGGAGCGAGTCCATGTTCAGCAAGGGGTACTAATGCAGATTTGAAACAGGTGAGGAAACCAAAATGTGCTAGAATATCACTTGGGCAGACCAAATTTCTCCTGGTAAATGCAGTAGCATTGACCACATGTGGTAGCTCTTTTAAAAACCAATAGTTATCTCTAAGCCACTGGGATAATGATCAGCATCCCTCTTTTTCATCTAATTAACTTGTTGCATTAATTCAACACCACAGGTTTTTGTTCTTACTTTGCTCAGTTGTATACTGAGTCAGTCCATAAAAATTCAGAACCAACTATTCCATGAGCTTCTGAAGAAAAATATTCCGAAATTCAATTGGTCTGTGTTCAGGGTGACACATTGCAGGAATGGAGATAAGAATATGAGGTGAGGACGGTCACTTTACTGAGCAAAATAAACTTTTTTTTTTGGTTTGCTAGTCATCTTGACTACTTTTGCCAGGATTTCTTATACTTAGGAAAAATATTTATTTTCTTCCTAAACCCAAGCTGGAGTTAAGGTCAGGATAGGTCTGTACAAATTAGGGAAAAGTGTTATTTGACTGATGAGGACAAGCAAAATGTTTCAATAAACAGAATCAGAAGATATGGAAAAGTTGATAATTAACACAACAAAGGAAATTTTTCTTCCTTTCATTTTAGAAAAGCAATAAATGAAGACAGGACTGAAATTTCAGCAGAATATTACATGACTTTGACATTGTTTTTCAGCACAGCCTGTGTCTGTCTTCCTTCAGTCACTCAGCAGGATTTTTTCCCCTCTAGTCATTTCTCTCTAAAGTTAAAAAAAAAAAAAAAGTTTTAACATGATTTGGTACTTTGATATACTAATTTGTTTCAAAGCCAGAATTTCTAGGACTGGGGGTATTTGGTATCAATACAAGGGCAAGCCAGATCAGTCTTTCCTGGGCCAGCATTGCCATTACATACATGTCATGGCACATATCTGTGACTCATTCTTATGAGCAACACTTTTTATTGTTTTTCTAGTAATATTCATCATGTAGAGGAGGAAAAATGAATGCAAAGCAGCAGCTGCTCATGACAGTGATGCCTGTTCTTGAGTTTCTTCCTTCTCCTTTTACAGTATGGTAATTGAAGATCTAGGTTTTTCCAGTCAGCAGGCTGCAATAACCTGTTATAAATGGGAATTTTGGACAAGCTTGTTGCTGAAGAGATTTGAGGGCGTTTTTAAAATATTAAGATAATTTATATCAAGTCCTCTCAAGAGTCTGGAACTTCCCCTTAGTGCACCACAGTTACTGCTGGCTGACCATCCTGCAGTGTTTCAGCCACATATCTCAGACTCTTACTTGGTGCCATGGGCGACAAATACCAAAGAGAATATTCTGTAATAATAGTAGAAATTTGAAAACCAAGTAGAAAACCAAGGTTAGTAGCTACATGTGTGTGTGTTGAGGGCATCCTCAGCACAGCAGTTGTTAAGCATGCAGGCATCCCTGTGGTTTCACGAGGAAAGTTGTGTTCCTCTCAGGAAGCCCACAAAGGTTTCCATAAGCTGGGTCCTTCTGTGCTGAGCCTTTGGTTCTTATGGCTCATCTGGTAGCTGGAAGGACCTTAAGTAATGAATCTCCTCAGGGGTCAGATTATCTGAGCCCTTCTGTGAGTGGGATCATCTGACAGGGAGTTGCACTCTGCAGGATATGAGCTGTCTGCTTCTGTTACAGCACATGGACATTGCAGCTTGTTGATTCTGTATTGGTAACACCTTCCTCTCCCCGTGTCCCCCCATGCATACAGCATGTTTGAAGTGGCAGCTTCTGAGAAAAAGGTCATGAGCTGTGTTGGGAGCAGTCTGGTGGTGTGATGGATCAATCAAATTCTGCCCACCCCAGAATAATGCTTCAATCACAACGAAATATAGCCCTTGTGTTAGGTGGTGCCTTGGAGTCCACAAGAATTTATCCAAAGAATGTGGTGAGGTTTTCCTGCCCAAAGAAGACACACCAAATGAGATTTTGTGAGCTGTTGCAGCCAATTCTTTCCTCTTTCTAGTATGGTGTAGTTATTTTTTAAGCAGAGATACATTACATGAAGTGTATTTCTTCCACAAATCAAAGTTATTTACAGGCAAGTCAATAAAACACTTCAAGTCAGCTGTCATAGTGACAATTATGGAAAAAATATTAATTTTCATTTGCTGGTGGAATTTTTAAGTATTTTCCAAATTCATTATTCCTCTGAGGATGCAAATGATCCAACTTTAAATTAAACAACTGAAATATCTGACCTTTTTTATAATGTATGCAATCTTTAGAAAAATCCTTTACTGTGTTTATGCATTCATTTTTGTGTTGCATTGCCCAGCTTATTTATCTGGTATAGACTTTGTACAGTGGCAGATGAAATACCTCCAAAATTACAAAATTCTGTTGCCCATTTAAATTTCCAGAAAAGGAATACTTTTTATTTTTAGACCTCCACTACACTCCATAGCCAGAATGCCTGGTATCCACTTCTTAATGATGATGGTAGGCAATGAAACTGAGATCCTGCCCTGCCTGAGCAAGCTTGAACCCTGCAGTAGCAGTCCACCTGTTTTCCAAGTGAATTATATCTGTCATATTTCCAAAGCTGATTCTTTCAGCAGGTAATTAATTTTTCACAGCATCCTCCTTGCAGATATGCTGCCAGTGGGGAAGGTCCATGGAATAAGCAGGGTCAGATCAGGTTGGCAGGCAGGAGCAAAGACATCCTGGGGGTCCCCCAAATGCCACAGGAACAGAGTCTTGCTCCAAGCTACACCTAAATATAGTGACAAATCATGATTTTGCATTATACCAAGTAAACAGGGTTTGCCTCTTTATTCAAAGTGTATTTCATGTGTGGTTTATTCTTTGCTGCCACAACAAATGTAAATTTAAGTGGTTGCCTCCCTGGATTCCCTTTGCTTTCTCATGGATACATGATTGCTATTTCTACTCTCTTGCATGCACTAAGTCTGTTTTGGATGCTTCCAAAGAGAGAGAGAAACACATGAAAATGTTGTGTGTTGGGAAAAAAATCAGATTTTATTATGGTAGGTAGATTGTTTCAAATGTAGATAATTCTTTGATCACCATGAGAGTGAAAGGAATGAGGAACCCAGGACACTTGGAGGAATTTAATGAAGGAGAACAGATATGATGCACGACTTTCAGATACACTAGAAAAAAAAATTAATTCAATATATATGGAGAAAAGTCAGATGACAAATAGTTGAAATAGTTTGAGAAGAAAAAGGAGTAGAACTATGTTCTCAGCAAAACTATAAAAACTTCTCTTCTTATGTCTTTATAAATTTATTTTTTTAAGAGATACATTAAAAACCATAATGGCTGTAGAAAATGATCCCAAAGTGCCAGAGAGCTGAAAGAAATGAGACATTGGAAATCAATTTTTTTTTAATTATTTTTGTATCTCTAACTTTTATAATGGCTAATAGTGTTCTGTTTTCAAATTTTTATTTCTGTATGATACCTCTACATAATTAGTTCAGTATACTTTTACAGTGTGCCTCATTTCCTTACCTCATATTCAACAGTTTAACGAAAATGCAAACTAAAACATTTATCACAATTCCTCAAAACTACCTCTCTGAAAAGGTGATAATGTATGACAGAAGAGATAACTCTAAGTGCCTTATCTGTGCTTGAAGAAAAAGGTCAAAATAACTGCATTCAGAATTTAGACAAAACTATTCTCTGTGCCAGGCAAATTCATCACATCTCAAAGATAATGTCTGAAGATGGGCAAGGAATTGAAAATAGAAAGTGAGCTAAAAGTCTGGTGGGAGATATAACTTTAAATAATAAGTAGATTTATAAATAAGTTCTAGGTGATCACTGCAGTTTATCAGACTTCAAGGGTAAAGTGTGAAAACAGGGAATATGATCTTTATGCAAAGCCAGGCTGGATATTATTCTTGTGCTAAGAATTTTAGGATGTGATTAGTCAAGTTCCAAAAGAAACTTAGAGGTATGAGAAGTGCAGCCTGTTCCAGAGCAGCTTCAAAGTGATAAAGGAGCCCATTTTTACCAGGCTCCTTTGGCCACTCCCCTAAGAATCCATCTCCTTTGCCTCACTTGCCTGGTCCCTTAGGATGGTGATCATAGCCTGGTCTTTCTGCTGATCTAAGCCTACCTTCCTTGGAGCTCAGTGGTTGTTCATGTAAACAGACTGATCTCATTCAACATCTTTGAAGAGAAATCATCCTTATGGTCCCAGTGCCATTTTTCCCGTTTATTGCTGGCTGGCTGCTTTCCTGCCCTCCATCTGGTAGTACTTTTCAGACAGACAGGTACAGGAGGGCAATGTTTTGTAACTAAAATTTGGGACAAGACTCTGTTGATTCCCAGTACCTTGGACTTTGCTGCCTGCTACCTGGGATCAGTAGCTCTTGGCATGTCCAGTGGAGCTCCAGTATTTCCTCACAGGGAACTCTGCACATCTCTGCCCTTCCTTCCTCCTTCTCTCCCTAGAAAATCTGACACCCATGCAACAAAAGCTGTTGTTTCACACAACTTGTGAAAGTTTCTACCTTGTGAAAGACAGGAGTGGTCTGAGTTTATGACATAACTGATGTTTTTTCATTGATCCTGTAGGGTGTAGGGAGTTTTCAGGCATGCTGAATTCCTCCCACTGGTGCTGTGGATGTGTCTGTCAGATCACCTGGACCTGAAAGTGCAGCAGATTGCAAAGACATACAAGATATTGCTACAGTCATCCTGGGTTAGAGATATGGAGTTTAACTACAGGTTGTTATGATGCTAGTTGTTTCATTATTTATATTAATAAAAATCCAAATAATGGGTGTTGACCTTTTTTCTAAAACTACCTCAGGAATTGCTCAGTAACAGTGAAGTAAATGCGTGAAGCATAGCCCTTCCCCAGAAAAGCTTCAGTAAATACTGCTGTGCAAATAGTTTGAATCCTTCTGAAATAAGAGCTTGGGGCAACAAATCTCACTGAATCTCACTAAAAGCAACAAGAGAAGCCCAGTCAAGACTCTTTATTTTAGATACTTTGTGCATTAATTGTGATTAAATGCTTAGATGCACTTATCTGAAAACAGAAAGATAATCTGTATGATGTCTCTAGTTAAAGCTTCTCTTGGGGATCTCACTGGGCCAGTGTCCTGAAGGAAGATTCTCTCTTCATACAATATTTGTGAAGAGGGAGATAAATTCTTAGCTGAAGAACAGTTCATAAATACATATTTATCATTCTCAGTTAAAAAAATCTCTTCATGGCTCTAAGACTTCACCATAAATCAACTACATAAATCACTAGCTCTAAATCTCTGTTACACTCTAAATTAAAGGAATGCTTGACATGTGTGTTTCCTTAATATATATTGAGAGCATTTAGTTTTAAAATGGTTATATTCATTGTTTTTAGACTGCACATAGGGTGGCAAATGCACTGAAAACCAAACTCCAGTTCTGTTTGAGGTGGAAAGGGAAATTTTCTTATCCATGCTCAAAACACTTTCAGTTAATATATTGGGTCTGTACTTTTCTTTGGCAACTGCCATAAAAGACTTATTACATTTTGATCTCAGAGGAGATTTCACTGCCTGAAAATTTCCAGACACAGAAAGTGGGTAAAAAAAACTTCATATAATTGATTATATATTGGCTTAACATTATTTTTTTTGTATTTCATTACCAAGGTCTCAGAGAGTGTCTTGAAGAGAATTCCTATTGCATAACTTATAGGAGTCTACATGTGTGTATGAAAAATCTGTCATATTATGGGTATTGTTTTCTGGGTTTAGAGTATAAAATCTTATAAATCTCAGCTAGTGGATGTTGATATTACAAAGATAATTTAATTTCATGCTAAACTTATGTCTTTGTACTTTTTTCCAGAAGACTTCTTATTGCTTTGGCACTTTCCAATTGTTTTGCTGAGAAATACTGGGGCTTTTAGGCTGCTTGCAGCTTACTGAGATGTCATATATCCTGGCACACTGGAGTGTTTTGTTTGCTTCTAATGTAAATGGAAAGGCTGAAAGCTTGGAAAGCAATGCAAGGTCAGCTCAATTTCATAGGACCAGCTTCCAAAATAACAAGCCACTCTTGAATTGGCACTCTTAGGAAAAAAAAAAAAAAAAGAGTTCTGCTTTCTCACTTCCTCAGAGCCCTTCTTTGGGCCCATGTTAGCTGTGCTTATCAGCATGGCTCTGCCTCCTCCTGTTACCAGCTCAGGCTGGAATATCAGTGAGACAGGGATGGATCACACCTGCTGCTCCCTGCCAGCCCAAACCTTCTCTAGTGACTGGCCCTGAGAGCAGACACTGCTTTGGCATCACATTCCCGCTTGTTAGAAAGGCCAGAGAGTTGTTGGGCTGTTTGATGGATATAAAGCTGGGGAGATGGATATGAAGGGTGAGGAGAGGAAGAGGAGAATGAGGAGGAATAACAGGCCTCTGAAGCACAGCCTCTGTGGGAGAGAGAAGAGAGGGGAGCAGCTGCAGAGCAGAGCACAGGGTAGAATGAAAGTGCAGCTGCAGGGCAGTGGTGTTGGACAATGAATAATCACACATCAAGCCCAGTGCTCTGCCTGGGCTTTTCAGAAAGTCCTCAGTGATTTAAGAGCACAGCTGCCATTGACTTCCAACGGGGCTTAAGCACTTTCCAAAATTTATCTCCTTATACATCAAGCTGTTAGCTGCTGCTCTTTTTACTTCACTCTTTTAAAGCCTTGTTCTTTTCTTGATTTGGCTGCCTTGGAAACCTACTGACAGTTTCCATGGAGCAGTGCACTACAGCTTATATATATAATTATGGCCTTATCTTTATAGTTGCTGCTTCTACAGCATGGCAGTGGTCATCCCTAAATCTCTGAGCATCTGAAAGATAGGCTTATCTTGGGAAAAGGATGTGAACCCTGAAAATGTTCCTATGTCAATGAAAACACTCTCCTCTCACTATTGTCTTGCTTTATCCAGCTCCACATCAATGTTATATTTGAGCCCATGATAATTGTACCAGCTCTAAAACAGACTCCCTTTAACTAAGTGCAGAAATAAAATTTGGGGTTTAGCAATTCCTTCAACACTCTCCTGTCATGTTCAGATATAAGGAGAATGTATGTAAGGAGAATGAACCTCTGTAAGGAGAATTTGGATTTTCCCTTCCAAATTATTTATGATTCTTGAGCAGATATTGTAATCAGATAAAATAATGCTGTGAACTCCAAAGGCAGAATTGAACTCAGTGAGTTCCTATCTTGTCTGACAGCAAGAGAAAATACATGTATAATGTTCTTGCTTAATTTGAGGTAGTTATGTGCTATGGCTTCTACTTAGTGTTCTAAAATTCTCATTTATTCCCACATGAATTTGACAGTGTATTTAGCATCAGGTCCATGAAGAAAGGAGTTTATAGATGCATTTAAAGAGCATTTGAAGTGCTCTTTGTTTAGGCTATAAAGTTCTTGTGTTACTTCTTTGAGAAATTGGAAAGTGCTTTTTGCACCAAAATAATACACAGGTCATAATTTTTAAGTATGGAAAATGCAAAATTACACAGTTTAAAGTGAGTAATAACTTTACAAGTTCTAATGACATTGATTAAAAGATAATGGTTAAGTGTTTTTCTCTTTAGAGAAAAATGCCTACAAGTTGGAGAGCTCTAACAATCTTACTCAGATTATGATGCTGTGAATTATCTTAATTTTTCAATAAAATGTTCTTTAAAATGTGGGAGAGGTAGATTTAGGTATTGTAGATGGATGTTGCAGTGCAGAAATACATTGCCACCATTAATATCCAATAAGGAATAATCATGTAAATAAAATAGGCATAATACTTTCAAGCCACACTTTATCATATTTTTTTAGTGTTCGGTGTGTTCTCATCCTGAAGAATTTCTTTCAGGGAGAGGTGCAGTGTCTAACAGGGCTTGCACAGTTCCTGTATTTGTTAGCTCTCATGAGCAGCTCAGTGGTGGGGATGTCTGATATGCTAGAACCAATTCAAGGGAAGCAGTATAGGGGGTAGAAAATCATTTGCTGGAAGACCAGGTACTGAGTAAATTATATGGTAAAAAATTCTCTTTTAAGAGCAATGTTTTATTTTCAAATGAAAAATTTTATTTGGAAAATTTTGACTGCACAGTGATCTCCTAGCAACAAAACTTTGATTTCCTGGGGTAAAGCAGTAATCATGGGCAGAAAGGTGAAGGCCGGATTCAAATGCATCACATTATATCTTTCTTATTAAAAATGTTTGCAAAATATATTGCATGGAAAATTACAAAAGCATAGTTGACATAGGCAAGGTATCCATATGTTCTTTCCCAAAAAAGTGAAGAACAGAACTTGAAAAGCTTGCTGGTTTACAGCCATCTGCTGGATCTCCCCCAAACCCACACTTGTCTTTCCCTGCAAGGGAATGTTTTAGATTCATGCACTCATAGACAGAACAGTTTTAGCCTGACAAAAAAAACCCTCTCTGAGATCCACAGGCATGTAAAAGCCTGTGTTTTGAACACAGATTTCAACAGACCTAATGAAAGTCTGCAGTACAATTGCTGTATATGTTACCTGGCTTTGATGGGGTCAGGCTGTCACAGGCTATCAAGAGTTTGTATTTATGCTTTCTCTTCTGCCCAAAGGTAAATGCAAGACATAACATTTCTATCAATATTTGGAGTGGATAGCCTGGTTTAGCTTCCAGATTCTTCCAAGTGGTATTTGGACTGATGCTGTTTGGCTTGCCTGCTGATTCTGATTTAAGCTAAGTAAACATTTCCTCTTTATTTTTTTCCATTTAATATTGTAGTTACTTATCTGTGCCTGTAGCTACTCATCCTTATAAGTGCTTGAGCCCAGCTTTCAGCTGCTTCTGCTTTTTTCAAAAAGTCTTTTTTTCAAAGAGGCCTTTTTTTTGGTCAGCTCCAGAAAAAAAAAAAACAGTTTTTCAATATTCCTTAATGACCCTCAACTCTGATATCACCCCCATCCTCCCCTCTTGCCGATCCAGCTATTGGAAAACACTGAGACCTGGCTCAGATGGAGGCTGGAACATGGGATTCACTCAGTAGTGGAGCAGCAAGACAGTGCTGGCACTGGTGGTTGGTGTCTATTCCCAATCAATGGACCAGTTGCATGGAAAGCTCTCTTGGTGTGTTAATGAATCCTGCTCAGGCGTTATTTTGGTGTCTATCTCCTGCTGATTCTCTGACTGCTGAGCACAGTTCAATATCTCCCTCAAAATGCTGTAGTGTCTGCTTTTCGGAGTACTTTTAGATTTTTAAGTAGCTTTTCTCAAAATCAGACTGTACCTAACTTTTTTTTCCCGTATAATGCCCAGCATATCCACTTGTGACTAGAATCCATATTTCTTCTTAGCTAAACAAAATGTATCTGGGATTACCCCCAGAGGAAATCCTTAGCTGTGTTAGCCAAAGTTGTGCACACTCTTGGCACAAGAGTGGACTGAATAGGTTTATTCTGAATTGATTGCTCTTCCATGATGGAGATCAGACTCTGGGATCAGTTTGAATGATTTTTTTTGCCAGTCTGTTTTTAGCCAAAATGACATTTGTATGAATGCAAAAACATCCAGCTCCGGTAGCCTTTGTTAATGTCAAAAAAGTCAAAATCTGTTGGGATTTTTTTGTGGGTTTTTTTGTTTTGTTTTGTTTGTCTGGTTTTTTGGGGGTTTTTTTTGTTTGTGTTTTTTTGTTGTTGTTGTTTTTGTTTTTGTTTTTGTGGGGGTTTTTTGTTTGTTTTTTGTTTTGGTTTGGTTTGGTTTTTTGTGATTTTTTAAATTTTTGTTTTCTTTACCTCTACAGGCAAAAACTTGTGCTCACTGGACAGAAGTTTAGCTCTAGTTCTTCCTTCTTAGAATAATGCAGGTAGAATTCCAGGCACTCCAAGCTTCTGTTTAGTGTTTGGGAGAGAGCAAGGGCAAAGTGTGTAGGCAGGTCCTCCACAGGAGGATCCTTACACTACACATGGAAGAAGACATATGGAAGAAGAGATGGCTGTACTTTGAGCAATCAAAATGTGCTGTGCTCAAAACATGGGGGAAGTTTCTTCTTTTTTTTTCTGAGAAAACAGCCTTCCTTTTTCCAAATGAATTATTACGGTCATATATTTAGATTTGTGCTGCTCTGAGTGAAAGAATTGGTGGATAGAATTCAAGATGCATCCCTGGCTGGCACACCTTGTCAGAGGCAGAGTTAAGAAGCTTCCATCAGTTTTTGCCCTACCATAGGTCCCAGTATGGAGCCCATTCAATCTCACTGGGTTTTTGGAACCAAAACTTTTCATGAGTCCTCAGGGTTCACCTTGCCTCATGTTATCAGGTTAGACTGAAAAAAAGTTGTTTCCTTGATACTTATCCTGAATTTCCCAAGCAACACAGACGTGAATTTAAACCCCTCAAGCATTTACCCAGAATACGAACTGTGATTTCAGATGATTTTTACTAGGTTTATCATCAATTAAACTGAATATACACATGATTTTTTTAAGTCCTGTTTAGCACATGTTTACTGGATGAATTTCTTAATTCTTGAAGGGTGATCCTTGTCCACAAGATCCAGCAGAAAGGATCTATTACTTTTCTGCATTTGTTCACTCTGTTTTCAGATAATTATCTGCAATGACTCTTAACTCATAATATTTCATTTCAAGCTTATCATCATCTGTTTGTGTATAAAGTTAAGACTGTTTTCCCTGTGTGTATGACTTTGCATTTATGGAATAGAAATTTCATCAGATGCTTTATGTCTCAATCAAAAGCCTTCTGCAACTCTTTGCAGTCAATTTACTTTTGACAAGTGTGGATAATATTATATCACTATGAAATCTGGATATCTTATGCATGTCTCCACTTTCTTTTCCAGAAGTGGAAAAATGCACTTTCTGGATTTTTCAGGAAGATGCTGAAAAACAACAGTATAAGAGAAATTCTCCCCATGGTAATTTCTTTATATTAAGACAACTGAACAATTACTTTTACTTTTTCCTTCCCACTTAAATGCTGATAATTCATATGGCCTGAGAAATAGCTTCTTCTCATTTCTCTTCTTTCTCTGTAGTTTAGTTATTAAAATACTAGATGTAGAAATGTAGAAAGTTATTAAGATACTTTCATGTTTGTCCTCCAGCCCATGGACTGAGTCCCACAGGATGTCCCCACACTCCTGCACAGCTGGCCAACCCTCCGGGCTCCCCTGCTTCCCACAGGACATCAAAGACAAAACTTTTCTCTCTCTGGAGGCTTCCTTTTCTTTCTTCCCTACCTAGATGACTTATGAGACACGATTTTCCTCCAAAAGCCTCCTCCTAACACAATTAACACAACACAATTGTTCTTGTTTATTATTTTGTCAACCATTACGGTTACTTTTCACTTTCGTAGCATGTAAGTTTTTGGTCCCGGACACCACAGCTGTGATGATACAAACGATAAAAGACAGTGAAGTCTTTAGACATTTGCAGCTTTCTAAGCACTAAGCAGACAGGTGTATTCTGCTGCTGCAGTTTAGCAGAGCTTTGGCCTGGAACCTTTTTACCTTAGCTCATGATAAGTATTATTAGGACGCAGGATTAATTTGGACTTAAATTTTACCTCCTTTGAAAGAACAAGTTTCTGCTGTACTTTTAATTATAGCTGTTCTAGAAGTTTGTGCTCACAGAGTTGATGAGAAGTAACACTTAGCTCTCTGGAGAAAGGGTTTAAGAGCTCTCAGTAGCTCTAGGGGCTCTTATGTGTTATATGTGTGCCATGTGCCAGCTCAAAGGCTTCACGGTGTGGGTCACAAACAGGTTGTGCATCAAGCTGTGCAGTGATGAGCCATAACACTGATCTAACCGTGGAATATCTGTCCCAAAAGCAGAGCTGCTGAGCAACAGATAGGGAAATGAGCATGTGCTGGAATAGCTGCATTTGATGTAAGAGAAAGACTGAAGTAAGGATAGAAAATGCCATATTAAAGCTTGTCATGGTATTTATTGGTGTTAATTTTAATGAGCTAAGTTATCTGAGTTTTATTTTACTTCTTTGCATGGCTGTATTTCCACAATCTTTTCTGTGAGATCTGTGAAGATGCCTTCTATTATTTTTACGGGTTTAAGTATTTTACTGTTTTTAGAGTATCTTTTCTGAAGTTTTATTTTGTTTCTAAATTTTAACTGCCATGTTTTCACTAAGAAAAAGTAAATTGCTTTTCAAAAGGATCTCCATTTGTATCTTAGCCTGAGAACCTGAGAATTAAAAATCCCAGGTATAAATTCACCTGTCCTTGAAACATCCTATAAATCAGCCTATAAAATGGATCACATACAATCAAGTTAAGTAGTGTAATGACATTATCTGTAGTCTTAAAAACTAAAATAAAACAATTCAAAGAATAAAGTTTCCTGATCCAATGCAGAGTCTGACAGATCTGACTCAGTGCTGAATAACTGTGGTTGGCAGGTGTATCTTCTGCTAATGCTTTTCTTCATTAGCTGGACGATTACAGAAGCATTTTGATTGGAATAGCCAAACAGATGTAAAATCAATGCCCATTATTGCTTTGCCCATTCTATCTTGAAATAAGGAATCTTCAAATATTTGCCATGTGGAATTCAGCTGCTCAAATGCCTGCAGAATAAAATTCTCTGGCCAATTTGTCATGAAGAAAGGGGTCTTACAAACGTAATCATTGTTATTACCTTTTAAGCATTGTATGAATTTAAATGTAGAAAATTGCATGCCTCCAAGCTGCTGTCTTCGGGGCTAGTTTTCCAAACTGCAAAAGAGATCTATATATTGGATTTGTCCTCCTGAGAAGAAATATCTTTAGTCATCTATACAACCAAATTTTCTATCTATTGCTGCTGTAACATGATGTGTCTGTCATACACTGATCATACACATTTATTGTGTATATACTCCAAAGACCCGAGGATAAATTTACCAACACAACTAAGGTAAATCCCACTTGTACCCTGCTCTATCAGTTACATATTAGGGATTTTTTTCTGCTCATTTTCACCAGCAGCCCTTAAACCAGACCATGTAATAAATTTGTGTTATGCTCTGAAAACAGATGTCCTGGTAGAAAAATCTGTAGTTACCCTCCTGTGTTATTATTATTAATTTGCCTCTTACATTTCTTCCTTTTTTCATCAGTTATCTGTTAACTGACCTGGATTTTTCTTGTTCAATTTTATTTTATTTTTGGAGAAGTAAAAGAGGTAGAATGAGAGGAAGACAACAGGTACAGAACCATCAGTAGGAGGAGCAGCCATTAGCCAATATCTGGAGAGCAGGGCAAGCATCTTTGATACTGGCCCTAAATACTGTCCCAGGTTAACAGCTGCAGGGACTTCTTGACCCTAGTGCAGTTTATCTATTTTGTCCAGGCTGCATTGGATCTTCTGTGTGCTTAACCATTTAATGTATCTCTCTCATTAAATGTATCTCTACATGCAATGTTATTCACAAAACAAGGTCTTTTAGGCTTGGCTATATATAATGCTGTTAAATCATTAAAAATGGAGAGATGTCTATCTTCAATCATGGAATTAAAAGGGCCACAGTTCTATTAGTCAGGAATAAAAGACTGCAAATATCCAATTTGGATTCATGGCAAATTTAAGTGATTGTGAAGGATGTGCACAGTTAACTTTTCTTTAGTTTTTAGCTGAGAGATGACATCAAGTGTGTCTGCTTATGAATATGTATCAACCATAATACAAACTCTTCTGCCTCTGTAATTATATTATCATTTAATACTGTGTAAAACTCCACTCTGCACTAATTACATTTAACAAACAGAGTGCTCAATGTTATTCTTACTGGGAAACATACAAAAGACATTTTCTAACTTCTTGGTAGACTGTATTCATGTGGTTATCTGAGTCATACTGGAAATCAAATGGTTCAATGCAGATTAGAAGTCATATGTATGATACCTAGTTTTCAGATTGAGACAAACATAAAGCATATTTCCTGACACGTGTTTTCAGTCCTGTTTTTATGGTTAATGTGTTTTTCCTCAACATTTTGATTCAGTTTTTTAAAGGACAACATGGCCTAAATGCCACAAAAGAGCATATGGGGTTTTTAGATTTATGACACGTACAACTTAAGGTCTGAATAGACATCTTCTGTTTTATCTCTTATCTTAATGATATTAATATTGACCATTATATTAATAATGATATTGCTATTGCTATTGCTATCAATATCAATATCAATATCAATATCAATATCAATATCAATATCAATATCAATATCAATATTTTATAGTTTATTAATAAGTTTATTTGGGGGTATGTTGCTTCACCTTTCTTTATGTAGGACAGTTATTTGAATTTATTATTAATATATACAGCTTTGCTCAATGGGTCAAGAAGTCTGGTTTTTTGGCTGGGGGAGAGAAAGAGAGGCCACAGTCACCCATTTCTTTCCATTCACCATACTGTTCATTGAAAAAGGTAGAGGTGCCACAGCTACTCTGTGCCGCTGTGTGTGTCCGGAGGAGCACCAGGGCCAGCCCTGCGGGATGGCACCCAAGAAGTGTTGGTTGCAGGAGCTGGTTGGGCTGGGACCCTGGAGGACCCTGGAGCTGCCCCCTGCCACTGAGAGCTCCCGCTGCCCATGGGCTCACTCTGGCCAGGTATGGGCTCACTCTGGCCAGGCATGGGCTTGCTCTGGCTGAGCATGGGCTCACTCTGGCCAGGTATGGGCTCGCTCTGGCCAGGCATGGGCTCACTCTGGCCAGGCATGGGCTCGCTCTGGCCGGGTGTGGGCTCGCTCTGGCCGGGTATGGGCTCGCTCTGGCTGAGCATGGGCTCACTCTGGCCAGGCATGGGCTCGCTCTGGCTGAGCATGGGCTCACTCTGGCCAGGCATGGGCTCACTCTGGCCAGGCATGGGCTCACTCTGGCCAGGCATGGGCTCACTCTGGCCAGGCATGGGCTCGCTCTGGCCGGGTGTGGGCTCGCTCTGGCCGGGTATGGGCTCGCTCTGGCCAGGCATGGGCATGCTCTGGCTGGGTATGGGCTCACTCTGGCCGGGCATAGGTTCACTCTGGCCAAGCATGGGCTCACTCTGGCCAGGCATGGGCTCACTCTGGCCAGGCATGGGCTTGCTCCAGCCTGGCATGGGCTCACTGTGGCCAGGCATGGGCTCACTCTGGCCAGGCATGG
>VXBR01007107.1:454927-504394 GCA_013400215.1 Cisticola juncidis | reverse complement strand
TCTCACTCTGGCCAGGCATGCTCTCACTCTGGCCAGGCATGCTCTCACTCTGGCCAGGCATGGTCTCACTCTGGCCAGGCATGCTCTCACTCTGGCCAGGCATGCTCTCACTCTGGCCAGGCATGCTCTCACTCTGGCCAGGCATGTTCTCACTCTGGCCAGGCATGTTCTCACTCTGGCCAGGCATGCTCTCACTCTGGCCAGGCATGTTCTCACTCTGGCCAGGCATGGTCTCTCCCCGGCCACGCATGGTCTCTCTCCAGCCGGGCAAGGGCAGGTCGTGGGGCCGCCGCTGGCGCAGGTTGTAGTGGCGCTGCGGGCGGCGGCTGCGGGCCCTGTCCACGGCCATCCTCCTGCGCAGGCGGGGCGGCAGGCCCACCACAAACATCTCGTAGTCGTCGTCGTCTCGCACGGAGTGCAGCACCTGCTCCAGGGCCTGCCGGCACACGGGGCAGTCCTCCCTGCCCTGGGCCCAGTGCCGGATGCACCTAAAGCAGAACTGGTGCATGCAGTAGGCCACGAAGGCCGGCCGCCTCACGGCGCCCAGGCAGATGGGGCACTCCGAGCCCGCCGCCGCCTTCAGCGGCCCTGCCCTTGCAGCAGAGCCGCTCTCCCCCGTGCCTTCCATGGCACCGCTCGCCATGTGCTGCCCAGAGAGACGTGGAAGGTGCTGGAAGCTGCACGGCAGAAGCGCTTACGCGGGATGTTGGGCCGCTCCCTCTCATTAGCGCTGCAGCTGTGGATGTCGAGCAAGCAGAGGGAGAAAGGCCACAGGTGTTGGCTGGCCTGGGGACAGGTGGAAAAAATGCTCAGATCCCCCTGGAAGGAAACCTTCCCAGCTTGTCCAGGTAAGGTTTCCCCTTCCAGACCACCTCTACTGCTAAAAGACATCATAATCCATCACTAGGTGGTTGGGTCTGTTATCACTGGCACCAAAATCCAGCACTGTGAGATCACAATGGTCCATCCTCACCCACGGCACACTGCACCCCCCTTGTCTTTTGCAAAGACAGAAAGAAAGAAAGGATATTTGCAATCACTTTTGTGGGATCAAACGGTTTCTTTTTAGAGGTTTTCTTTACTGATAGAAATGACCTTGTTCTCCCTCCTTTTTAAAATTTAATCATGCTGGTATTTTGGTGGTGAAAATATAAATGAAGCCTCATTACATCCAAGTACATGCAGGGTCAGTAAATTCTTTCTGTTGGAAAACTAGTGAGATGAAAATGAGACTGTTAATAGAATATCCATCACATTGATGAAACTGTTGATTGAAATTCACCCTCACATATAACCTATTTGTAATTTCTCTGTAACAATGTATATTAATGGGGTCTTGTTACTTTCTTATTAGTGTTAAAACCATGGTAGGAAATATTTCAAATTCAAAAACTTTCTGCTACTGCATTTCACAAGAGCAAACCTTAGTTCTTGAATAAAAATCAATTGCTTTACTGTCTGAGTATAACTCAAGAATGTATTTTATAGGAAAAAACAAAGGAGATTTATTTACTTTACTTCATGTTGTGCTTGTATGCGGATTCTTCCAGACTTAAAAAAGGCTGAACTAAATTTTTGTTACCAAGCAGGAATCTATGGTATGTAAAGTCAGGTCTAAAGAAGAATATCAATAATGTTATTTGAATTCCAATCTAAGACTGAATTCAGTCTGATTTTCCACTTTGTCCCACTTTCTAGATGACAACTGTACAGCTCATTTCAGTATGATTTTTTTCTAAGACCATATAATAAAAGAATTAATCTCTGTTGCATTCCTTCTTCAAAATACCATACAAAATTACTTATACTGGTCCTTTTTTCTAGCTAAAAGAAAAAAAATTAGGCAAGGAAAAGCTAAATTGTCTACGGCATGGATGTGTATATGGCTGTCATGAAACTTGATTGAGCCAAAGTTACAGTCAGATGGTGCTTGACATAAGCTATGTAGCATCTTATTAGTTACGTATTATTTTTGCAAAATTTTGAACTTTATTTTAAATCCAAGTCTCATTCTTTCTTTCACTGTATCTTAAGAGTTTGGAAATATTCTGCTCATTTTTGCCATCTCAAAACCCAGTTCTTCATTTTAAATTGCTGCCACATGAAGAAAACATCCCTAATTATTGGCAGCGAAAGCTAAGTCATTCCAAAAAGTCTTATTTATTCATTATCCATTCCCATTTCAGTCTGGCCTTCAGTGTTTTCTCCTTTCAGCAGTGATTCTGACAGTAAACTGTCAAGATTGGATCTCGATAGATAGCAGTATCCAAATGAATAAGGAAGATGTATTAGTTCCTCAGGTAACATCACTGGAGCAACAAGAAAATGAACATGGATGATTTTGGACCTTTTCTCCCATGCAGAGCTCTGTGCTCTCCCCCTCCAGTGCTCTGAATAAAAACATGGGGATGAAGAGGACAGCTTGTTGTTTTCTCATTTTCTTGCCCTGCTAATCAAGCCTATAGCCAAGTGGCCCATAATGGTTGCTTTTTGTAAAGGAGGCATCCAAACTTTGTCTAAGTCCTGTTGTTCTCATTCCACAGGTAACAATGAGAAAGAAATATTTAGGTTGGCACTGAATTTGTTAGTCCAGCAGAGCAGAGCACACATAAACTTAAAACAAGGACAGACAGCAAACCTTCTGAAAGATCAATGCTCATATCTCTAACCCAAGCTGCATTGTGTCTGTGTCTGGCATTACAAACAGCACTGGATTTTTCTAACAGATGCTTGTGCTAAAGAATTAAATCTGGCATTCTGCACTGCCATAGTAGGGCAGTTGGGGGGTGATCTTCTATTGACTTCACACTCCAATGAGCTTTTTTTATAAATCACCACTCTTTTGACATGCAGAGCCTGCAGAAGGAAGATCTGAGATCCAAGACACTAAAGAAATGTTATGAAGATCGATTGGAAGCAGTGATTAACTACTCAGTGCATCACAAAGTAGCATTTCCTCATTCTACAAAAGGGCACTACATGGTTATAGGTCACAAAGTGGAAATGTTTCTTCATTTGTAAAGTTTCACAAGCCACATTCTCAATCATTTAAAATATGCTACTTTTTACACTTATGGTAAGATTGACTCCATTAACTTTCCATACCCTGAAGAAACAGTAGATTACTTTGATCTGTTGGCAGATTTTGTTACCAGAGGTGTTTAGCAGAGTGTGCAGACTCCAACAAGGACTATTGGATAAGTATACATGCTGTGAGTCTGAGTTTATAGATCTCAGCAGTCAATGACATCTAGTACTGCTGCAACCTTGCTTAAATTGTACTGTGTAGCAAAATACCAGCAAATGGCCTGGCTAACAAAATGTCAGTCATAAACCTCAGCATTTTGCACCTGACTATGGAACAATCTGCAATAATGGCACAGTCAACAAAATTGTTTACTGAACTTGAACTCTGCTAATGACCAACATAAACAACTGGTCAATATACCTTGCATGAGGAGCTTATCTGAGTGGACAGCTTGTGTTTCCCTTTCTGAGATGAAAATTAAATTATTGTATCAAAAGTCATTGATTTGTTAAAAATACAGAGTTCTTCCTTCATACCCTGAATCAGTATTGTAGAGGAGCTAATTGAGTCTGATTTTCAGCCACTCTCAGGATCCTGCCAACAAAACAGAAATAGGACCAGTATGGAGAGAGTAAAGTATAGATCCAGTGTCTAGAGAAATACACTGCAGGAACTCATTAATTCTGAAAGTAGGGCTGACCCAAAAAGATTGCAATCAAACATATCTGTATTCAGACAGTTGGCAACCTCTGTTTGACAACTGTAACTCTACAGATTTAATTTTTCTTGAGTGAAGTCTAACTGTATCAGCAAATACCTTAGAAAATTGGAGAGAATTTTCTGGGATTGCACAATCAGGGATCAGAAAAATAATCACAAACATAACAGAAAGCTGACCACCAAGTGAAGATGCAAAAAAAAAAAACCACAGTACAGCTGACTGACTGAAATTGCAGAAAGATCTCTTGCCACAAAAAGCTGTTGCCAAACTCCAACTTGCAGATGCAGGATTGTTTCAAGTAAACTGGAAACACTTGAATTGAATTTGAATGTGTTGTGTGACAACAGATAATATTCAGAAGCAGGAGGTTATTCATTAAATAAAAATAAAAATAGAGCTCCCTTCTACAAAACCAGTTCCATTAAGTCTATCTACAATTTTTACTTTTTATTTTCCTCTGCTCTGAAAAACCATTTCTTAGCCTAACATCTTCCAGTTGGAAACTTGGTCTAAACACAACCTATAAATTTCCCTTTTCTTTACATTACTGGTACCATTCTAGGCCATTTCTCCTGTTTCAGCCTTAGGGTTTCAGCCTTCAGAATAACTTTGGGACATTATAATGAAATAAGCATCCTGCTAGTCACTTAGCTAAACAATGTTTCAATTACTTGGTTCTCCATGCTGACATCAAGTTAACAGCTTTTGTTCTCTTTTCTCAGACTGCATACATCTTTGGTATATAAAGTACTAAGGACAATACTAGTTCAGCTAAAATTCCCAGCAAACCTGCAGAGACAGGCAATATGTTTTCTCTTGCATGATGTGCTCCTGCATAAACAGACCCTGTCTTCATGTCATACTACATTTGTAAAAGGTCTCAAAGTGGTCACCACAATCACTTTCATGACCTTTTCTGCAGACAGTTTTCTATTTCTTCCCATTGTTCTTTCCTTAACTCTTCCCTTGCTGTCACTTTTAGGATAGATCTTGCACAATTTTAGTTCCTCATATTCTAGACTCCAAGTCTTTTTCATGTTGTTTTATCTTCCCCTCCAAGTGCAGTTCATAACTAGCTGATATCTGCTCCAGGTTTCATTCAATTGGGATGGTTTTCTTTCTTCTTTCCCTGTTGCCATTGGAAGGTCAAAACATATTGGAATTAAGACCTCCCTGTTTAAGCCCTCTTGTCCCAATAAATATATTTGAATTTATCATTACTTTTATGCTTTTCTGGGCTGAAAAGTACAAGTGTTCAACACTTTTTTCCAAAGAGGCTGTTTGAGACCACCCTGAACCAAGTGGAATGTTCCTCTGTGAATACAGTGTGTTTAATTTCTGCATTTGATCAAGGGCTCATTTTTAGGAATGTTATTCCCCAGTTTAGCAAACTCTGAAAAGAAAATGTAAACATATTTCCTATCCAGTGTTTTTAGGGATTATGCCTATAGATTTTCTTTTCCCACACCAGGTTGTTCTCCCACAAAGAGCAGCCATGTTTGCCTGAAGTTTCTCTTCAGATTCACTGTCCTGATACTCAGGAAAAACAATATGTAGTAAAACTCTGGCACAGGCTGCCTATTATTTGTGGTCTGGGCAGTTAATCAGTTTGCACCACCTGCTAAAGAAAGATAATAGTCTTGTCGTTACCTCATTCTCACATCTATTTAGATTCTGAACTCTATAAATAAGACTTTCTCTTACCATCTTGTTTAGCAAAAAGAAGACACCCAGGCCTATTACAAATCCAAAATATACTGGCATAATTTCCAAAAACAAACAAAACAAACAAAGAAACAAACCATTTATTTTTGAAGAGGATAGTGTTGCTACAGCATATTAATGCAATTATAAGAATTCTCTAACTCTTAATCTTCCTCTTCAGAAAGAATGGATACTCTTGCATTCACCCTCTCAGTTTATCATTGCTTCCTCTTGTTCTGATGCAGGGCTGCTGATAACTGAGATCATAACACACCATCTGAGTCCAGAGCATCCAGAGGAGCTTTCAAAACTGTTTTTGAAGAGATTCTTTAAATCTTGATTACACCGAGTCCTGCACACCTTTAACTCCTGTGATCAAAGACTCAACACTCTATCTGCTAACACCATGCCCTTATTCATCTAGCAGTGCTCAGTCCTTACTGGTTGTGTTGATTATCTGCTGTACCTTTTTCATAGTATTGAATTTCTGCTTTTTAGTAGACATTGATTATTGGTCTGTTAAAACAGAGGATGGATTCCTTTCCTTGCTTTCTCCTCTTATCTCCAGCTCTTTAAACTCTTCTAGATGTGCATCTAGAAACACAAAAACATCTGTGATCTTTCCTTTGCCCCTTGATTGAATGTAGCTGTAATAAATTTCCATTGGAATACTGCCTTTTCTCTCTGGCTGTTGCCACAAAATTCAGGTCCAGGTACTAACTGCCAGCCTTTCTGCATCTTTCCAGCAGGGATTTTTCACTTACCAGTCAGTGAGACAACAGGACCTGTTACTTCCTTTGGCAGTCTTAGTTATACAGAATTTTGGTAGTATTTTTTAATCTCAAATCTTTCTTAGTGTTTGCAAGTTTCTCTTGTGACTTGCCCCCGCAGTGGGTAAAGCAAAGATAAAGAAAGTGTTCTCAAGACATGTTTTAAGAGTGGAAACATGCCTTGCTTCCAACAGCAATGCTTGAAACAGTGGCCTTGGACTAAGAACAAAGCCATTTTAATAAGTTTATAATGAAGATATGCCCTCAGAATTGCCTTTGCTATGCTATTGGTACCGGTACCTTCCTAGTACTCAAATATGGATAGATAGATAGATATAGATATAGATTAGATGATATAGATATAGATATAGATATAGATATAGATATAGATATAGATAGATGTATCTCCCTGTTTTGCACCATTTCTTCCAACTTCAGTTCCCCAAAAGCAAAAAGTTAGCTATTGGCCATATAATGTGTCACCATTCCTTCATTAATGTTATTTTACTTGGACTAGAAAAAAGCTTCCCTGATACATTGAACTCAGGCAGAAGAAGGAAATCACTCAGAAGAAAGGTAGAAGTAGTCTACAAAATAAGAGAAGGAAAATTGAGCTAAATCAAATTAAAGGACTGTAAAGGATGAGAGAAATTTGAAGAACATATGTTTCTTTTAAAAAGATGAGGGGAAGGCTGAAGAAGAAATTAAACAAAGAATTTAGTGTGGTTGTAAGCAAAGAAATTATGTACACAGCAAAAATTTCACTTGATGTTAAGTGGAGGGTTACATTTACTACAAAATCTAATGCATACATCAAGGTCATTCTCAGAGAAAGAATTTTAACATGACTTTTGCCATTCTTTCCTTCTTCATCTTCAATTTAACATCAAAGTATGCACATATTTTTGAATATTCCATTTCTCTAGAAAACTGTGGGGGCAGAAACCACTGGATCTAAATAGCTCCAACTATAACAGAAATAAAAGTGAAAGCTTTGACATTTTTTAGTTTAAATACATCATAACTTTAACTCATATTAGCTTCTTTTATGCTTTCAAATCCTAGCCTAATGCAAGTTTTTTGTCATGGTTCTTTTCTGTGGTTACACTGAAGCAGAGATGGACCTCTTCTGCTTTTTCTTGTGACAATCGGATGCCAAAAATGACAAAATTATTCTTGGTTACTGTTTTCTTTGTGTTGGTCACAACACATTGAAACAAACCAAAAGGATAAACTTCTGGAAAGTGAGACATTCTCTGATAAGGCATCTAAAATTTCTTCATGAATTTTTTCTATGTATTCCTTGAAGAGGAAGGTGCTTCCATTTAAAATTCATTTTGTCTGCTTTTTAACTTGTACTAATATTTTATCTGATTTTCCTTTCAACATTTGATTCTGTTATATGATATATTTGTTCTCCAGAAGCATCTACCTTACCAAACTCCCTATAAAATTATTCCAGTATTGTTGTCTTGATGCTCAAAGAAAGTCAGTCTGAAAACAGACATTGAAATCTTTGTTAAAGTTTGTTTTGTGCATCTTTAAAATATGGAAGAAAACAAATCTGGACAGGATTTATACCTGGCAAAGATAGCTGAACTGGCCAGCTTGCAGTTTCTATTAGGAAAAGATAAAATAGTACTTAACAAAAGTTCAAAATACTCTTCTAGGCCTTTGAGATGTCACAATCCTTGTAACTAATATAATACAAACTATTTTTAGGAGAAAAAAAAATGCCTTCTGTATAAAAAAATTCTTCTCTCAATTAAAACGATTTGTCTCACACTGAAAGCCTTATGAGAAAATCTTTTTATCCTTTTATTCTGTGCAGCCTGAAGGAACTGGATGCACTGATACACCTTCAGGGCAGGATTACATCCACTTTAGAGGATTTAGAATTACAGAGACAATAGCACATCTGCTTTCAGGCTCATTCACTATACCACAGAAAGAAACACACTTTTCTACAAGATGGGAAACTAAGGTAGTCTCTGAACACTAAGGAAAAATCAAACAAACAAACAAAAAAACTCCCAGAAAAAGTAACTTCAAAACACCATCTATTTTCTGGGTTTATTCTTGGAACAGACAAGCCACATGCTGCTCCCTGTTCACAGCTTGAAGAAAACACACAATTTAGCCCTTATTGTGTAACAGAGAAACTGTGGTTTCTACTAGGAATCTGAGGACTGCACACTGACCACATTTTCTCATTTTAAATAAGAGATCACAGACTGGAAGCACTGTCTCTCTCAGATTGTTCAATTATCTACATTCTTGCATTTTTGCATTCTTGACCAAGTGAATAATTTTTATATCACATTGGAATACATTGCCTTTAAAATTTAATGCTTCCAAGTTGTTTTTTTCCCCCTCAACTTCCCTGTCTAACTTCTGGTACTCAGTTTGCCATTCCAGAAACTTAGTTTTTCTAACTAAGTAGTATAAGCCCCCAAACTGACTGCTGTTATCATAGAATCATAGAATGTTTTGTGTGGGAAGGAACCTTTAAAGGTCATCTGGTCTGACTCCCCAGGCAGGAACAACTTTCACTAGACAAGATTTCTCAAAGCAAACTGAGCCTTAAATTATCAGTGGCAAAGACACATATACAAGCCAAAAGAAGCTGTAATAAATAAGAACAGTACCAGCTAACAATAAATAAAAACAGTACTAGCAAACAAAGTTATTCTTGTTCTCTCCTTTTCCAGGTACTATATAAACAACTATCAACTAAAAGAATTGTAGCATGTTGCTGAGCCACTGAATCAACCTGAATAATAAATTTTTTTTTTAAAAAAAGGGGCTTTAAAATCCAAATGCAAATGCACACTCCACAGGTAAAAATTGTTAAAGCAGGCTTTTCAATCATTAATAGTTTTTAGCAAAAGGATATAGTATTTGCCACTCCTCCCTGGAACTTGCCTTGTGCACAGCCAGAAGAGATTCTTAGTAGAAATTGCTCCTTATATAATGCTTAGCTCATCAAAATACTGAGACACAAGCTATATTTTAGTGCTTAGATTTCATGACAAATGGACTAGAAATGGAGCAGGTGAATCAATTTTTCACCCCTTGGTACTGTCAGCCTGATCTTCTGAAATGAGGAAAAGTAAGAGAAAAAGGTTTCCATCTGGCTATTAACTTCCAAGCTATGAGGGACAGGTAACAAGGCTGCATGCCAACAGATGTTCAGCTGCTAGAAAGACACTTATTTTGAAGTTAAATAAAATACATGGATTGTGTTCTCTGGGCATAATGCTGTATTGATTCAAGCAAAATTTTGCTATTGTTTAAGTAGTTGAGGTTGTAAAATTGATGAAGAAAAATCCTACATATCAGACAGGTTTCAGATACTGGGTAATCCTCAGCTGTCTCAGGCAACAGTTCTCTTCTGACAGACTGTGCCTCAAAGCAGCTGCACCACCCATCTGAGACACGTCTTGTGTACCCCACACAACAACTTTACAAAATATGTGATACCCCATCAGTCTCTGGTAACTCAATGTTTTGTTATGGATTTCTTGTCCTCAACAGCTCACATATGATAAAACCCACTGATGTCCTTGAGAAAACAACCATCAGATGTCTGTCTTCAGTATATTAAGTTCTGCTTAAAATAGAATACTGAAATATTACTATTTCAGAAACATCTGGAAATGAGACCACTGCTAATCCAGTTTTTTCTTTTCTATCACAAAACTCGCCAAGAATCATTTGTTAGGTTGCCATGCGTTGGCTGACTATCATCTATGTTTTATTAGAATTTGTAAAACTTCTTGAATAATTTTAGAAGAATGTCGCTACTGAAGAGCTCATCTTTCATGTTTAAGTATCCTACTCCAATGTAATCCAACCAGTAAAAGTGTTTGGGTTATTAAGGATAACTTAAAGGCAACACATATTATCTAACATTGAACAGAAATGTCTAGAAAGGGTTAACCATGACACAGTCACTAGCTGTAACTAAATCACAAGAATCTATTTGTGGTTTGTTTGGGGATCTTTTTTTTACCAGAAAAAGTGGTAAATTTTGGAAGCACGCAGATAAAGACTAAAAATCCTGTTATGAAGCAAATATACTAGCCAAACACATCACTAAAAATTAATATAACACAAAGAAGATTGTTTACATGTTAATGCTGCTTAGTATTGTTCAGCTGTCAGCACTTTTTAACTTTTTCTATACCAAATGTTTAATAAAATGCACAAACTTAGCCAAGTTGTGAAAAACCTGCTTAAAAAAGCTTAAAAATCTGTTGACAGAAGTGTGTCAAGGCAAGGGGAAGTAGATGTTATGCTTTTATAGAGACGTAAGAGAGAAACTGTATACAGAAATTCTTTTTTGTATATGGTTTTATTATGGGAGATCCAGGCAAAGCTGAGAAAAATGCACAAAAAGACCTGCATTCAAGACAAAAATCAGAAAAGGTGTTGAATCTGTAATCCTTAACAGTTCAGCTAATCTGGTGTGGCTTGCCGTTCTTTGAAATATGAAGACATTTGTTCATCTGTTGCAAACAAAATCTGCCATTGAATGAAGTTGTTTTTATCTTATTAGTACTGCATTTATTTTTCACAGTTACTACAATGAAATTGTTTGTTCTAACATCCCTTGATCACATATTTTTATGATCGGTAATGCATCATTAACAGAGAAATAGAAAAGAAATTAATACTTAGGGGGTTATGTTACAACTCTTAGTGGAAACAACAACTTTGAATGTTTTTAATGTTTTTTCTTGCAGTTCATGGATTTCCAGAAAGAAGAGTCCTCTTTATGAATACAGCACACACACAAAGCTAACTGTGAAGCACTCATTAGTGACAGGTATTTAATTAAATAAGTAAATGGCATTTTAATAACCTACAGAAACTCCCCCAACTAAGACTTAGAAGTAATAAATCTGCTAAATCTTTAAGCCTTATTTACCTTGCACTAATCATCTAGCCTCTAATTTATTTTATAAATAGGTAAAGCAAATTTGAAACATTAATTTGAATTACAGTTTTAGCAAACATAAATCAGACTGGATGGGATGTTTATCAACACATGAGATGCAGTTTGTCATCATTTGTTTTATCTCTTGAAATTAACTTATATTAATTTAACAGCATCATAAATGTTATGGGAAAGGTGACTCTAGGTTTTTCACCAATGCATATGCCATCCACATACATAGCAGTCTCTGCAGACACAAAGTATGTTTTCAATATTCCTGTAGAGTCAGGCTGGCCAGAGACAAATGACCTCAATGGAAGGCTTCCAGAGGACAAAGCAATGTCCATCCTTTTGGCTGACTGAGGTAATGTTTCACATTCAACTGTCTGGCATTTCTTTGTTCCATGATAAATGTTGGATGTTGCAGCTAATTCATTTTGAAATTTCATAGTGTTTTCATGGCATCACAGTGCAGATATTTTTTTTGACAGATGCAAACATTAAAGAAATAAATAGGGGAAGAAAAGCAATGAAAGAGTAGAGAAGTTCATCCTCCTATCTGATTTCTGACCAAAGTAGTGGACCATGGTTCATGAACTCCTGGGGTTAAACAAAACTTCTGTGCCAGCTCAATCTTCATTTTCTATTAAAATTTAAAACTAGAGAAGCCTCAAATAATTTCCATTAACTATAGAGAATGGAAGTACTTTATGACAGGACTGCGAGAGTGAAGACACAAAGGTAGATCTGAATACAGAGTGAGAGCATTGCACAGGAAAAATCCTGATTGAACCACTTTTCTAAGAGCTATATTAAATTCAGATGTCAATCTGTCATGGAGAAAAGGAATGTCCCAGAAGAGAATGAGAGGAACAACTCAATGGGAGACTGGAAATATTAAACACATAAAAGTTCTGGCATCAGAGGAGGAAATGAAGGTTAGTAGGAGATTGATGCACGGAGTACAGAAGTTTATGGAATGATGTAGAGGAATTTATTTCCAGAGTATACAATAATTTGGCTACCTGTCACTTTCAAAATAGACAAGAAAGATAAGGAGGAAGACAGAGAACTGCTAGGATTGGTAGAGGAGAAAAATGTCCATATTCCCTGACAGCAGTCTCTTTTGTAACGAAATGTTGTATTTTCGAAGCATGAAAATATTACAAGTCAATCTCCTCTTCAGAGTTTGAGTGTATCTGATTAAATAACAAATAAATGAAGATTTGAGGCTCCAAGAAGAGCAAGTGCTTCTGCACTCAGTCCAATGTCAAGATGTCTGTTCAAGTGTATTATTATTTTAAAGTGTATCTCATCAGTTCTTGCTTTATCACTCCTACAAAGAATACAACCACAATATTAAGATTTGGGTATGCAAATGCTTAGTTTGTATTCTAAGATGAGGGAAGACTGCACCTGAAAAAATCACAGAACTGTCATTCAAGCTTGACATGTGCTCTAAGTCTTGGTATCATCATCAGAATCGACCAGAGGCTCACACTCTTTGGGTCTATCAATTTTTAGTTGGCTGAATAATAATTACTTTAGAGGAAAACAATTATGTTTTCACTCAAACAACTATGTTCATTAAAGTGGTCATGTCTGGATTTTCTGTTGCTGGGGAATGTGTAAGAAGCCCAAGGATGGAGACATCTTCTCACAATCTCATATGGTTGTGGTGATGACACAACAGATAACATGGAGGCTAACCCACCAATTCAACATCTATAAAGATGGGGCTTATAAGGCTTATTTAGTAAATCTGTAAAAGATCCTGACCTGGAGGGATGGAGATAACCATTGAAGTCCTGTTTGCCCTGTTATGGTAGGTTGAGATAATTTGCCAAAACATCTAAAAATTTTTAATAAAAGTTTTCACAAATGTGATGGTGCCCTTGATGCTTCAAGACACTAAATGTTACAACTCAGCTACACTGCTCACAAATGTGTATGAAATAAGAAATATCATAGGACCTTTCTAAAGGGAGATTAATCTTTTAAAAATTGACAAGGAAGCTCCATATAATTAACAAACATAAACATTTCTGCCTCTCTGCTTGGTAATAAGTGCGTATTATGGCTACTTAAATGTCAACAGCTATTTTTTTGTATCATTAACTCACACAAGAGCCAGATGCTAAACAGCCATTTCAGTAGCATAAATTATGGAGCAAACTTTTGAGTAGGAAATAAAAATTTTAATTCACAAGCAGAATTTTACATCCCTAGTAGCCAGAAGCCATTTGGAGTTGACAGATCAGCTAAGTGCTTCAAAACCTTTGTGACAAAACAACTTACAAAATAAAATGCACAGAAAAAGACTCATATCATGTCACATACTAAGAGTTTCCAAATGTGTGTTGACAGATATGTTATTATGGTAAAAGTTAGAAGACCTTCACTATACTCAATTTTTATTTTGTCAGATAGGAAAAGAGAGGTTAAGGGGTCTTGCTTACAGAGATTTACTTTTCATTGTGTTTAGATTCAACTAACTATTTGGATTCAATACTATCCACTGCAGATTTAATAATTCATGATTCTTTGTCTCTGTAGACTGGCTGTATCCTACTGCAAGCTGTTATTATTTTAACAAAACAGAAACTTTCATCCCACTTTAAACATTTTGGAAGGCAATAGTGCTCAGCTTGATACTGCAACGGATCCTGCTGGACTGTGCACTTTTCTGTGGGGTGTGATGTGTTGGGCAACCCATCAGACCCACCTCAGGTTCTGGGAAACAAGCTGAATTCCCATATTCCCTTTGACTGCATCTTCCATTCCCTTGAGTCTTCTCCCTTTGACATGTACATGTCACTCCCAGCCAGAGCATCAGTCCTGACCTGCTCTGTGCCTGGTCACAGGCTCATGGAGAAGCCCCTCAGTCCAGAGGGCTTCTGCTCTGTCAGTCAGCTGTGAAGATACAGAGCAGCAGTTTTGGCAGTGTTAATATCAGAGCAGGAAGATGAGCTGAGCAAAGCTGCAGAGTGTGGAGACTCCAACCGGTTGCTCTGCGATCTGATCCAAGAGTGCTGCACCTCTTGTGGCACACATTCCTGTCTCACTGAATTGGTGCAAGCAGACACAACACATCCCAGACATGGGAGGACCAACTATGTCTGCACAGTTTTGAACAGGATAACTATTCTGTATAGGTACCTGCACACAGCTCATCTTAGCTGTAGTGGCAGTGTACGATTCAAGGGCTATTGTAATTATTAGCTTATTTAATTTCCTTTTAAGTCCATTCTTGTTAATTGAAAATGAGTTACAGGCAGGAGTTTAACACGTGGAGCTGCTTTTGGTAAATAGTAACCAACAGTGCAGTGAGCAGTCTGGGGATGCTGCAAATGCTGACTACTAAGTTATGGTTGGTGGTGTTGAATCCAAGGTTTGTTGATATGATTTTGCATCCATTAGTGTTCCATCATTACCAAAAGAACTGTGGATGGCAAAGCCTTATCCATTGTTGTTTCTACTAAGGCTCTTAGTTCTCAGTGACTTGTAATTCAAAATGGGGCTGTCTATGAGGGAGCAGATCTGCTGAGTTTCATGACCATCTTATTTAATAGGAAAAGAAAGCTTGTTTCCATGGCCATTACTGCAGACTTCAGAGATCTTTTCTGTTTCCTGAGTCTGCAATTCCAGATTTACCTTCAATTTCCTTTGGTAATTAAGTCTCTTGGCGGATATTTACAAGTTCATGCTGTTCTATATTATGTCCAAGAAGTAAAAGCTTACTTTTTATCAGGTAGACATACTTCAGCAAATACTTTTGAATGTATTTTATTTAATGCTAAGACAAAATGCTGCAGAAAATATTTTAAAATGTCATGAACTTTACTATTATAAATCGTATTACATTGATCAAACTGTGAAGCTCACTGATTTTGACTTAGTAGATGTCTCTTATCATTCAAGGAACACAACTACACCAGAATTCCTCATGCTGAAGTACAAGAGGGAGGGCAGCAAGGGACACGAGAGCCTAAGATCATGTCTGGAAATAATGAGGGTACTGTAGGAACTTTTAGAGAAAGCCTTCTATGAAGAATACCTTTCTTTCTTCCCTGTATCACAGAAGGAAGAGCAAATAATTCCAGGAAGCTCTTTTATTTGACCTCTTAAAATCACCCAGCTAGTTTGATCTAATCAAACTACAATTGATAAGTTTCATTTCTGAATTGTAAATGTATTTTTGTTATCCCTTTGTTTTTATAAGAGCAAATAATTGACTATCAAACTATGTTTCCTGGTCAACAATGTGTTTCTAGCCCTTGCTCTGTAAAATCACACACTCTTTTCATTGTGTCCACACTTTTCTTTTTGACTGAGGTTGTCTTGATCATTTTCTTATTCTGCTTGCACTTGGCTAAGGAAGAAGACACTTGTGTTTGCAAAGAGCAGCTGTCCATTTATTTTCAATCTTGAAATCCTGCTTGTATTTTAGTGAAAAGTTTTTGTATCAGTTTCACCTGGCTGCTTATATTGCCCACTACCTCTTTTAATAATTGACTCAATATTGCTGCTGCCAAATCTGCCCCTTGAGCCACATACATGTATTAAATTACCTCATAATGCAGAGGGCTATTAGGTGAAGTTCACTTTTAAAAAACCCTAAGCAATTTAAATGATGGTCATATCTAAATCTCTTGGGTAAAAAACAGTTTTCCCATCCTAATATGAGTTTGGGTTGTTTACAGTTGGGACTTCAGACATAAATGTTTTCATCAATCAAGTCAGAATAACAGTGGAATAAAATTGATGAGGAGATGAATCAGTTAAATGAAGGGAAACTCCTTTAATCAAGGTTGTAAAATATTAATTTTTACCAGTTTATTTCTACAACCTATCCATTATTTTGACAATATATCATGACTTGCTTATTCTGCACTATTGCTGTCAAATTGCAGTCAGAGGTTCATTTACATTAACAGATTCAAACCATTTAAGATTTAAGATTCTAAATTCAAAATTATTGGCCTAGTTGATGTCACAAAATGCTGTACCACAAATGCTACTAGTTTATCTAGCTGTCTTTGTGTGACCAGACTGCTCAAGAATAAAAAAGAAACCACACTGATTTAGAGGGAATCACTCTTTTTACTAATTTCATTCTGTTTTGTAAGGAAAAAAAAATAGGAACAGCAACACCCATAAATTCATATTGTTTAGAAACTGTTGTTTTTTACCAAGAAGGTGACCAGAGGAAACAAACTCACAAACTGGTTTTTAATTAGAAACTGTCAAAAAACATTCTTTAAAAAGATTTCAAAACAGAATTCAGATGCAATGTAGAAAGTTTGATTCTGGGAAGCTAAACTCATGGGGAAAAAAATACATTTTTCCTTTACAATGGATTTTCTTATTTTCTGGGTTTTCAAATGTTTTTCATGTCCTACAGTGAAACATTGAATGACAAGAGGACCACTTCAATGGCATTGTCTAACCCATGAGGAGGGATAGGGACATACTTATGTAGTTATCTGAACTAATGTGCATGTTGGATAGAGTCTCTTTTTGTCTGTCAAAACATAATTGAGCGAATTAACTTTTAAGTTTTTCTTTAGGAAGCAACCTTTGATTCTCAGCTTGGAGATGTTAAAGGAGAAAAGGAAAAAAAAAAGTGTTCCTTAAACTTTGTGTCTATTTTCTGTCTATTTGTTTCAATATATTGTACTCAAATTTCACACGTTTTTTACTGGTAGAAAACAGATTTATACTAAAATTACCAAACCTAATATGATAAAGGATTTTTTTTAATTATAAAAGGTAAGAAAGACCTAAGTACAGCCAATGGTATTCTCAATTGTACCAGTTAACAGCAAAAAAACCCCCACAATATTTAGCCATGGATAATCCACTTTGGATGAATCCTGGACTATAGGACTATATTTTAGTCTAGACTGTAATTATCCAGACTACAATTTATTGGACAGGTCTATAGAAATGAGAGGAACCAATTGTTGTTCCAACTTGTTCTTTCCTGATCATACAAAGGCTAAATCTAGGAAGTTTTTAGAGGAAAAAAATCCAGTTAATACTATTCATTAAACCCATGAACAAGGTCTAGCTCAATACAAAATGCCTACCAGCTAGCCCAAGAGGCACCAATTATTCATCAAAAAGAACTCATTAAAAAGTGTTGCATAATTAGCTTTATTTTGGAATACTTTTGATTCCCAAGATTCCCTTTTTTGTGTAGAGAAACAAATTTCTGAGTGATTCCAAACAACACTCCAAAATTGGTTTGGGAGAAAGGAGGGTTCAATTAAAAGCAAATTGTCTCCTCTGCTCCATCATTACGTCTCACAAATCCTAAAAAGAAATACACAAAATTATCCCTGTTTTTCCTAGCAGACATATAGCAGCACCCTTCTAACACGGAAGTCTATACATTTTGCTGGCCCAGGCTTTATTAATAAATACAACCTGTTTAACATCTTCATTAATCATCTGGATGATGGGACAGAGCACACCCACAACAAATTTGCCAATAGCACAAAGGAGGGGAGGGTGCAAAGAAGGCAGACCCAGGCTCTATTCAGTGGTGCCCAGTGACAGGACCAGAGGCAATGGGCACAAAATGAAATACACAAGCTCAAACTGAACATCAGGAAATACTTTTTTTCCTCTAAGGGTGGCTGAGCACTGGCAGAGGTTGCCCAGAGAGGTTGTAGAGTCTCTACACATGGAGATACTCAAAAGAAATTGTCCTGGTTAACCTGCTTTAGGTGGCTCTGCTGGAGCAGGGATCTGAGGAAGATGGACCTCTAGTAACCTCTTCAACATCAACCCCTCTGTGAATCTGTGAAAGCCAGGGAACTGCTTCTGAAGGACAGTACAAGTAAAAAGTCATCCAAAGAAGGGCAGTCCCATCACACACTTTAGAAAGCACACCTGGAGAAAAGCTTGCACAGACAGGAGAATGACGGTAAACTTCAGGAAAATATAAATAACTTTCATAAATTCTATGGAGCACAATTCTCTTTCTGTTTCTAAAGGAAGACTATGTCTTTTTTCTAATGTTAATTATATCTACAATACGGATGTAGTCAATAAGGACTGTATGAAGACAAAGGCAATACAGATATTAATCAAATACATTTCATCAAGAAGTCCAGAGAGAAGACACTGCATGGAATCCTCTGATGCCATTGTCTAGAAAATTTGACTTTTCAGTCAGTAAAATAACCCTCTTCTTCAGGGTTATTTTATTTGAAGTAATCTAATTAAAAAGTTAAAACAAAAACCTGGCTTTTCAGATCACAGAGCAGCACTTAGCATTTTTCAATTTTTATTACATTATTATTATACATGATATCTAAATTAGTCTTAAAAGGGCTTTCATGTTTTGACAGCACATTAGAGTACCTGAATATCATCTGAAACTCTATACTAAAACACAAATCTCAAGTGAAGGAATACAGTGCAGAACTGATCCTTTTCCCTGATGTTCTCAGCACTTTTCTCAGCAGTACCACGGGTGCTAATATACATTTTCTCCAGCTTGGGTTCCCAGACACAGCCAGCCAGACTATGAGAGTCAGCAGTGCCATCTGCAAGTTATCAGTGCTAACAAGACATGTGGAATGTGCCTGTTTTTAACAGAAATGGACTTCAGTCTCTGCGTTGTCCTTTATGATCAAAAAACATGATCCTTTATGATCTGTGTTTTGGGAAAAGGCTTCACTGTGTTTCTTTCCCCATTCAAACTGCAAAGCAAAGGAAGACTGTGCATTTTACAGGAAATGGAATGTGTTTGTGTTTAAGGATATTTGAGTTAAATATTTGATTTCAAACTTTTTCAGCTCCTCACTCTTTGTCAAGAAGGAAAATCACTGAAAGGGAAACTAACACTTTAGCAAGACTGTCCTATCTAGGTCACTGGTTTAAAACTAGTTCAAGTCAGTGTAAAGGAGAATTTAGTGACTGATAACTGTTTTGCAACCTTGGTGAACTGAGTTGATCTGAACTCAGAGACATGGACTTTGTGATATTCTCTATGGTAAAAAAGCTTCCTTTAAACATGACACTTCACAAGTCCATCAATGAAGCAAAGAAGCTAGAGGAGCTTTAAAGTGATTAATTTGATGAATAATTTTCCAGATATTTTCATTTCCTCAAACCTGCTATTCAAGGCCAAAATTTCCTAGTCATGCTGATCACCAGAGTTCTTCCTTATCTATTCCTTGCCATCTTCTGAGCTGTCCTGAGGATCTGAAAGATGCATCTCATTCCTTGGGTGCCCTAGAGAAACACACCATGTTCTGCTCACAGAAAGTCTAGGCCAGAACCTTGGTTTTAAAATGAGACACTATACAAGTGAAATGTGGGATGCCAACCAACTAATTGAAAATTTATTTAGACAAAGCATGGATAAAATTACAGCAAATAAAAACCATTGGTTTGTAAAAGAAACTGTAACTGACATGATAGTGCAAAAATTTATGGAGTCCAGTGTCAGGTATAGAAGCAAAGCTTTTTTAATAGATTCCCCCTTTCTGTACCCATCCAACAAGATTTTTGGAATGCATGGAGTGAGAAACCTGCTCTGTAGGCAATATCCTGTGTCTTCAGATTCACCTCAAAGCAGTAAATTTCTGGGTGGATAAGCAGACTTGCCTCCATACCCCATTTTCTCTTCAGAACTCCCCTGCTGTATAATTAAGTTGTCAGACAATCATTAGCCTATTGTAAGCAAAAAGCTTTTTTCTTCCTGGATGAACAGTCTGACAATCCACATTCAGGCTTTCAGAAAGCACATAACAGCCAGAGATTATTCAATCATATAAATTGAATTAATACATTCAGTTCATTACTGGTTTTTGTCTATGACCAGACAGCACAGTAGCTTGAGAGCTGACCTTCAAATACAGGGTAAATTGTCTTACCCCTTTCCTCTCCATCCCCCTGTCACTCTGAACCTGATCTCACTCTTACAAATTCACTGTTTTTCCAAAAGAGAATTTAATGTGGCAAATTGTAAAGAAAGTAACAAATTGATTGTCTACAGAGCTTTTTTATGGAATACTCAAAATATTCTTGCTTTTAAAAAATCAAGATAAAAGCATAATATCCTCTAGTTGTGTACACAGTTATTAGAGATTGCAAAATAATTACATGACAGGAAGTGCCAAGAACCAATAGGTTGTGAAAGTTGACAAGTTTAACATGGAAAAGAGATTACTGTGCTCCTTCATAAAACAGTGTGAGTCTACACCTCAAAAGCTCATATTCTTGTCCTGAGATTGATATTTTTTCTCTCCTTCAGTACTGGTTCTTCTGGATGAGTAGCAATGGATCCTCTCTAACTTCTTTTCAGACATTGTTTTGTGGTTGATAGACTCAAGGATTACCCCAGGGATCATTTAAAGTAATGTCCCCACCAAAACCAGGATGATACAGGCTTTGAGCACCCCTCATAATTTGTACTGCTCCCTGATCTTAACAATTTCTTGTAAAAGCAAATTATCTTCATCTTCAGTTTATCCAGTCTTATGCTTCACCATCCTCCCAAGTTTCCTAAGCTTTTGCATCAAAAATCATCACCATCTATTAGGAAAGACAAATTGATTTCTTCATTCCTTGGAACACATTTAGTGATCGCTGATATTGCAACTACATATGGTCAAGTCACCCTCAACCACCTGTCAGTGAGCCAGGTCCCTCCTAGATCATACCTGCTAAACCCATCATTCACACTGGTGGATTATCTTTACTTTGTCTTTGCTTCAAAAATACATTTCCCAAACAGGTAATATACATTCCAAGGCTTTTCTGGAGCTGATTGAGGAGTGTAACTAGATGTATTCTCTACAAATGTCTGCTTCATGAATCTAAAATTAAAACTATTTTCCTACTATAACATTTTTCACTCTTTACTTTCTTTAAGGAAAAAAGATCTTGTTTCAAATTTCAATTTGCTTTCTTTTTTCTCAGGCACAGAACTTTGGTTCATAAATACTTGGCTGCAACCTTTCAGGTTTCTGAGCAACTCTCCAAACTGCCACAAGCATTTTTAGCATTTCCCCCAAAATTCTTAAAACTCTTTTCATCTTTGCACAAGCCATACATTAAAAGGCATAGTGTCCATTCCACTATTCATATTTTTCATTAATATATCAAGTAGAACTTGACCAAATGCTCAAGGGGACTTACTCAGCATGTCTTCCACATTTGATGTGGTTTCACTGATTATGAAGTTTTCAGCTACTTCTATAGCTACCCAAAGGCAAATCTATGCATGCCATATTTCCTAAACTTATAAGATTCTGATGTTGAAAAAACTTCTAAGAACACTATCAGAATTAATTTACATCTATATTTACTGCTTTCACCTTTCTGCCACCATTCTCAAAAAAGTAATCAGAAAAATTTGATATGATTCTTCCTTGGCAGTTTCTTGTTTCCTGATGTTACAACCCTTATATTTTGTAGGTACTTAAAATTACCTCAATAATTTGTTTCATATTGTTTCCAGGAACTGAAGTCAGACTGCTGGACTTATAATTCCTTGGCTCTTTTTAGAAAAAATTATGAAAGGTTTTGGGTTTAGTTTTCTAGGATCTTTCCTGTCTGCATCTTCCAGGAGATAATCACTAATCATTCAGAGATTACTTTGGCTCATTTCTTGGGATGAATTTCATCAAATCCTGAGAATTTTAATGTAGGAAATTTATATAAATATTCCCTGAACTGTTATCTTCTCTACTCCAGGCTGAATTCCAAGCAACTTGTTAAAATTAATATGTTAAAGTATCCAGCACAATCTACCTTTTCCACAAATATTAAAGCAAATAATTAATTTCTGTTTCCCCTGATGAAAGAAAATTATTGTTTTTCTCTGTAGAACATTTTGTTCAATATCTTTCTCCTTTTCCATATTACTTCTAATGTACATAAAAGAAAGGTTTTAGATGCATTTATATACATGGAGCAGTAAAAAAAAAAAAAAAAAAAGAAAAAAAAAAAGGAACTAAAGAACTGGACATACGGACATAAACAGCTATAAAAACACAGTCCCATCACAGGGATGCTTCTTCTCCTTCAGGGCAACAATTCAGAAATCATTTGACTACTTGAGGAACAAGAAGATGTGGTCCTGACAGTTTTCTTCCCTGCTATGGCTTTTACCCTGGACACTGGTGCTTTGGTGAACATAACAGTTATTCTGTTAAATGGAAGTAGGAAATGTATATGGTAGGTAAAATTCATTTAAAGTATTCTGACCTTGGTTATCAGGTATAAATGGAAGGGATTTAATCTACCAGGTTGCAAAAGAGTAGCATCTAGATCAGAGTGTGTGGCCTGTGCTCCCTTATTTGTCCCTAGCACAAAAGTTTTTATTCATATGGATTATGCTTGCTCCCTTTTATAACTTATTTGGGCTTGATTGATTTTTTTTTTTTTTTTGGTAGGTAGCCCTTGAAACATGTAAATTACTTTTCTTCTTCAGGAATATTGCTTTAATGGGGACCTACAAAAGCTCTGTCCCCTAGCAACAGCTCTCTGCCAGCTCCTTTATAAATCAATGCCAGATAGGTGGAACACATAGAAGGGACAAAGATATTAAATGGATTTTGTTGGTCAAGGTCACTTTTTTGTCCATGTAGAATTCAACTTGATTAATTAATTAATTTAAAAAATAAAAACAAAACAGAGGAAAACAGTATTTTCCATCTTCCTTTGAAGGTCTGAACAGTTTTGTAAAAATTAAATGTTATATAATACTATAGTAAATTACTACTTTTTGAAGACTTGATGAAATCTTGGTGTTTCATTAGCAGCAATAAAAATGATAGATTATTTCAATAACTGTAAAATATGCTTATCATAGAGAACTGATATCTACACTTTCATGGTCTTGTTCAGTGCAGTCCAGCTCATCTTTATATTTAGTTTCCAAAATAATTTGAGCAACTAATATATTTCAACCTGAATTTCAACTATAAGTGTAAGGATAATGATTATTCTGAAATGTTTTGACTGAATTTAAGCATCACATTTAGAAATGTTATATTCACAATTGAGAATGTTACATTTTTTCCTTGCTTTCCATAAAATGCTCTTTCCTTATGGTAAAAATTATTATGACAAAAAGAGGAAAATTTTCCTGTAAAAAGAAAATTAATTTTACCATTACTCAGATGCAAGAATTTAAAGAAAAGTCAATAAACTAAGAAAAATGAAAAAATACTTGTAATACAGTTGTGTTATCTCTGCATTTGCAATTATGAACAAGTGATTATCACTAAGTGATTATCAACAATTTCAAATGCATTTGCATAGTAAGGATAAAATAAACTGCTCTAGCTTGACCTTGTTGAACTTCACATTTCTTATCTTAATTCTTGAAGAACCACTGCCATTCAAAATAATTGGGAAAAACCAACTCATATTTATATTTCACTCTTAAAAGTAAATAAATTGGGTTTTGATCAAACTTTCCAGAAAACCTCTAAGAAACACACCAAGAACAGAAGGCTTCAGCCATCAAATGGATGGATAAAACTGCAAAAAATTCAAAGGTGATGGATCGAAAGCTTTCAGTAATATGCCTCAATGGGGCACTGGATGTAATTTAACTTCGAATTTGTTGGGCCGTCTGTAAGTCATTTACTTTTCAGAAACGTGAAAGAACACAAAGATGGAAGAAGTCTGCCATGGAGGAGAGCAAAGTCTGGGCTGAGAAAGTGGCAGGAAATTTTCTAGCACCATAAAGGGTCCCATTAACATCTCTATAATTTGATCTTATATCCAGTTCTGGTAGAAAGCTGATTACCCATTCTGCACTCCCTTCAGCTGTAAATATTTCAAATCTGACTGTTTTATGTCCCTTCCTCATAACAAAGTTACAATCTCTAAAATGTTTGTAACTTATACAGCTTGTTGTAAAGGCCGAATGTCCTTGGCTTGAGAAAGAAATTGTACTCAAGAAAACAGCTTTGTTCCATTTTGGCAGATTAAATTCAAAAGAAATACAGTATTAGTATCCAAGCAATGCAGTCTGTCAAAATAAAAGGCAGGCAGAACTGTTAGAGCTGAAGTAATGGATAATAAAAGCCAAGGGACCAACAGGAAAGTAGCTGTGCTTAATATGAGCAACTTAGAGCCATGAGTGTCTTTCTGAGCTGGGAAAAGCAAGTCTGAGAGAGCCTCCACACTCAGTTGGTGCCAAATGACCCCTTTTGTGCCCCATCTTGTTCATCACACCAGCAAGAGCATTCCCAACAATAGCACTTTTAAATGTGGATTTTGCCTCTCTAAGAATAAGAAAATTCAGGATGGCTGATCAACAATTTTCCGCCTATTTTCAGTAGTTACAGTAGAAACAAAGAAAAGATAGGCTCCTATATTTCCCATATCCGTGTCACTCCTTTTGGGGATTGTTTTAGCCCCAAGGAAACTGTGATCAGTGTCAAAAGCCAGCCAGTCCTTGCCCACCCTGCACAAACCACCATTTCCTTAAGCCACACAGTTTCGGTTTATTGTAGTTTAAGTGACATCCCTGTGCCTATTATTAGCCCCCAGAGACATTCAAAGCATCTTCTATAGATGAAGAGATGAAAATTCAAATAAACACCTGCCTGCAGGACATTTACTTTTGTCTGGAACTGTCTCTGAAATGCTGGTACTAAGTAAGTGGGCAACACTTGACTGAAAGAGCAGCTAAGCTGTTGGAGATCTCTTGGCTGACCTCGGGCAGGGTACAGTCCTTTTCCTGACAGCTCAAATTATCCCTATGACTTGAGTAAAGTCATCCTAGGTGGTTGTGTTTTCTACTACCTCCCACTAATGCCAGCAGGAGTTACTTCACACTTGAAGAATATTACAGGCTTTGGATAATTTCCCCCTCCAAGGTAGGAGTGCAGCAGGGACTCTGTGGCAAGGGTTAGAAGTGAGCTTAATTTAACAGCTTAATTTGTTTATTTCATGAGGGGCCTGAGAATCCTCAAACAGTCACACACATAGATAGGACAGTGAACTGCCTTGCAGCAGTCAACCAGCCTCAAATTTGGTGATCTGCAGAACTCTGAACCACCTTCATAACTAGAGAGACCTCAGAGGTCACATCTTTATAACACAGAGAACTCTAGGCAGAATTTTGGGCAGTTTTTGTTATTCCCTCAGGCATATCCAGTTGTATCAGTTCAGTTTTATGCTAGTATGGATGATGATATGCAAGTAATTGCCATGGCAATATTTGCTCAGAAAGTCAAGACACTTTCCCTAAAAATCGTTATTTTCTGGAGCAAGTGAGGGAGTGGTTTTGGTCAGAGCATCAAAGTTACCAATAGTTTTATTGGAAGACTATGCTGTGTGAAGAGAATGTTTTACACTCCTGATGGATTGTCAAATGATAGGTTGCAAACAGAGCACTTCATAAAATAATGTTAGCATTACTTCTACAACAACAATCTTAAGACTTTTTCTTTTGATAACAACTGTCAAAATACGGAAAATATAGCTGTTTCTATAAAAGTGACAAAAAGTATATAATCTTTCATGCAGGACACCTTGACAATAAATAAAATTGCTCCATTTTCTGAAATTCATCCTCAGCTGAGCTGATCGATTCCAGTAAGACAAAGAAAAAACAAGAAAGCTCAGATAGAAACAGCCTTTCTTGCATCTTCTGATGCTTCAAAGTATAAAAATTTTAAAATGTTCCCAAGAAGATTTTAAGCTCCTCCGTAGAACTGATTTTTTCCTTTCTTTTCTGCAGACACTGAGCCTATTTTTAATCCTTCATGTGGTGTGAAGACCACAGTGTCTGATTGGTCAGTTAACCTCAATTGCACTTGCTGGACCCTGTACATCAGTGAATGGCAGTGACAGTGACCCCATCCTGGAGACTTTCTCTCAGAAAGAAGACCCCAAATATTAACTGAGCTGCACAGGGTATCCATGAGCTTAGAAATACAGTGTATGGAGCTGTGAATTGGATTTCTCAGCAGAATGACAGACAAAAAGGCTTCACTATCAGTGCCCTGAGGGGTTGTTGCTGCTGGAGATCCTCGGGGAATAACTGTGAAGGTTCTGGAAAAGCAAGCCAGCTATATTCAAGGGACTGCCAAGGCCCTTCACCCAGGATGGAGACAACCAAATGCAGCTGCTATGCCCTGGCCATATCTCCCTGTTCCTCTAAAAAACATTTTCCACTGATTTCTGATCTCCTGAGCTTTATGGAGGTCTTACAGTACAGAGTTCCAGTGGAATCTCAGAGGAAAAGGTCAAAAGGGGTGTTATGAAATAGGCCCACACATTTTTGACCATAGAGGAGATGTACCCTGAGTTAACCTGAGAGGGAGCAGCCTTTCAAAGAAAGAGAAGGAAGAAAACTTCGGGATGCAACAGAGATACAAGGCTTTGGAAAGGTCATTTCCAGCAGCAACTCAGAGAGCCACAGTTTAGTATTGCAAAGTCCTTTGCCTTTTCCAGATGTAGGGCAAATGCCACTTGTAATAGGAACATGTCTGATGAATGGCTGCCTTAAGTTTCTTGGTTGTTTGGGGTTTGGGGGTTTTTTTAGTCATGATAAACAAACTAAATTAAATACAGTTCTTAATTAAACATGGATCTCATTAACCTGCCTATAGTAATATTAGTAAACTATTGATAAGACCTTTGACTCTAACAAAAGCAGAAATAAATGCTTGGATTGCAGCTTCTGGAGGATGACGAAAGAAAAATGGAGGGTTTTGTTGTTTTTTGCTTTAAGTCTACCTCAAATGAACACATCCTTTCACCTTCCTGAGCAGGGGATTTGCACACCTTTAGCCAAGTGCTGACTGAGGGCAGTGCTCTTGTCCCTTCCTTGTGCCATTTACAGTGAAAATTTCTTTGTGAGAACACTGAGCAGAGCCCTACAGTGAAATTCTATTGCTATCGTAGTATCTTCATTGTTGTCATTTAAATGATTAGAATAATGTTGACTGGGATTACAGTGAGCACTGATAGCACAAGATATTGATGTATGAGTCAATTACAACATCATTAGGTATGCATCAATTGTTGAGCTGTCTGTATTGCTAATCTGAGTCTGGAATGACACAAATGACCTGTTTGATCCAATATGCTTGGAGTAACTGAACTGGGGCTGGAGGAGAAGAGGCTGGTTCCTGCAGTTGAGAAGACCACAGTGCAAGAGTTTATGGGTTTATGCTTTTGGTTTTTCCTCTGGGGTTCCTCTCCCACACTAGAACTCTGTGTCAACTCAGATCCACAAATGTTACGTATCGTGAAAAAGGGCATTCTGAAAATTCACCAAAATCCACTGTGTATTTCAATAAATTAAGCATGTTCAGATCAAAAAGCCACATTGTAAATTTTTTTCTCTCTGATCTGCTTTATATTTCATTTGATCTTGTGGAAGCTTCAGTGTGTGTTCAGAATGCTTTAGGAGTAGCTTGCACCTCTGTTCTGGCAGGGAACTTTATTCCTCAAATACAGGCACACAAAGATCACCTCCTCATATCACTTGTAGGACTGTTTTCTTAAAAAAAAACCTTACTGCAGGTTTTGCTAGCTTATGCAAAAAATGTCTCCAAATGAATATCAAAAATCAAATGGATCTTCCATCCCCTGTTTCTGTATCCTGTTTTACACTACCTTAAGTGGCTAACAAATCAAAGAATAAGCCGTAAGTCATTTGGGCAGAGTAAAATTCTTCAAAAAGTGACGTACTAATGATTTACACATGATATTTGAAACATGAAATTAAAACAAGAAAATACATTGCCAAGCAACATTTCTCGTTGTTGGCTGGTTTTGACTTTGCTTTAGAATACTTTTATTTGAAATAAAACTTACACAGAAATTACATACAAATTCTATCTAGAAAACTTCGGAGGAAGGCTTTTTAAATTTGCTTGGAACAATTTCTCTGTTCCAAAATGAAACCGGCAAAGTCATTCCATTTGCAAAATATTTACACCTTGATGGAGTTAATTAGTTTATAGTTTCTAGGGCCTTTTTTTAATATTATTCTGGTGTCCTTCCTGTATTAGGGAATAAGAAAAGATTTTTATTAGTCCATCATAAGTTTTTCCCTACATAAGGTAATGGATTCAGTCCTCCATAAAATTATTTTGTACATCTTTGTGCAGTGACACTATTCCCACTGAGACTGCACTGAAACAGCGTATTTGAAGTGAGCAGAAATGACTGGATATGTTCAAAGTGATTTTTTTTAGAAAACTGTACCAGAAGAATCTTTTTGGAAAGTGAGGAAAGAGTCAATGAAGACTTTTGATAGGTATTTACTAATATCTTCTGTTACCTTTATATGGGGTACCACATCTAACATTTTCATTTGATGTCACTTCTATACAATTGACATTTTATGAGCAGTCAGTAAGGCAAGTCTGTCACAGCTCTTCAAAAGGGTTTCAGCCAAGCATCTTTGATAGCAGAAATTAAATCTAAATGTCAATTTGGGTAATATCATCATAATCTCGAAATTATGTATCATTTCAACAAAAAAAATCAAAAACTTTTGCAGTGCATGTAGCATTCCTAACCAATATGAAGTAGATGGGTAACATTTCATACATGGAAAATTTGAAAAAGAGGCAGAGAAAAAAAATGCACCATATCACCTAGACCACCTATGGTAGAGCCAGGGGTAATTTCTGCAGAGCTACATCCTGATGCATTTAATCTTATTGATGTACTCCACCTGTTTGGCCACAACAGAATTTTTTATCTGAAGAAACAAATCAGAACATTTAAAACCCAGTATGACAATGTAATCTCTCCAGAGAGAGACTGACGCCCCAGCAGAGATCCACTGGCATAAGTGAATTTGCATAGAAGTGAAGGGGATCTCATTGCAATACCAGCTCTCATTGCTTAAATCATAAATCAGAGTCTTAAACTGAGACATTTTAACATCTTCCCTCATAACCCTGCTAAATGATAGCTAAATTGAGAGGACACATAATTTCTTCCCTGTTTATCAGGTAAGGATGCAGAACTTTGCAGTTCTAACAGGTGTGCCTCTTTTATAACTTTGGGGTAAGCTGGAGACATAAACAGATAATGAGTCACCTGCCCTGGTTCAGAACTGCCAAGCTCAGCCCAACCCTCATGTACGTCGTTCTCCAAGCTTGAACAGCTCATGGTAATGAGGAGCAGACATGTTCAACTTAAGCTGCACTGTTACAATTTCTCCTTTCAAGATTCACAGCTCATTACAGAATGTCAGAAGTATCTTAACTGCTTATGCCATCAGTCCAGATTTCCATGCTTGAGGAAATGGTTATAAATTATTTGTTCCAGGTATGGTACTCTAGTGACTGGAATCTGTTCTGAGTCAACCAAGAGCCACAGTGCAGAGGAATAAGTGTTCATTAGGATGAACAGCCCACAGAATGAAAAGAGAAGTCTAAGAAATGCATTAGACTGACATTTCTTAATGTTTATTTATGAGGTACTCATTCAGAGCACCATCTTTTGAAAGAATATGACAGATATATTTCTAGAGCTTTAGGCTCTCTTATGCCCATGCTTTCCACGTGAGAATTTAAGCAAGGTCAACTCTGCTACCCGTGGACCAGTTTCCCTACAACTTCATCTGTGTTTGTCTCATAGTTATTTTTCCCAGACCACCCACATAATCAGACACACCTTTGCTATAAATTCCCAGCATGGTCAGGCCTCTCTTCTATTTAAATTTAGAGTATGTGTGGGCAGGAAAGTGAAAATAGTGCTTATGAATTGGCTGCCTTGGATTTACTGCAGGAGAAGCAGAGGATGCTGTTGGGAAGGCAAGGAAAGGTAAAAGGTCCTGATTTCCTTGTATGCACATAGCTCAGGCCCTAAACTTCCACCCACTTCTCTCTCTGCCTCTTGGCAACACAAGTAGATGGAGCAGATGTACGAGCTCACAGCCAAAGCTGGTTGCAGTGATATGTTTTAACATGGTGTCTTTGAAGGAGTGGTTTTTAACTTCCAAAGAAGCAGCCATTGCAAAGTATTCTCTAAACATGGTGTGTCTGCAGTGGCACTGGAGTCACATCTGCAAAAGCAGTGCTGAAGCACTAACTTCTGCAATCCCTCCTACATCCCCTTTCTCTTGAGGAATTTGTTTTAAAGGGAGTGAGATGCACCTCTGAGAGTTGCATCTTCACCCTAAGAAGGTGAAGATGATGTTTAATTGTTGTCTGATAACAGCTCCATATTGTTATTTTCACTCCCTACATATTCACTCCGAACAAGCACTGTTTTTTCCAACCACTGGCTTAAACATTTATCCTTGTAAGCTCTTTCCTTGTAGCCCTAAATCCTTTTTTCTCTCTACTGTGTAGAAGGAAGAAAATGTGTACTTTTGTGAGTGTAAACACATCAGTTGCCATGGGAGCAAGTGCTGGAGCTATGATTATTTGCCTGCAGCTGCCACATTTGCTAGGTGCCCAATTACCTTACCTGGTTACTCTAATTGAAGTGAGAATTAACACAATGCACATCATTTAAACAAAATGCTTCTTGACTGGAAAGTGCAAGATGAGAGGTTCATGATCTGTGGCTTGGAGCCACTCATGTCATGTATTTTCATTACAGTCTATGTTACATAAGGAGCAGTTGATTAACAGGGATGAGTACAAAAGAAAAAACAATGATGAAGAAATATGTTGATAGGATATGAGGAAGCTTAACAGCTGGAGTAAACAGCACTGAAAGTTGTAAGTGTAATGGGCAGTCTTACTTTTGACCACTGAAATAAAAAAAGAGAAAAATAAATTTCTCCTCTAGAACCAAGTAGCTTCAGTGCAGTTTAAAGCAGGACAAATAAGCACCGGTGTAGGATGTTTGTGGGTGTCAGACCAGACCCTACCTTCCCCTAACTCTCCTCCTCACTTTCCTCATTTTGAAATCCAATTTGTTTCTGTTATAAAAATTTTCACACAAGGCTGAACCTACTCTAATTAGCTGACATGATAACACCCAAAATCCAAAATAGAGATCACTGAAGGCTTTATCTGAGTAGAGATTTCCCTGTGTGCATCAGTCAGAGTGAGATGTAACAGACAAAGCAGAGGGTCAACCAGAAAGAATGAGCTGCACTCACAGCAGGAAAAGAGAAGATTTTGAACCAAGCTTTTGACAAGGCCTTGAAAGTGTAAGCAGGTAAACAGTCTTGGTTTTCTCTGAACAGAACAGGAAGAAAAATCCCAGGTCTGTTCTTTGTAAAAGTGAAGAGCTGCACGCAATATGACTCCACCAAACCTTTGTTTTCTATACAAAATTAATCCCTCTAGACACCAAGCTCTGAGTAGCAAAAGGTCTACAATGCCAGTGAAAATTAATGCTAAATATATCAGCGTGTAAGGACTGAGACTCTGGAATGTTTTCCAATTCATCTGTGAAAAGCAAAGGACCATTTCTGAGCTGCAGCACTCATGCTCCTGATGCTGACAGGGCATCAGTCCTGGCAAGACACATCTTAGAGGTTTAATCCTTTCCAGCAGGTCTTGTCCATTCAGTCAGGCTTTGCAGACTTGTTACCATAAACACACGTGGACAAATCAGATGAACAAAAATCGCAGGGTGGTTGTAAGTGGTCTGGGCTCTTATAGAGTTTGCAGTCAATTATTAATACATACACTTAGATATTGAAGAGCATCCCAGAAGGTTAAACATGTGCTTAAGGACTGTGCCAAACTGGGACAGCAGCATGTACATATTTCTGAGGTGTGAGCAACAGCGTATAAATTAATAAAACAAAAGTGTGAACATAATTTTATGGATTTGTCTATTTTAATCTTATTTAGGTAATAAATTATACTTCCCTATTTTAGGATATTTGTTTTACAAAACATTCCTTCTTTTATTTATTGTTTGTTAGAAGACTATAGTATACCAAATTAAAAAGCTAAAGTGAAACTGTGAATATACACAGTAGAAAACTTATTTAAACTTACTAATATACTTACTAATATCTATATTTTTGAGGGCACAAAGAAGTATCCATCAATATTTTTAGCCAATATACAGAAAAGGTAGGAAAGTAAATCTGAAATATGAATGTAAAACTAATACCTAAGTATCTCTCAAAGTCACCTCTGGATATTAGGCAATTAATTTATATTATAAAGAGCAGCAGAGCTCCCTAAGGCCAATATTGAAGGCACATCGGTGATATAAGGTAAGTCTCTGTGCTTGGAAATATGATCTCATGTGAATAGAGGTAGAAGCTTTACTACAATAAATCCTTTATATTTTTTCAAGCAACTGAGCTCACAAAACATTTAAAAAAACCTAAGCAGTGCACATTGTCTTGTTCTTAACACACTAAAATAGTTACAATATATCCAAATGCACACTTACCCCCCCCCAAAAAAATCTTTCATATATGCTAATTTAATTAATTTCCAATATAATACCTAAGTAATTATCTTGGCAAGGAGCTGGGATAATTTAATCTGAGATAGATCTAATAAAATTTAAGTTTTCTCTAATTACTTTATCAGAGAAGGACTGGAATTAGTTTTAAAACAAATATGAAAAAGGTCTTTGAATTCCAGGAAAAATATTTTGATTATGTAATTTCTAAAGCTGTGCAAATCACAACAGCTGCAGTGTGAAATCTATAGTCTTAGTCAAACAGAAATTACTATTTAGAGTGAGGACTTGGTTCTGTTTTATCTTTTATCGCTAATTAATCATTCAGGGGTTTTTTTATACTCATTCAGATATCAAGGGAGGTAGATCTGAGTTCCAACTTTAGGATAGGACTCCAGTGTATTAGACATTTATGTTTGTTGTAAATATGAATTAAGTTTGGGATTTTCCATCTCTGCTGTACAAAATGCCATGGTTTCACCCTTGTCTTTTTTCTCTGACTTTTGTGGATTTTTTTAACTTAATGGTGCCAATGAAGCTTTGCCCAGAGTGCAGCTTCTGTGTGCCTTAGCCCCAGAACAGACAGTGTGGAGTCCTGCACTCCCAGGCATGGTTTGTAACCTGCTGCTCTCCTGCCCCTCTCTGGTTACCCACCACACCCTACCAAGAAGGGCTGTTCTCATTTCCTCCCAGTGGATGGGTTTGGGTGCAAAAGGGCAGGCTGGGACTGACTTACAGCACTCAGCTGGCAAGAGCACACAGTAGGAACTAAATCAGCTACCCAAGATCAATTTACAACCATTGCTCCCTAACCTCAAGATCCTGTACATGGATCATACATGTACATCTGTATGTTCATTAACCTCCAGAGCTGAGCACGCTGCTGGTTTTGGCTGTTTCTTCTTTCTCACAGCTATGCACATCTAGAAGGCAAAGCATTTTGCTAACTGTTGTAATTCAAAAGGAAAACCTGAGCAGGCTCCCTCCTAATATGTTCCCAAACTAGCTTGCATCCAGGCATAGCACATCATGCATTTCCTCAGGACATCCAGCAGCATCTCTTTCCTTCTCACCACTCAGAGTTCATATTGTTCTGGTGACAACCAAAGGAGAAATTATCTCAAATTCTTTAATCAGACACATCCATAGACTGTTTTTTGCAGACTTCTTTCAAGTGATATCTACTGCCTTCACATTCAGCTTTGTAGTCACAAAGAGAATTTCAAATCATACTATCAACCCAACAATGGGAACAAAACTGAAAATTAAGAAGTCATTTAATTGGCTGAAAGCCAATTGACAGCTATCTGATACCAAGGCAATGCAAAGCTTCTGTGCCTGAAAAATTGGATGACACTGTGATTCTTCAATCCCCAAAAAACTGTTGTACCTCATGTCCAATGATTGCTTGAATCAAGATTTACTTTTTTAATGTTTTGAATGCCTGGCTGTATCAGTACACATGTATTGAAATCTGCAGGTATTAAAGGAGAGGTTTTCAAAGCACTGGCTTGAAATAAAAGGGAACTGAGATTTGGTACCCTGAGTTTTTCCGGTGTTATCTTGGGCAGTTCACTGACAACCACACTTATAAAGTATCTGACATTTAAAGATGCAGGCAGACACCTAGTGAGGTTTGCTAAAGCCCCCATATTGGGTGCATAACTTCCATTTCTTTTTTTTTTTTTTTTTTTTTTTTTACTTCATCAGGTACTGGAATCAATGGTCAACATCCCTCCAACCTCAGTGGATTTTACATTTTTGCTTTCCTTGCCTGTCCAGAGAAAAAAGAAGGAAAGGTCTCCATTTGGGCTGGTTTATCCCATTGCAGCATAGCAATTAAACAACTGTGATTTACATGAAATGTATTATTTCAGTGATCCCAAATAAGTAAACGTAATTGCAAGCAGACAGCAGGAGGAAATAACATGTTATCTTTTGCACTGTGCAATTCACAGCAAGGAGAATGGGGTCCTGATGAACTGTGCTTAAAATTACACATACTGGGGGAGAGGGAGATATTAAAAATCATTTGGTACACATCTCAGCATTAAATGTACACTAACATTTAACTGTTTAAGATGATACAGCCCTGGTAGTTCTTTTTGCTATCTCCTCATCAAATAAATCCTTTTGTACTCTACATGTTGAGTTCTGACTTTTTTGTCTGACCAATATCAAACAGGAATTTGAAGTGGAAGGAGTTCACTACCAATGTAATGAGTGACTATGAAAAATATCTTTTATATAACAACTCCTATTCACAGTTCTTTAGCAAAGGACATCATTCCCAGGTTCTAAACCCATCATTATTTCTGCTAAGTGGACAGGTTTTGATCTCTGCAAAAGAGGTATTTAACTCTGGAAGCCTTCAGTTCTGGACCAATTCATTTTGGTTTAAACCATGCTGCACACCAAGGTACTTGTTGGATCAAATTGTTTTCTTTTCACACATTTGCAAATATGAGTCTACTTTTATTTACAACTTGTCTTATGCTCCCTCGCATTTCTTACATCCATGACCTTGCCTTTTTGTTTCTTCCTTCACTAGATGTAAAAGGAAGAAATGTGAGTCTACTCAATTCCTCAGGTTTGCTACAGTGCCAGGTTTTCAATTAGGCACTTACAGTGATTGTAGCTAAGAGAAAATAAAGTTCTGTAATCTGGCCACTAAAAAGAAGCAGAAGCAAGCAACATTCACCAGAAGATCCTTATTTCAGTTCAAGTACCTGCTGAAGTGTGTTTTCTCTGTGGTCTGGGATGCTCTTGAGACAAAATCCTGTCTTTTCTATCAGCCTCCAAGGTCCACAAGAGATTAGCCAGAAGTGACCCTTCTAGCACAAGCTCCCCTGCACTGTCTGCCAGGAAGAGGAAAATCTTTTGCTGTCACTCTTCCTAGAGCCTAGCCCACATGTTTGGGAGAGAAGGAAGCTTAAAGAAGTTACGTAGTTCCAATTCCACCTGGTTTTCCCTGGCAATCAATCCAAATCATGGGAGGGAGATGGAAGGATGGCCAAGCACTCAGAGAAGGTCCAAGCTCAGGTTCCACGATGTCCCTGTATTCAGTCTTGTGATGTTAATGTCTTCAGTAAAGTTTTTCCAGTATATATCTAATTTTAAAACTGGATCATATGCCATTTTTAATGAAAACATTCTTTTTGCATTTTTCAGACCTTGTCATGGAAGTAGCAAAGCATTTTGTTTGGGATTTAAAATACCTTCCTTGAACTGAGCAATGACATCTTCACAGCCCTTTTCTTAGAGAACTGGAAGCATTTTTGAGGTTACATGAGGACGAACTCTGGAAGATGACTCAGACACCTACTGCTTCTCCTCATCTGACATCTACCAGCCTGTCTTCTGGTGCTTTTTCCAGACTTATCTATGCAGCACAAAATTTTCTTTAAAAACTTCCAACAAACAAAACATCCCCATTACTAACACAAGCTCATCTGAAACATCTTAGAAAATTAAGAGTAAGGGGTTTCATGTGTAATTTTTCAGTACTGCAAAGAAATTTGGTTGCAATTGAATCTATATAGTGAGTGATAGGAAAATGATCCAGGAAATTTGAATCCTGTCTAACCTGATTTCTAACATCAACAAAGAGTTTTCATTTTCAGGTGTCTCAGTACCAATGTAGAATTCTACTTCTCTTTCCAGGAATGGACAACATCTCCAAAAGCCACATCAGAGTAAAAGCCACTCAGTGAAGCTGATGCTGCCTCTGTCTCCTTCATGCATACATGCTCTGATGGACCACAATTTTCCAGAAAACTTTCTTTAGAAGAGCTGTATTAGCAGACACTTATTTTGCCCCATAGTCCAAGAAACTAACTGTTCTCACATTTTTTGGTAATCTCTAGAGGTCTGAAACAGAAAGCCTTTTCTTTTTTATCTTCTGCTTTTGTCTGCCATAGCCCTCTCACTCTGCTTAAAAAAATCTTTTGAAGATCCATAAGTGATTTCTTTGTACCACTACTTAGACACCATTATTCATGGTGGATGCACAGATTAAAAAGAACATATTTATACCACACTTCTCTCTCTTTTTTTTTTTTCTAGTTTTAATGAAGAAATAAGAATATTTTGAAAGCCTTGATTTCCGCTATTTCTATGGACAAAGTCATTTGCAGGGTGAGAGGGACTGAATTAGGAGCTTTCAAGATCCAGCCTGTCAGAAACACTAGATTTAGAGGGCAAGGTGGAATTTAGGCTGACTGAATACAGCAAATAATCTTCAGCAAAATAAAGCAATTCTTACAAGGTAACTAAGCCCTAAATCACCAGCAATGTGTTTTCAGTGATAAAAGAGTAAGATTAAATGTTTCCCACATGCCAATAAAATTCAGGTGACATTTTAAACATAAACTAGAATTGAAGATTAAATCTACAAGGCTTGCAAGCCAGATCACCTGTGCAGACATATTGCTCTATGCACAAGCAATGCTCAGATGTGATTTTTGTACATTGTGACTGAATGTCTCTCCTGTGCTCAGCCCATTAATCCCGCTCCATCCAGATTATTCCGAGCACTGCAGGCCCTGAGCAGCTCTTAAAAACTACTTCAAAACAACATCTAACCTCCAGATAAACTTTCAGAAACAAATATTGATTCAAGGCATGGGACTGACTATCATCTGTACCCAAACAAGGTTCTTTAAGGCTGGAAAAATTTTTAAGCTGCTGTCGAAGGAGGGGAGCCAGCTTGGCATTGAGACACGGGGCATTGGAAGTTTTAGTTTGAACATTTTCAGATGTGGCATTAAATGACTACAGAAAGAGCAGCTCCCCTGGGGAGTTCCCAAAGCCCTCAAAAGCTCATTTCACTCTCAGTGGTGTCTGTGCAGCACTGATGGGGAGACCAACAACCAAGATGTCTTTACCATGAAAATTATTGGTAGTACTGTCAAAAAAAAACCCAAACCTGAAAACGTGTTAGGCAATAAACACACGATGCAACAACACTACCACCTTCTGAGAGCCCTGATTATAATTTTCTCACTGATAACAAAACTACCCATACAGAGGCTGGTCAAACTTTAACAAGACTGTCACAAAAAATTAGCAGCAGTGACAGATGTGAGGCACAGTCATAAAAGGTCCACCCCCTCATTATTACTTGACTTTTTAAGGTGGACTTTCAAAGGAAAGAACAAGTTGGATCAAAGGGAAATGAAGAACAAAAATGTCCCGTCCCATCTGGGTTACATACAGCAGGGAAATGATTGATTGGTTATTCCATAGATTTATTTTCCAGACAGCTAACACAAAAATAACCCTAATGAAAAACCTTGACAAATAAATGCCTGAATCTGGATTTTGCTTTGGCCATTATTTAAGCTCCCAGCAGTTTCCCATGTGTGTTTCTCCTTTCCCCAGCAGTGGCATCACGCCAACGTTTTGCTCAGTATCTGCAGCAGGCCCAGGCACAGGGGACTGCAGGGAAGGGGAAGATAAGAAAAGCTCCTCTGACCAGCAGCTGACCTGGCTCTCAGCAGGATGAGCTCCTGGAGATACTGAGACTGCTGTCCAGCTTTACAGGGAAAAACAGATCCAGTACCCAAAATAATTTAAAACTGGATATTTAAGGCAAACACCAGGAAGAACACACACAGCTTTATACTTCAGTGAACGTTGTCAGGCTTGCTTTAAATAATTTTACATGCCCTTGTTGGAGTGTATTCTGCATAGAGCAGGGGCTTTGCTCAATTTGCATTGTCTTCACCTGGTTTTAATGGTGTTCACTGCCTTTTCTTACTGAAAGGACACTTGGTTTAGCTCAGTCACAACTTTTATGACCTCTACTTACAAACTTCTGTTTATAGTATTTTCACTGTTAATTCCAATGGCAATATTAAGGCAAAAAAAATCAACAACTCCATAACAAAATCAAGGTAGTGATATACCTTTCTAGCTAGTTTAAATTTATCAAAATTTACATAGTCATATACCATTTCAGTTTGGTAAAATCTACTCTCCTTCTCTCCTAACAAACATCTACATTACAGAGACTAGAATTTGAGTGGAGTAAAATAGAGTTCTGCTTAGCCTCTGACAGTCTGTCAATAATCCTCAGAAAAATGTCATTTTTTGCTCAGAAATATTTATGAGATACAATTTCATGCTGTGGCAGCATTGTAATCAATGCCAATCTGCTCATGGGCTCCAGCAAGGTCAATGTATCTTCTTCCCCTCATGATGAATGGTTAACCTGGGGTAAAGGGACAAGGGACAAAGTCTCATCTACCCAACAGCTCCCCATGCTTTTCTTGCCTTTTAATATCTCTTTTTATAACCATAGTATCACTTACAACGTGAGTGTGGCAGTGTCTTACTTGATCCAGTTGTCAGCTGTTTGTGTACTCCTATACTGTGGCCAGATAAAACTGTACCTGAGTGTTTCATGGGGCTGGGTTTTGCTTTTGTCAGGAAAAAATCCTTTATCCTGGAAGCAAATAAACTGATTAGCTGTCCTTTTACAGGAATTCCATCATGCAAAGATATGATACTTCTACACTAAGTGCTTTGTTATTATTTTTTTCCTAATCTAATTGTGATTTGTGCCCTCAGAACTCCATTACAGAGATCAGAAAGGCTATTAGCAGCACGGTATGTAAAGTGGGAATTGTTTCTTGCCCCGTGGCCATGATTTAGCGAAGCACTTAAGCCACTTACCCAGCGTCATGCAAATTGTTTGAGAGTGCATTGGCCAATGCTGATGTGGCAGCGAAATGCGCTTCAGTACCTTGCTGCAGGAAAGTAATTACTCATCTCTTCAGAATTAGGCACTCCAGGCGTGGTGTAGCACGTCCTCCTCTCACCTGCCAGAGATGCCTCAGTTGTTCTTTTCTTTCTGTTACTGTTTTCTAAGCAGGTAAAATCCTACTCTTCAGGAAGCTGAATGTTTCACCCCACCAGGCAGCCTGGGCAGTCTGTATTTCGAGTTTGGCTCTTCAGGGTGTCTGGATGCTGGCTGTGCCTTGCTGGGAAATCACCAGCCAAGGCTTCATCTTGTGCAACTCAGCCATCCATAAGGCTTGTGTCTTCATTTAAACTGGGGTGCCTTACAGTCAGCAGAGAGGAACAAGGATATCTAAGCAGTCACTGGATCCATGAATACAGGCACACAGCCCTAGACTGCTGCTACTGTGAAATAAAAGTGTTTAATGAGTACCTCCTGTTAATTTCTACACCAGACATACAAATATCTAAAATAGGAAATAAATCACAGCTACTAAAATTTTCTTTTTCCTCATGAATGAGTTTATTCCTAGTAAGCAGCTTGGGTTTTTCAAACACACCTATGTGCATTTTATTTCCATTGAAGCTGAAACGCCAAAATGCTTTCTCCTCCTGCCAGATAAACAATAGGACAAAGCCAAGAAGTCTCTTTCCAGAGATCATTCCTAGAGCACAAATCTCCATTGTCTGTACAGTACTTGTGTACACCAGAAGGGTCCAGGTCCACAGGCAGCACCACAAGTGTCTCATCACTGTCAGTTCTCATCACAGCCATCCTGAGAAGGAAACCAAAATGTTTTGCATTGAGCAGATCATCCATGTTCCTCCTCTAAAGGCCTGCTGCCCAAGGGAATTTGGCATCTAAACAGCATTTTGGCCTTTAATGCTTCTTCTGTAGATGCAACCTATTTTCTTAATATCACAACAGGCAGATTTATGGATAACTACTGTTTAGTGAACTCAGATTTGAAGTGGCTGAGATTGATTGCAGATTTGACTGTTTTATTTCTTAAGAATACCTGGAATTTTCAGTTCCCAAAGAGTAAAGCTATAGCGTTTTAAGACTTCTTTCAAAAATTTATCATTCCAAGACTCACTGGAGCTGCCTAGGAGAGAAATTCACAATAAAGAATTCAAGCTTGGTGTATCTGACTTGGGCAGTCACTTGATATATGATACACTGATTTTTTTATTATTCGTGTTCCTTGATAACCGGGTCAAAAAACCCTGTACAAGCCCTGGAACAGGCACAGACATAATTATTTCTATGAAATAAGTCATAATAAAAGATCCCAAGTTAATTGAGTCACATAAGATCAGCTGATCATAAGTTCATATCAATCAACATTAATTATATTATTTTTTACTTAAATTTGTTACGAAACCATTCCATTATTTTAACTGACACTGCATCAAATTGACTATAATGAGCCACTTATCCCCTTAATGCTCTTACATTTTGGCATCAGCTTCAAACCTTCTAGAACATCCCCTGTGTTTCAGTGGAGCTGAATCAGTGCTCACTGTCATGCTTTAGTCCCAGCAGGCAGCCAAGCACAGTCAGGTTTTGTCCCAACTCACTTGTAGGGAGGAGTAGAAAAGTTCTTGAGGCTGTGTAAGTACTGCTGTGGTCAAGGTCAGCATTAACCAAAACATTGTTTATCAGAGATAGATTTGTACTTCAGAGAAGCAAGTTTGATAATTTTATAGTTGTGATAGATTTGGTGCTTAATTATTCCATGTCTATTTAACTTCTGAGACAGAGATTTGGTGACAGTACAGGGATTGAATTTTACTTGAGGTTAGCAATGTAGTAGATGCAGAAAAGCTGAAAATTCAGTTATGATTATTGTTATAAAACAAGATATATAATCAAAGCCCATCTGCTCTTAAGCCTCTGCTTCACAAACACTTCTAAAAAGTAAGCAGATTTAGTTCAAAATAAGACTAATCATTTTAACAGGCTAACCAGCATGCAAAATATAATTCCATTCTTTTGTTATCAGAATTTCTCTTCTGTTTTGTTATCATTTTGGAATAAATTTTGCTGCAATCAAACTAATTTAGATGATCTATACAGTTATTAACATATTTCTGTGTTATAAAAATGAAATCAACATGGAAACTGAGAGTTTCCTGTATTAGTTGACTTCACAACATTATTGTTTACACAGTATTAATAACATTAGTTTCAGATCTGTAAATAACAATTTGGTTTTTCTCACTCTGGCTATCCATATTTTCAAAAACACATTGTCAATTAATCTGACTGCTAAATGCAGACAGCCCATGGATCTGTTAATAGTATAATTTATTTTTGTCAAAACCAGGACATCATCACTTTTATTTCAATACAAGTCATTCTCTTCCATTTTTAAAAGCATAACATCTCAGATTTCCTAATGATCTGTTAAAATACAATGAAGATTGATTGGGTTTGAGATAGAAATTGTGCCCTTAAATATTTCTATTTCAAGCAGACCCTGTTGCTATTCCAAATAAATCTGTCCTTTCTGATTGGCCCCCTGACTTAGGAACTCATCTTAGGACCTCTCTTAATGTTATGGAAAAATGTTAGAAGAAAAATTAAGGGGCAATACATGGCACAGGCTTGTTAATAGCAAGTGTAGCACTATAAAACATTCTCAGCCAAATTCTTAGTGTGCTTAAATACAACAAATTTAAGCTTAGGAAAGAATTAAAGGATATCAAAAAGGAAGGGTGGAGGGTCATTTTGCAGAATGAAACAGGAGAGGTGATGAGACCTGAGCAGGAATTGTTGATGGAGTTGGAGAAAGAGAGGAGTTAATTTGAGGTGATTTATTCAACAAAATTTTATTCAACAAGATTCCATTACCTTTTTCCCTGCAGAAAAGGAAAGAGCTGATATTTTGGTATATTCATCACCTTTAGTTTCAACCAAGGAGGGTAAGAGCACTTGGAAGAAATATTTCAGTTTGTCCAATCTTTAAAGAATAAAAACAAACCAATGACATGGTAGAAACAACATTTCTCAGTGTATGCTCAGATAATATTCTCTAATATATATGTTTTAAACACATACTTTTTCATTTCTGACTAACATGCAAATATATAAAGAGTTAAAACCAATGTTCTGTGCGTGGCCCTCCTGAGAAATTTTCAACAAGAAACAAAAAGTATTCAGTTGCTGTCTCTCTTGTATTTTGTATTCATTTCCCCACATTATTAAATGGATCCTGAGTCTAAGAATGCTGTAAAACAATTATTTTGTCAGTGGTTCTAGGGGAAAAAAAAAGAAGATGAAATAGCATTAAAAATTTTATCACCGCTGTTGAAAAATAACTCATAAAATATGCAGCAGCATCTCTTTCACTTTCAATATTCAAATGGCTTCTGACAAACCTTATTAAATCTTTAAAATATTTGTGAGATGGTGACTTTGTCTGCAAGAGCTTACAGGAATGTGTGTGGTTATTCCCATTCCAGCAGTGATCTGCCTTGAAACCTCTGCCAGGACTTTGCCTCTTTGCCTCCCTATATATGAAGAAAGAGCATATGCTAAAAATCCAGAGCAGAAAGGTTCTCAGGCAGAATTTTTACCAGATTTTTCCTTGTTAATGAGGAAATCTGCCTCATTGTTGGGGAAATATGAGTTGCCTCACAACAAGAGTAATTCATTCCATATTCTGTAGGGAATGAGGGAACTGGACGTGAGCTCCTCAGCAACTCGCTGGCTCTTAGGCAACATTTCAGCTGTGCTGCTCCTGTTCCAGTCTTGCACAAATCCTGGGTGACCAACCTCGCTCTGGGAACAATCACATTGCATTTGTGAGTACAGCAGAGAACACAAAATAATGTGGCATTTATTTATCATCTTTCATGCAACAGATTTTCTCACTTAGGGCTTCCTGGTTCAGTACGACATTTTAAATAATCCCTATGGGGATTATGTTGTGTTAGTTCCTATTTAAACAGGAAAGGAACTGTGAGTTCATTAAAGTCATTGTAAGGGTTTAAAGTTTCCAAAATATCATACCTCTATGCTGGCACTTTTGTGCAAAATATAAAATAGTAAATATTCTGAGTCTGCAAGAGTTAAAAATGGGATTATCATCACAAGAAGCCTTTCTCAACCCGTTCATAGATTTTGAGAGACAAATCATTTTTCATTCAGTTTTTCCTGGGAAAGATCTTTGAAAAAACTTCTGAAAGTTTTGTTATTTGTTTTGTTCTGGTTGTTATTACTATAATAATCATTGTTGTAATGATAGTATTGTTAATATTGATAGTAGTAGTAGGAACAACAGTAAAAAGGACTTACTCTCCCAATTTTTTTGCTGTCCTATAATGTGATAAAAGCAACTCTTTGCATTTTGGTACATCTGCTACGCTACAGATTTATTTAGCACTAAGAATGCCCAGATTTTGCAAACATTATTATGATTTCATCACCCCTCTGTAAGATTTCACATGCAATATCCTCAGGTGGGTGTCAGGGAGAACATGAATCCTGTTTACCATTCCGCAGGGGTGACTCTCCTGAGATCATCTGCAAGCTGAGAGGATAATTCCTGCCCAGGAACTGCAATAAGTGAAAAAACAGAGTGTCAAATGACTGGAGACAACAGCACTGCAAGTTGTTCTTAAAAATCCACTGTCTGGACTGTCAGAGTCCTGAAGCATCCTCAGGGGGTAATCCAAAACATGTTTCCTGCATTAAAACTTCCTTAGAGATTTGCTGGTGAAGGAAATACAAAGCATTAAGGAGAATGAAGTTCTTGAGTTGGGGTTGCCAGAACCAGACTTCCAAAGTCTGGTGTCCTGTCCTGTAGGAAGAAATGAGCACAGCTTGCAGTTTGATGTGGAGCTTGCTGCCACTTGTCTTCATTAGGATTTAGTTTAATTTTCTGTTTCCTGAGTGACCTAACTATTTCACTTCCATCCTTTGTAAGTTTAATTTCCTGAACAGCCTGCAGGACAAGGAGCCCATTTAGCTTCATCCTTCCAAATGCACATGACCTGTCCAGGGCTGCCACAATCTCTGAGTGTAATAAACTCATCCTGTGTGTTTTTATCACGCTTAGCTCAGGCATTCCTTCCATGTGTACAATTAAAAGTCTCCTCTTTTCAGCAAGGCTGGTTATTGAATTGGAAAATTATCCTATAAAAGCCAGAATTTGGAATTTCTATTTTGTAGTATCCCTGAAGATATATTTGAAACCTATTTCAATTTCTTTCTGTTTTGTTTTGTTTTGTTTTGTTTTGTTTTGTTTTTTAGAAGTTAGTTCAACATGCTCAAAATTTCTGTATGGTCACTGTCTTTTTACACAGATTTTAAAAGAGAAAAATATCCTATGCCTAAGTCCTGTTCTAAGCTCGGTGGGAGAGAGGCTCCCTCCTGTGGAATATGTCTCCATAACTTCTCACTAATAAGTACAAAATCTCCTGTGGAAGTAAGCTGTGCTTGATTTATTTATAAATTAGTTAAATTTTGAAGGCAATCAAGAAAATAGGGCATTTAGAGAAAAAGCTAGTATCAATTTCTTTGAGATTAAAAGATTTGGGCATTAAACTCTCAGTGAAATCTCAGCAGAATCTCTTGTTGAATTTATATCCATGGAGCTGAAATTTCTTTTTTTATTTGAAAAGTTTGGTCTGGAACTCCTACTAAAGTTTGGTGCTTTCAAATTTTTAAAGAGAAGGTTAAGCAGATTTGAAAAAAATTATGAAAAATCAGAGTGATGCAGGATTTTCCATCTAAGAAGAGCATCATTCAACAGTTAAGAGGCAAAATAAGAAGAATGTCAGAAAGCTCCCCTGATGGCATCCTCTCTTTGTTCTTTTCTGTTTAAAGACACGAAAGCTGTAGACTTTGTGTGTTTGAAGACCTGCAAGAATTATCCAAGATGGATTATGCTGACTTAAGTTAAAATGTTCTCTTTCTTTCAAGGAAAAATACTTTTACTTAAATAAGGAATATTTCCTAGGTATTTTCTAAAGCACTATATTAAGAGGGTTTTTTTAACTTATTATAAAAATTTTATAGATTACAATGCTTATTCAACATCATCTCTCCCTTGATTTTCTCCTTTTATCTTTACATACTTGAAAAATGCTTGGAACAGTTTTAAGTCAGTAGCAAAGTCATTGAAGAAAAGAAAACACTGTTTGAATAATACCATTAAATAATACATTTTTAAATATATTTTGCTTTGGGGTTCTTTTTTTGGTCCTTTTTAATGGACGGTACACATGCAATACCATTGCTATATCTCCAGTGCTCCATTTATTAAAGTGCATCACATTTTTAAAGAGTCTTGTGTGTTCTGGTTACATCAAATAATTACAAAATTCCATCAAGGAGAAATACTTGTCTGAGTTTTTATTAGTGTCATTAGACATTTTTTGTTTGTGTTTCATTGCAGCAGTACCAAGATAATAAAATACAAAAAAAGAAACCTAAACCAAACACAACAAATAAACAAAGGGTTACATCCCTTATATTGCTTCAATTCTTAACAACATATTTCAGCCCACATGAGAAAGTTTCTGTGCATTTCATCTTAGATAAATAGGAGCTACCATAATGAAGATATGCAAAGCACTCCCTTTCAGCAGGAATAGAATTTATCAGTAATTGAAGACAAGGGGTATTTTGGTTACAGAAGGCTTGGAAAGAACTGATTTAGCCATTTGAAGGAAATAAACTACAATGGATCTTGCTTTTCCAAGTTGATTAATTTCTTTCATTCTCAGGCCAGTTGCTGTTCCTGGAGTTCCTGGTTGTGTTCAGGAGTTACTGCTTTATAGAGCAAACATCCCCTGGAAAGTTCAGTTTCTATTCTCAGTGGCTCTGTTCCATTAATTTCATCATGGTGCACAGTAGGCACTGGCCAGTTTATTCCTAAACTAGACAATTACTTCTTAATAAAGTAATCATACTGTGCATTTTGTGTCTCAACAAGAATGAGTGGGAAATGTGCATGAGAGAGAACAGAGCCTCCACTCCTCCCCAAGCTTTGCTGGGCTGCACTCGAGCAGCTCATCCAGCACTTCCTTCATTTTTTTCCTTTCCACCACAGTAATCTTATCAAAACACATCTTCATCCATGGTCTCATCCTGCAAGTTGAGGCTGATGTGTAAATTAGAAGACTTTTTTACAATTTTTCAGAGCTTTTAATTTCTACTTATCACCTTTGGTTGTAAGAAGAAAATTTATATTTTACTGAGATAAAGAAATTTATTTTTGTCTTCCAGATAAAGTGCTGAACCTGCTTCATTTAGGCAAATTACATCTTACTTTTAAACCATTAAGAGTTTTAATGAAATATATTCAGTGCATTTATAAATAGACATAAACAAACTGTTGTATTAGTATGAGCACACCATTTCCTTGCATGAAACACAATGAACCCATCCCCACTAATTTCAATTTTCTTGCAATTGCTAAATGTCCTCTTTTTAAACCAAACAGGTATTTCTCTATTTGCCCAGCACAAGCCAGTGGCACACATGTATGTTCATAAAATGACTATTATAATACTCTTCAGAGAAAGGACAGCAACTTAAGTATATATTTCCAACACAGCAATCTCCTGAGCTTAAATTCCATATTTTCATAGTAAAGTGGCAAATTATCTCACTCTTGACCAAAATGACTCTTGAAGGTCTCAGTAATCACACACAACATAAGTAATTTCATTCTAGAAACTGCAAGATGAGCATCTACATATTAAAATCCAATACTGCAAAATCAGATGCAGCTGTAAAATTAGAACTCAAGTAAATAATCTGCTCAGTGCAGCAGATCTGACTGCAAGCATAATTACTCCTCTTGTAATTAATTTTAATTAGATGAGAAGAAAATAGGTAGAGCAGTTTAGTAAACAAATCCTAATAAACATAATCAAAAATGACATTGCATCAAAATCTCCTGATAGCACTTTCTTTTCTGCTTTTAGGTACTTACATTCATTTCTTTTTCTTAAAGCATATATATTTAATTGAGTTTCTGCAAGAATAAGAGTGTTTGTAAAATGTGGTTTGTGTTACAGACCTAACTTGTTTCAATTACAAATGCAGTATGAATTTGCCATGCCTTAAACAGGTGGATCAGAAATTAAGTTACAGGCTGGTTACATCTAGAAATCAGACAATATTATTTCAATTACATTTTGGAGTTTGGCCTGGACAGTCTCACAGCATAGTTGAGATGGGAAGGAATCTTGGGAGACCATCCAGCCCAAGCCCTTGCTCAGATCCAGGTCAGCCAGAGAAGGTTGCTTAGGGCTGTGGGTTGTGTATCCCCAAGGATGGATGCCCCACAAAACCTCTGGGCAACCTGTTCCAGTGGATGATCACCTTTGTCCCTTAAATTAGTCCACGTCTTATTCATGGAGCAGATGATTATTTGTACTCAAACAGCAGATCACTCTTGGAAAATACAATCCATAGTGAAATGATGGACAGGAGCAGCTCACAAACATGATGAAGGACCATATTCCATCTGGCTTGGTGCAAATCAAAGGCAGCCTTGATAAAATGGAAAGGAAATGTCTGTCCAGGCTGTACTCATTTACTTACAAACTAATGCTAGGCCAATTTGGAAGTTGCACTTTTGAGCCCTAAGGATCTCTGCTTTTCTTACTCAGGTGAGGATAAATGCATTTGAGAAAATGTATCTATCCTGGTATCAGTTAATACTTTGGGGCAATGTGAAACTGGATTTATCTGATCATTGAAAATTTGTGGTTTTCATTTTTCCAGTTACTCATGGCAGTGATGAGAAGTTCGGTTCCAAAGAAAAAAAAGTGTAAATAGAACTGCAATGATACATTGTATTTCCTGTGTCCGTTGAGGCTGAAAGCAAAGGTCACTTAAAATGATTTGTGAAAATTGTTCAATTAAAAATTGGCATCTTGGCCTCATCTTATCTCATATGAACAGCCCAATACAACAGAGTGATAAATTCCAGTCCTTGAGAGTCGTCCAGCATTGGGATTTTAACAGGGACTATAAATTCCTTGAATTGTTTGCCCTAGACAGCTTTGATTTCCCCCTTCTTTTACCTCATGAAAATCACCACAGCTTGGAGGACACATATGAAATATCTCCAGTTCTTGATTCAGCATCTATAACAGCAAAAGATGGAAGTCCTTTCTTCAGCCTTGTCCATCTCTTTGCTTTACCTCAGACAAAAGATGAAACTTCTGGGGTGTCCTTTTCAGAAAGTCTGTGGTAGTAGAGCTATGACTGACTTTTCAAGCCCCACAATATCTGCATCACCTTTATTACTAACCCCGGGACAGCAAATTACAGTATTTAACTGATCCTAAACTTTCCATGGGAAAAAAAAAGAAAAAAAGATTTTAAAAGGATTGCACAGAGGAATCTTGACAACCATCTACCCCTTCTTCCAGAGTACCTTTTGTGTCTTGTTAACTCTGTAGACCAGTATTTACTAAAAAAACTACTTTCCTTTGCTCAGGAGTACTAAGTTCCTTTCTTTTTTACTATAGTTTTATTGACAACTACAGCACTACATGTGTCGACCAAACTGTGACAGCTAATTGAGATTTTTTTTATTAACATGTCTTTGGATTGCATGCTTCAGTTCTTTTTTACAAGAAATGTATTAAAATAATTAAATAACTCTGAAAACAATTAAAATTTCTAACTTGGCAACCTATTAATTGATATCAGCTTGTACATCCCACATAATATTTGTAAAATGCCCATATATTTGTCAACTGCAGAGAAGTTGGCGTACCTTATCAGATGATAGTTTAATAAACTTTGAGCATAAGGAAAATTGCTGTTTAAATTAGTCATGTTTTGGTTTGATTTTTTTAATACAGTACAAGTTATCTTTCCCAACAAAAAAATTCCTGTGTACATTTGAAACACAAATCAATTAAAACAAAAAATACCAAGACAGCTTCAGAAAGACCTAATTTAACCTAGGATATGAGATTTAGAATTAATTACACACATACACACAAAAAGTATATGGTAGGAAAAGCCTTTCAAAAGATGTCTGGTTTTCTGCCTTCTCAAGTTTCTTTATGCTCATCACTTAGGTGATTCAGCTCTGGGACAAATAATATTCCCTGCTTTACAAGTATTAAAGCTTTGGCAGAATACACACCACTGCTCAAATTCAAGGCAGCTGTAGGAAAAGGGAAAGGGAAAGGGAAAGGGAAAGGGAAAGGGAAAGGGAAAGGGAAA
>VXBR01007107.1:438934-454781 GCA_013400215.1 Cisticola juncidis | reverse complement strand
GAAAGAAAGAAAGAAAGAAAGAAAGAAAGAAAGAAAGAAAGAAGAGATGTCTGCAGCAGTCCCTTAATTTTATAATTCATCCCCACAAAGATCCTTTCTATGCCTTTTTCAGCAAAATTAATCTAAAAGAGAAATAATGTGTTTGTCTTGCTGTCTTTAAAAAAACACAGGATTCAGTTAGCGTTCGAAACTATAGAGCATACTATTGGAAGAATAAGAAATCATTTGTTTCATATCAAAAGAAATGCCTTAATTATCAATGTTTTAAACACTATGAATCTTCTGAAATTTAAAAAAAATGCATATTTTTCTGCTGTAAATCAGACCATGAAGGCATAGCTGACAATGGAAGAGTGGCTGGAGATGAGAAGTCTAATTTCAGATAATATCACTATCCACCCAAAGCAGAACCATGTAGAACAGACAAATGAAAGAGTTGTACTAAGAATGCTGCCAGCAGGTATTGAGAAAGAAAAATGTAGTAAAATGAACTCCATTTAGCACTGCTCTTAGTAAACAGTACATACAACATTGAAATTTTTATACACACTGTATAGAAATGGCTTCTTTAATATTTCACGCATGTGAGAATACAGAATTGTATCTCCATTCCATATTTCATTCCCAAAACAATGCTGTGAGATTACAAAGGACTACTACAGGTCAGCTTTACCCATAGGAATAATTTTGTGTTTTATACTCTCTAGCTGATGGCCAAGGCAGATTCTGAGAAAAGCCCCTTGGGCAGTTTGTTACCTCCAGATGACATGGAAAATGCACACAGAATGTTCATATTCAGCATTTTTTGACAAAGTCATTTAATTCTTGAGCTCCAATTTCTTCATACTGTAGTCTCTTTTCCTTCTTTTTGGTTTTATTTCGGGAATAAAAATATACTTGCAAGATTAATATCACAGCATTAAAGTCTTATTTCTAAAAGAAACTGGAGTTTATTGCTAAAATTGGCCAATCCTTTATTTGAGTCATTTTGAAAATTCAGTTTAATGCAGCCAGGTTCATATAAAGTTCCTTCAGTGTATTTACTGAAGATCAAAATCTAAAGTTCTTATCATATCAAAAGGCATTTAAACAACAGATTACTCATTTTCCATTTGTTTACTCTGACCCTTTCCACTGCAAATTTTCCTATAAGTTATTTATTGCCAGATTTGTGCTAGCCAGGCTAGAATTGTACATATTTTATGTGTGTCTTAATTTTCACATTTCTTTAACTTAAAATCCTTGAAGTCATAATCCTTGTTCTCTCCTTGCAGTTCTCCTAATGTTAGCTGCAAGCTTTAATTTACATTGTGTGTCAGTGGTTTGAGAACCTTTATGCGAGGTACTCATTTCCAGTGATGGCAACTGCTTTATGTGATTGGATGTGGAGATTTCAGGTCCTCTCTCCCCTGAAAGATCCACAGAAAAGTCTCTGCAGAGGGAGAAGCAAAATGCATTCAGCATGATTATCCTTTTGTTCTTTCTTTTTTTTCAGTAGATGGCATGTGCATGGCTAATAAGCACTAAGACATGCCTGACCAGCCATTCCTGGCAGCCCTCATTGCTCTGCTGCTCCCTTTGGTGCTTCTCATCCTTGCTGGTCTTCCTCCAACAAAATAAAGCCCTGAAATCACTGCATGGCCTGGAGTTTGGTACAGACCTTCAAAGATGGAAGAGTCGCATGCAAGCTGTGCAATGTTCTCTTGAACTGTGCTGTGCACACAAAGAAGAAAACATTCAACTGTAAGAATTTGCTTTCCTGCATTGCTTTTCTGGAAAGTTCAGTAGAATGTCGTCCTGTTGGCAGCTTTGGACAGACTGGAGAGGGGTAAAATCTGACAGAAGATAGCTGGTCAGTGACTCCCAGGGAAGAAATCTCGGTTTTCATAAAGATGCAAGAGCGTGGGGAGAACCACTCAGGCCCTTTGCAGCAGCACAGGAGGAGCAAAGAGGAGCAGGGCAGAAAGTTCTGGGGACATCTTGTATACAACACTACTATCCCAGATTTCAAATACTTGTGTGATGGTTTAGCTTGTTTCTTCTTGACAATAATTTGACAATGATTGTGCTTGACAATAATATAGAAGTTCCTCTGGTTTCCAAGACAGGACTCTGAGCAACCAGATTGAGGTGAAGATGTCCCAGTTCATTGCAGGAGGGTTGGACTAGGTGGTCTTTAAAGGTCATTTCCAACACAAATTATTCTATGATTATTTTTCAACACTCATTCGATTATCTGAAATGAGGTTTTCCATATTTCCCATCAATATCCCACAAAAGGCTTCCAGTATTGAAAGATATCACTGACTTTGCTCAATTTAGGTTGCCTCTGACACAGAACAGCTTATCTCTGTGAACTGAAGCATCTCTGACAGCTGAATGCCCAAAGTGATCCTTTCATTTTTCTCTGTAGGAGATTTTTGAACTGTTAACGATTATCACATCTCAGATGCATCTCATGGAGGCTAAATTTAAAGCTAAAAGTTCTCCTGATGGTCATAATTAAAGTTCACACCTTTCAATATATCATTTTGTTTGACGTGCAAGAAATATCTTTATTTCAACCATGACTTATTTCTCCTATTTCAATGTAAAATTTAAAAAAAATAATAATAATTACATTGTTGCCCAGAATAACTCTTTTCACCTTCAGTGGCCTCCCAGTTGCACTTCCAAGTCATTATTTTATAGCCATCATGTTTTATCTTTATTTCTCCTGCAGTGTTGTGCTTGAGCAAATATCCCTTTCTAGAGCTCTAAGGTCCTGGATGGGTTATACCATCCTTGAGTGTAATTGTCTTTTTTTACCTCCATGTCATTTCAAAAGGATACTACATTCTAGCTGTTCTTCAGGCCTCAACCCACAGTGTTGGAATGTCTGGAATCTTACAGGTAAACTTGCAATTCCTTATGGATATCATGTCAGTTTGGCCCCAGCAGGAGAGAGTATCTCACAGTGTAACCTTCACTTTCTGCAGAATATAATATCATGGGTATGAAACATGCAGACTCATTAGTACTTTATGAACCCCCATTTCAGTTTATAGTGTGATAAATTCAACCCACCCTTCCTTCTCTCTTACATAAAATAACTTTCTCAAAACTTTTACTGGCCTGTGTGATCAAATAGAAATTGTCTTTTTTCTTTATCACTTGTCTCAGTAAAAAGTTTAGAAGTATAAATTAGAAAATAAATTATCCAAATTTTTAATGAGACATTTTATGATGTCCCAACATATTCTGCTTACAGAAACTTATTTTACATTTTCATATTTATGTTTATTACAACAATTTAGTATATTTATAGTCTCATTACTATGCTTATTGTAACATGTAACTTGCCTATATTTCCAATCTTTTATTATTTTCCATTAAAAAGACACTAACAACACAGAGACACAATTCAAAATTCATTAAAGTTTGGAGCAGATTGATTCAACCCCAAGTTCAAATACTCTCTTGCTGTTATTACTCAGTTCATGAGGTCTCTATTTTCAACGTGAATAAATCTAACATTTTTCCCATCTCTTTTTATTATTCTTTCTTCAGCATTTCCTACTTCTTTCCTCTTGATGAAAACAGAAAATGTCATTCTTTCCCCATCTCTGTGCTGGAAGCAGATTTCCCCTTGCTCAAGGTAAGCCATTTGCTCCTGCCTGGCAAATACTTCCTGCAAAGTTTTTAATCTGCCCATAAAGAAATCAAAGAGTTCAGTGAGTTTCACAGAACTTAATTGCAATGTTTTCATTGTGACTTTGAAGTCAAGTATTATATAAGCACATTTTCTTATAACTCCATCAAAATTGTCATTAGCTATATTCCAAGTAACCTTTTACTAAGTTTGAAAAAGAAAAATAAACAACACTTTGAGCAATTGTAACTTCAATTGGAGATTTAATTCGAGGACTAAATCTCTGTGCTTTTTAATTTATTTCTCAGTAGGCTACAAGATTATATAATTTCTGAAAAAGAATAATGTGTAGGAAATGTGGCTGACAAGTGCAGTCACAATTTTCTCCTATGTACCGTAACCAAGAAACAATGTCAGTAGTTGAAAATCAGCTTTTGAAAAGAACACAGACAAGACCCTCTGTTTGGCAAATGTAGTTAAGTTTAAGCAAAATAGCCTGTGTTTGATACACAGAGACTTTCTTTTTCTTAATTCCTTATATTTCACAGTGAAGCCCAGAATAATATATAGTTGTCCTTTTTAAAATGGAATACAAATATAAAATCTGTCTTTTTGAGTACTTCTCCTTCTGGAAGAGACAAAAACAGAGAGAGAAGACTTTTAACTACCTGAACAGCATTATTACCATTTGATGGTTCTCAAAGACCCATTAAATTCACAATTAGAACAAAGGAATTGCCAGCAGAAGGGTCCAAGTCCTGGATTGGATCTCAGGATTCAAGACCTGTGTGACTTCAGGCAGAGTGAAGTAGGAGATCTCCTGGGGCTTTCCATTGTCTGCATTTCCCAGCTGGCAAGCTGGGATTTGTCGTGTAGCCTTTTGCTGCCCTGTCTCTTAGCCTGACTTCCTGTGGTTATTTTTTAAAAATAGATTCAGAGTGTTCCTGAAGTGGACACAGGCTGTGCCATGGACAAATCCCAGCTCATAAAAGGATGCAAGGCTCAGTAGCCCCACCTTATCACACCTTGGTTTTCAGTGGAAAGAAGAGTGTCTACACAAAGCCAAACGTTATAGAGTGCAGCCATGTTACTTTATGGCCAAATTCCCATGGTTATGGACAGGACACAAGGCAGAAGCCCAAGGCATTTTTGTTCCCCACTTCTCTTGCAGACAGCAATCCATGAAAAGATACAATAAGCTCTGTACTGATACAGATTGGGGAATATGTTGATGAAAAAGGGTCGGACTTCTACTCTGGTTTGGATGAAACATGCATTCCTTGGTCCCACATGCAACCACTGCATACACAGATCTATGCTCTTCATGTTATAAGTTATTTGTTTTTTGGGTTTTTTGTCCATGTGGAATTGCAACTGATTAAAACCTCAACATCCCTAGAAAACAATTTACAGTCCTATTTCATAGCTATGAGTAGACAAGAAATCCAGAGTTTCTTCCTCTCCAGTGAACTCCCCTGGATATAAGAATGAGGGCATTAGTCTGTGCTTGTCTGTGCATTCCTCTGTGTGCTCATACACAAAAAATGAAGAGCCACATCATCCATTACTAATAGACTGCCAAACCCCAGAGCAGAACACAGCCCAGCACTGAACAGCATTTCAAAAAGCTCAGAGCAGCTTTCACAATGGGGTAGGAGAGGGAGCTGAGGAAAAAAACAATCCTAGAAAGCTGATACAACACAAAGAGATCTATATTAACAGTATTCAATTTTCTTGATTTGAGCTATTGCCAGGATGTTTCAGAACTGTGAAATACAGCATAGAAAGAGAGCCTCTTTTCAACCATATCCCTATGATGGAGAAAAAAGGAGTTAAATTACTCAGTCCAGGAGGGAATAAATAAACTGTTACTGATGGATCCCAGTGGTGAGGGGAAAGCTAATGGAAAGTAGCTCATGCATGATTTCCAACTGACTGCAGTTCCTACAGACACAAATTCTCATCTTTTTCTTCCATCTAAAATGCACAAAATTGGATGTATGCATTTTACATGTATGTTTGCTTATATATTTTTGATGAAACAACTTAATTTCCTTTCCATACTGTGGATATTTTTATATTTGGCATCTTGCAAGAGAGCAAGGTCTGTCTCATCTGGGCCACTGCACTCTGAGTTTCCTAAACTCTTTAGACAGAGGGAGAAAGGAGGAAAAGGCATAAAGCAGTGACAGGAGAGACCCCCAAGAGAAGTGAAGAGCAGCCTTCAAGAGAGAACAGACCTGTCCACCTTGAGTCACCTGCCAGCTACTGCCAGAAGATTTGGTGCTGCTCCTTCACCTGACAGCCTCACAGAAAGCCAGCCCAACAACACAGAAATTTCTGGTTTTGCAGCAGCTGCAGCAAGGCAAGTCTGGAATCTGATCCTGTGGCCAAGCTGCTGCTACACCCACCACAAAGGAAAGAACAAAAGCACTTCACTGGGAGTGCACAGAAGGAAGAGGAACCTATCATTTTGGCAGCAGACTTTGTGAAAGTTGGCATTGCACAGTACCCTGAGACAGGCACTTCTTCAGCAAACCAGAAGAGGCTGTAGGGGTTTCTGCAGTGTCCTCTTGATGGGCAAGGGGAAACAAACAGACCTGCAAGGAACAGAGTGGTCAGGAAGGAACTTTATTATAGTTCATCCAATTTAACTGTAAAAATGTCCTTAAAAATGGTGATGCCCTGATTGATTAATTTATATTCTAAATGAAACAGTGATTTAACCACTGAAAGACTTTGGTGTTCTTCTCATTTTAAAAAACAGAGTTTGAGGAAGAAATTCCAAACTTTTTCTGCACATGATTCCAGGGCTAGTGAGGAAAACTTTCAGCAGGGCTTTCAGAGAGGCTGGAAAGGAGCCTGCCAGTAACAGAAGGTGTCCACAATGATTTTCCAGTTAAATTACTGGCCACTGCACATTGTCCAGTCCCTTCTTCCAAATAAGATCTAGACAAAAGGAAAGAAATGTACTTGTCTGCTTAGAGTGTTTTTGGGTTGAATATTCCAGTTTAAATTGTCTATTGAGATATGGGCTTTTTGCAGCCACAGGAAATAAGTTAGCATCAACAGCATGTCTAGGGATCAATTAATTTTCATCAAGGTCAAAAAAAAATACAATTTGAACAAGATCAGCCTGACTGGATTCAGACTGAGGAGAGACTGACACTTTTAATCTAAAAAAAAAATCTCAAGTGTGTTGCCAAAACCAAATGAAACATTCAGTGGAGGCCAAGACAAGATTCATCCATGATGTATCTGCATTACTGATAGTGGCTTCACATGAGGGCTGCATTTGGAATAATTAGTTCAGATTTTCAGGAAGCACTTTATCCCATTTCCCATTTGGAATAATTGGCCAGAGTTGCTGAAGAGGAGTGAAATACAGTGTCTGCTGGCACAGAGAAGGAAATTCCTAGTTACAGTCTTCATGAATCTAAAAATGAAACAGGATTCTACAGAAAGCACAATGGGTCTGCACATATTTCTATCATTTATCTAAAAGACTCCACAAACTGGAAAAAAACCCAGCAGCATCCAAATCTCCTGCTAACATTAAAATAATAGTTGACTTCAGGAGATGTAGCACATAGCAAGGAACAATTGGCTGGCACAAAGAACTTCCACTGTCCAGATCTAACATCTGGATTAACAGATGGCAGCTGCTGTGACATGGGTAAGTAGACATGAATTTATTATGCAACAAGGGAGCAAAGGGTAGGCAGGAGAGTGTTTGTGTATCTTGATCAAGCCACAGCTAGAGAATGTTTGTAAGAGCCCTCCCAAGGTTTCATCTCATTGTGCAGATGGCTGGAGGGCCCTAGGTGCCAAATTGTCTGTTTGGGTGATGCTGTCAAGTTGGGTTTGTGAATACAAGTGAAACATTTGGCACTCTTTGGAACAAAGCAAGCAATTTAAATTTGGATTTCATCCATTGCTTACTCTCTACAGGTTAGAAATGTGTTTCTAACAAATATTTTCATTTACTCCTTTAGACTTTCACAGTTTAAAACTGTGTGTTTACATACTTGACCTTCATCATTAAGGCTGATGTGCATTCTAAAGCCCCATGGACCTTGCAAGGCCACCACACCTGCAGCAGTGGTTTGATGCCCAACTGCAAATCTCAAATCTTATACAGATGTGTCAGGCAAAATATTTAAAAGCAGCTCTCAAAGCAAAGTCTACACATAAGCACTAATCCAGGTCAAGATCAGGGCAGTTAACCACAGTGACAAACTAGGGAACAATCCCTTTCAGAAAGTCTGCCAGGACTGGAAACACCGTAATAATAGTACAATTTAACTCCTCCTATGTAGATTTAAATGTCACTGTGGTATTTTTAGACACTGTACAGGAGTGTTTCATGGATAAGCTAGTCAGGCAACTCAAGGGGGAGTGTCTGGTTTTGAGTCTCTTCCCAGTGGCATTTTTGGCTCATGTCACAATGTTACTATCAAGGACTACCTCTGCAATAACCACTAAAATGTGTTTATATTCAACATTCTTCAAGGAATGTGAAGGTCAAAAAAAACCCCTCTGCACTAGTGCTTGACCTCAGAATTTCAGTTTAGAAGCAGCCAAAAATGCTAACTGAACATAAAGGAATTATTAAGTGTAGAATAGTCAAGAAAAGAAAGGAAATAATGACTATATCACTGTGTAAGTCCAAGGAGTCTCGGCACCTTAAATACCATGTGCAGTTCTGGCATCCCATCTTAAAAATTGTAGAGTGAGAAAAATGAAGGCTGATAAAGGTGACCTACAGTCTGAAACAATTTGCATAGAAAGGGAGATGAAAAGGTTAGGACTTTTCAGCCTGGAAAACCAATTTCAGAGGAACATAATAGTGAACTGTATAATCAGTAGCTCAGACAGGATGAATAAGAAACTCTTATTCCTTTCTCTTTTTTTCAGAATACCAAAAATAGATTACATCAAATGAAATTTATCATCCAGCAATTTGGAACAGCACAAAAGGGAATGCATCTTCTCACACCCTGTAATTAACCTATTACAGAGGGGCAAAAAGGCATCATTCAAACGAATGGGAGAAAATCATTAAAGACAATTAAACACAAAGGTATTGCCTCTGGAAGGATACACAGGGAGTGCTGTTCTACCTTTGTGCTGTTTTTATACCAGACATCACTGCTGGCCACCATGGCAGCATGGTGGGCTACCTTGGATCTTTGATCTGATCTAGGGCAGACATGGTTCTTGTGCACTCCCTAAACTGTGCTGGAAATGCCCAGGAAATTAACTTTTAAATTGTATTATACCCACCATTCTTTTTGCTAACAACAAAACCTATAAAGAGTTATAAACCTTAAAAAGTTTAGGAAACCAGGCAGCTTTTAACACTGCAAACCTGTTTGCATTCATTTTGAGCCAGGATCAGACTGGACTGTGCTTTTTCTGACCTCACTTACAAAAAATGTGCCCATAAAATGTGAATCAACCTGACTGATCCAAAAAGAAATCCACCCCCAAAAAACCTCCCTAAACTGCTGGGAAATCATTGTGCTCATGGAGCAGCTCTTGGCAGCAGTCCTTGCTGGCCAGCTGGACATGCTGGGCTTACAAACTTCACTGCTTATAAACTCTTCTGGCAACTGGAGTCTAACTGAGATTTTCCTTCCCCAAGGAAGGAGGCCAGCCAGCTTTGTGACTGCTTTGTGCAGTTAAGAATTCCAAAATGAGCATGCATGTGCACTTCAGTTTCCTTCCAGCTTCATCTCCTGTAAGTTTTAGTGCATTCTGTCATTTTCTTATGGTGACTGGGTAGGATGCATTACCTGGCATTATGCAGATGAGTGTCTGTTGTAAGGTCTTTCATGTGTGCATCCTCGGGCTGTGGATAAACAGAATGATCCAGAAATATTTTCCCATCATGCATTAAATATATTAAAAGCAGATTCGCAAGATATCTATGTTATTTTAGATATAGTTAATCCTATTTTACAGCAGAAAATTAGTAGATATATTCCTCAAGACCCCTTAGCACTGATTTCTACAATTTCTACCGAATTCTTTGCTAAATATAATAGGAAAAGAAATTGGGATATTTTAATGAAAACAGGAATTTTCATTTTGCCTGAAGGACAGGTGTTGACAGTTCTTATTTAAAAAATAAAACAAAACAAAACAAAAAAACCCCATAGTTTTATCTCAAAGTTTTATCATCCTATTGATGGTAGAAATATGACTCTTCTACTAATGCTAGGGGAAAAAAGTGGCTTAAAATGTTGCTCTAATGTTTTCCTCAATAACCATATCTCATACATTTCAAAATTAGGACCCAAAAAATAAGAGATGGTTTTCAATTTCTGAGATACCACATTTCTTCAGGAAAAACATTTCATTTCTCCATCCCTGAATTGTATATAAAGATGAGACATCAGTCATTTGGATGGTGTTGTTTACTTGTAGCACAAGGTGAAGTAAAAAATTCTCACACATGCAGCCCCCAGTGAAAGCGGGCCTTGATAAAATTCAGAGCCTCTAGGTGCTACTGCATGCAATAAGAGTACAAATAAACACAAATAAACTCCAGTGTCCTCACTTTCAGAATGCTTATACCTCCACCTACATATGCAGCACATTCCTTTACTACAGTGACCAAAATGTTAATGCCTGGGAAAGCATCCACACCTGAGACAACAGAATAGGTGTGTTACCCAAAGCAGTGATTGCAGCTTCCTGAAATTAGCCTCACTTCATTCTCTTCATTCCAGACCTTGCAGACAGTCACATTGCACTGCTGCTCTTTATAGCTCAGTATCTGATAAGACCATTTGAATATGTCTTCCTAGATCTTTCCTGGCTGTCTTCCCAGTGCCCAGATGACTCAAGAACTGACAGATGCAGGGCACAACCTTTGTTCCAAAAACTGCTTATGTGCATGTCTGAGACTGGAAAAGGAGAAAGAAAAAAACAGAAAAAAAAAAACAGGAAAAAAAAAAAGGAAAAAGAAAACCCACACCTACACACAGTATTACACTTAATGATTAAAGTGAGAGTCTAAAAATGATAGGACAGAGCACAGGGATTTGGAAAGAAAAGAAATGAGGACAAGAGAACAAGCCTTAAGCACAGGCAATTGCTTGAGTCAGCAGGATAGCAGTCCAACACATGGACAGGGCCATGCTGTTACTTTATTGATGCTTAAATGCAGCATTACCAGCTCTGCCCATATTTCCCTGCTGCTCAGTTTTGTCTGCTTTGCCAGCAAGCCTCGAGCCTGCTGTGATAAACTGGGTGAGAAGAGCACAGTCAGGGGAATGTTATCCACAGGATATTGACTGGCTGGGACAGGAGGGGCTCTGCCACCTTCCCCCAGAACTTGCTGACCACTCCACCTCCAGTTCACAGCAGTGAACAGTTTGGTAGTGCAGGTGATGCTGTCAAACACAAAGGATCAGCTGGGAGACAGAAAATTTTGTTTAATGCTATCTCCTCCATTCTTAATCTCTGAAAAGTATCCTCCCCATGGGGCTGTGCAACCAGACTGCAACCCCTACACACAGTGTAGAGGAGCCTACTATCAAGTAAAACATTCCCCAAGATCTATCCTGGGAATCTCCAGAGATTATTCACAGTCAGGTCTGTAAGAACTTTATCTCAGTCCCCTCTGTTCCTGCTGTCTCATCCACTGTGCCAAAATCACAGAGGACAGATGTCACTGTTCATGAAAGCAGCCATACCAACACACCCACCTTCCTCTTGCAGCAGAGAACAATCTGACCCCACAGCTTGTGCTGGGCACAGCCTTCAAAAACATCCTTTGCCCGAATGCACCCCAGCAAAGTCTCCAGCAGATCTCTGGCAGTGCCATCCCATTCCATCAGTGACAGCACACAAAACTGCTCCTCACTCACACTGTGCCTCGGGCAGAGAATTCACCTGAGAGCTACAACACTGGCCAGCAGCAGCTGCCACCCTGCCCTAGGAGGGACAGACACCAACACCTCAAGCTGCAGGGAGAAACAAATTGGGGCCTGAGGGCTTTGTTAACAAGGTCAGGATGCAGGCCAGCCCTGTCCTACTACACAATTAAAAAAAAAATAAAGGAATAAAAAGAAAAGCCTAAGGAGCCACTGTTATCTGCAGTCCTTGGCTCTCTTGAGACATGAAGCAAAGCTCAGGGCCATACAGCAGTTTTGGTATGACATTGCTCAAGTCATTTAGATTTTCAAAACCAGCAGTTCCACACTCACTACATCAAAGTGAGTGAAGGTTTGTGACATCGCAGTGAGAATAATTTTCATCTTGGGTGTGTATATGTGTGTGTGTGACTGTGGTTTTCTTTCCTTTAGGCAATTTGCTGCTCCCTTGAACTCTGTCCAGGTCAGGGAGAGAGTGTCAATCACAGCCCTTGCTTTGTTTATTACAATATCACTTACAGGCAGAGAACTGCTACCACACTTGTTTCACCAATGTAAAAATAGCATTTTTCTCTCTAGGTGTCTCAGAAAAGAAAAGTATTTACTTTAAATTATCCTACAGGAACAAATAGATTATCATCTGCTTCTCTGTTTCCAAGAATGATGTTAGAGTGAAAAAAGAAAAAACATTTAAAAAAAAATTTAAAAAAAAACCCCTACCTGAAGAAAATACACACAAAATTGCAATACAATGCGGCTCTCAGGTTCTAAAAGGGGCAGTGAACTCTTTCCTGTGCGCTCCCCGGTGCTGAGCGGGTTTTCCTGGCCAGGAGTGGTTCAGGCAGGGGACGCGCGGTGGCACTGCGGTCCCTCGCTCCTCCGAACGCCTCTCCCGGCGGGGATGGCGCAAACCCAGCCTCGGGGAACAGGACACGTGTAAGAAAAAAAGTCCTTCTCTTCTGACTAGCCGGCACTTACATTTAACACCTTCAGCCACGGATCCAAAATAAAAAAGGAGGAAAACCAAACCCTGAGCGAACTGCACTTTGTTTTCTGTGTGGTCCTAGAGGGTCACACAGGTTTCTGGGTGTGTTTAAGATGCTGTTTCACATTTGAGCTGAACACAGCAGTGTTCATACTTGCACCCCTTTTTCCTGCAGCTGAAAATCATCTCTTTCCAGGGTACAAACCCAGCTGGTTCCAAAAGTCCTAGCAGAGAGAGTGGGGACTGAGAAGGAAAAAAATTGCAAAAGAACAAATTACCACAACTTTCATATAAATATCATTTGTGGGAAGTTTCTGATGGAGAAAGGTTTTGTGGTTCAGGCCAAGAACATCTGGTAAGAATAAGAAATATGTCTTACAAAAAAAATTTGGTTTCCTGATCTGCTAGACTGCATCAGACACTGGGCTGAAAGCAAATGTTTTTATATGGTGTTTCACATCCCTTAATCAGCACTTGCATTGTAATTAATTCTCTTTTGCATGAGCAAACATGCATCACAGGTTGCAATCTTTAGGGATAATCCAGCTATGTTGCTTTCCATCTGCAAATGGTACTGCTAAAGTATTTCACTCTCAAAAGACTTGGGGTTGTTTTGGTTGTTTTTCATTCAGTTGAGATGGGATATAAACTCAAAATAAATCAACTTCAAGGAATTGCTGTTGATGGAGCAATCAGTTACATTTTATACTTGTTAATTTTCTTCAGTTAAGAAAAAAATCTTAATTCATTTCTATTTCAGATCTTGGGTAAGCATTTTCTGAATTGCTGTGCAGGCAAAATTCTTTCTTTCTCCTTTTTCCTCCCGCCCCCAACTTTCTAGTCAGCACTCCTAGTTACAAGAAGAGAAATCTGTCTCAGAAACCTAATTAAAGATTTTAAAGCTGAGAGCAAACTTCTACTTCTTTTCTCAAGGATCTCACAAGCACAAATAAATGTATGTCCTTGCTAAATAAAGTTAATAACAATTCAACAGAGGCAATGCCACGGTGCCAAGAGCTTGTAAACCTCTGTGTGGTGTCAGTGGCATCTGAGGACAAGACTATTTTCTAAATATTAAATCCATTTCAGGTGCATTTTTTTGTGTTAAACCAAATTGGTTTTGACTATAAAAACTATTCAGAATTCATGTTTGTGCTGGAGTTCGGGAATGGAGAAGAGGGCAGGGAAAAGGAGGAGGGGAGGAAATGTTTCACATTTTTTAGACTATTTCTAATCTCTTCACTCATACTGCCTGAGAATGAAGTATCTATTGTTTACTGGAAATGCTTTTGTGACTGTCTGCATGTCAGCGAAAGGGTCTAACATAGCTTCTGACATAGTTTACATTCCTTTCTAGCTGTGCTGTGTCTTCCCCATTGTTTCTCCTACCCTATCCTGTCCATTCTTTCTCTTTTTTTACCCTTGCACTTTTCTGTTACAATAACTTCCTGCCCATCTAATTCTGCCAATATTCATCAGGAGTGTATGATTGACTGATGACATCAACGCAGTTTTATTAACAGGTCGGGGTGCAAGTAAGTCCTGTCCTACTGCACAACAACAACAAAAAAAAAAAAGCTGTATGCCTCAGGAACCACTGTTATCTGCCTGTTCTGCCACATACGTCCAATTTCCTCCTCTCCACAAATTCCTGCTCCTCTTTCCCAGCTGGTTTCCCCCTCTGTCCCACCATCTCCAACTTTTCTGTTCCTATATACAACTTTTCCCCATTTATAAGGAGATGAGTGTGTCACTAATTTTCTCTTAACCAGTGAAACTATTCTCATGTGTCTCTAACATGAACTATCCTGTGGGTTAGAACATTAGAACATTAGAACATTAGAACATTAGAACAAAGGGGAGTGACTTTATATCAATTCAAGTGATGAGAAGGGCCAGAGCTCCCTCCCTCCCTCGTTTAGTGGGGGAAAAAAAAAAAAAAAAAAAAAAAAAAAAAAAAAAAAAAAAAAAAAAAACAAACAAAAAAAAAAAAAAAAAAAAAAACCAACATCACCAGCAATGAGACAAAGAGTAAAAAAATCAGGGGTAAAAGGATTCTGGTCTCGTGTGGAGCCAGTTCTTCCTCCCCATCCTGAGTTTTGTGAGAAGGTGCCCAGTTTCTTACATTACAGTGTACCCTAAGTCAAGGATCACCCCAGTTTCTCCCCAGCCATCTGTTCCCTCACTGCTGTCTGAAATTTGGTAAAAAACAAGCTTCAACAGCTCATTTTGAGTTCCAACATGACTCTGAAATAGCAACACGTGAAATTAAAAGCCACATTACTTTTCATTTGCTTTTAAGAATCAGTGGGTTTTCTATGAAGACACTTAGGTGTTTTCAGTAGTTTGGTAGAGGGTTTTGTTGTTTTTTTTTAATCATGCAACCCTGGATCTACCAACTTCTTTTTCCAAAGCCTGCATTTTCCTTTCCCCACAACACTGTGCATTCCCTTGTTCCTCCTCCTTTCAGCCCCCCGTGAGTAGAGTGTTTGAACACTAATTCCAGTCTGTGTCCTGAAGCCGTGTGAGAATTTCAGCCTTCCCCCAGCTGTACTTGGGACAAAACCCGCTCACTTCGGCAGGGGCAGAGCCAGGCGGGGTTTTCCAAGCTTTAATTGAGCAATTCCCTCATCACCTCTTTACAACGAAACGGAGAGAAGGCGGCTGCAGCTCATCTCTGCAATCCCTTGGGGCAGCCTGGAAAAGAACCCAGGCAGCAGGAAAACCTCCCAGACCAGCAGCCCTATAACCACTCCCGCCTGAAAGTTTGGTCTTCACAGCACGGACCGCCGCGTTTAGAACATCTTCTATTTCCAAGCTGAAACTTAGGTACAAAATGTGTAAAGGTGTAAGGATATAGAATTATTTTATATACACCGTGATGCAAAGCATGTATGAGGGGTGGTACATGATGGCAGCGCGTGTGTATTATATGTTTAAAACGGGTCCGTGTGTTTGTTCACAGAGGGGTGCGTGTGTCACGGGAACATGGGGTCCAGGCGGGTGCGACAACAAACACACACAAACACAAATACACACTCACATAAACACACACAAACACAGACACCAACACAAACACTCTCATAAACACACTCACACAAACACACACACAAACACAGACACANACAGGTCCGCGGAGCCGAGCGCAGCCCGGCCGTGCCCATGGCCGGCCGCGGGCCCGAGCAGGGCTACATCCGCACCGTGCTGGGCCAGCAGATCCTGGGCGAGCTGGACAGCTCCAGCCTGGCGCTGCCCTCCGAGGACCGCCTCAAGCTCTCGGGAGACCGCGCCGGGGAGGAGAAGGAGCTGCGGATCCAGCGGCAGGGCCAGCGGGCGCCGGGCCGG
>VXBR01007107.1:371563-438918 GCA_013400215.1 Cisticola juncidis | reverse complement strand
AGGAAGAGACGGGGCTCGCTGTACAATGGTGAGTGCGCTCCCCGCGCCGCGATGCTCTCCGAGGGACAGGGACCGGACACGGCTCCGGCATGGGGCCCCCGCCCTGGGAGGAGGACTGCTCGGGCAGAAAACCGTGCCTCTGTCGCCTCTTTTACTCTTTCCCCGCCGCCGCGAGTGAGAAGTTCCTCCCTCCCACGCTCGGCCGTAGCTCGGTGCGTGGCGGGGCCGCTCCGGGCTCTGCGCTGCCCGGGAGGGGAACCCAGCCGGAATGCTAACCCTGCTAACCCAACAGGAGCTTCAGGGGCTTGGCTTAATGCCTGCGGCTTTACCCACTGCTGCTCTTTGCCAAGTACAAGTACAATCGGAGGGAAAGTTCTGCCTGGTTTAACCGCGAAATTAAAAAAAAAAAAAAAAAAAGTTTGGAAAAGTAGCTCTAGGAAAGGCATGAATGGGAAGCACAGAACGATAATGCTATCAGACATTATTTACCCAGTTCTTTGACATGCGTGCTACAAATTGACGTCAATCATCCCTCTCTTGCAAGATCTCGTAGGCAGAAGGGCAGACCTGCAGGAACTCTGCAGCCACACCTTGTGCCCCAGCAGAGCCCGAGCACATCGGGCACCCACCGGGTGACTGCCCGGTGCTGGGGGTTAAAGGCAAGATGCTCGAGGGGTTTAGTCTTAACTATTCATGAAAACTTTTAATTTTTTTTAAGTTTACCATGAAACTTTAATTTTGTTTTTAAATGGGAAAATACGACTGACTTGCAGGGTACGTGCCATGTTGCTCCGTTGTCCTTAAGGAAGCTGTCATCTTTCATTTGCTGAAAGCTGTGAGACAAAAGCCTTTATAACCATACTTCACTCATCTATCTTGTCAGGCAGACAAATATTTTCTTGTTCTTTGTCTGGCCTCTATTTAGAAAAACAGCTCATGGTGAAAATGGACATATTCTGCTTGTAGCAATCAGTTGTACAAATCCCATAAATGGGTGTGCAATGTGCAGATAAAGATGCCAGTCCTTAGCTTGGCTGCTGTCATTTACATTTTCTAACACTTTCAGAGTAGCCTAATTTCTATTTCTCTTAGCAGAGGGCCTGCAAAAAGCTTTTTAGGCAGTAGTTTATAAATGTTACAGTGTCATGAGCCTGAGCTCATGTCTCTAAACCACGCAGAAACACTGTGAAAACAGAGTTCCCATGCTCTCGAGTCATTCTGACTTCTCTGGAATACATTAACAGACCTGATGTATTTGGGGATAGTTATCTTGGTTTGCTCTGTTTTTCTAAAGGTCAAGTATCTGATGCCCTTGCATTTCTGAGACACCAAAACTTTTAAACTTCAGGATAAGGGGTGGAAAATGACGTCTGTAACATGTCTTATTCATGCAAAAAATGAACGTTTCTTCTTTCAAACATTTTTATGGGTACGTTGCTGTACAATTTTTAGTCCCACTGCCTAACTAAGGAAAAAATAATCAAAACTGAAATGCATTCCATGAATTTATACATATATATAATACATGTATATCTGTCAATAACTTAAATATATATAAAGTGAATCATAGTCAGTCTTGCATTTAATATGTTGAATTTCCTGAAAAATATACATATACTTGCATGGGTGTCCCAATGTGCCTTCTATAAAGACTTGCTCAAAATTGGACCATGCTTTGAGAAACATTTGAATTCTGATGTGTAGGGGACTTCTAAAAAATATGTCCAAAAGCATCCCTTTCTGTGAATTATAGCCCTTTTCTGGCTAAAATCATCAAGGTTCCTAGATTGTTTGCAGTTGCAGGGGAGGATTGCAAAGATTTAGAGGGAGCAGGAGCAGTCCCCTGTGGTATAATTGTCTTGTGTGCAGGAGTATTTCAGGCTCTGCTCAGCAAGGCACTTAGTGCATGCCTAACCACAGTGTTCACATGCATGCCTAAAATTAGCCAAGCACAGAACCACTGGGTATGAAGAATCAGTGGTAGGAAAGGTCTTGCCCAGTGTCATCAGTGCACACCCATTTTCTACTGACTGTGCAGGAAACTTAGAGGCCACGAGAAGCAGTTTGTCAGCCAGCATGATTTCTCCTTATAATTTCAAATTAGAGGTGTCTGCTTAGCCTTCAGCACTACTTTTCTATGGAGAATCTTATTTTTTCCTCCTACCCCCATACTGTTTGTTGTATCATGCTCTCTTCCCCCTTTTGGAAGGTGCGTTTCTTTCTCACAATAGAAATTCAGATTTGAGGATTGCACCTGCTGCCAAAGGGTTGAAGTTATATATGTCCTCAACTCTTTTCAAGATGTTGTCAAGCATTGTTAATAGCTTTTCAAGCAGTTCAACAACAGCTGCCACTTGTCCAGTTTATCCACTGCTGAGCCTTTATAAATTAAAGATTACGCTGCCCTTGAAAGTTTTGAACAACTAAAGCAATCATATCAAATTTCTGGATGCTGTTTAAGGATGGAAATGTAATGGTAGGTAGTTCCACCTTATCAAAGTAAAGTGGCATTCAGAATCACAGACTTCAATGACTGGGGTTTTGTTCCACATGCTGTTTTTACTTTATGCATATTTTAGGAATCTTTCAAACTCAGTTCTGTTTATGAGTCCACTTGCCTCTGATCTTGTTCCTTTTGGATTTTGATTGGCTTTTTAAGGCATCCTTATCAGATCCTCACTGTAAAATCGAGGGAAGAATTGAGTAATGTATCATACAAAACCAGATGTCCTAGTGAACTGCTGACTAAAATTCAGACTTATTTGATTTTCAAATAAACAGCATCAGATATAAGACGGTAGGAAACAGACCTATTTATTCCTCATATTTGTTAGCTGCTAAAATTCTTAGTGTTTTCTTGTTACAATTGCTTTTAGGGACTCAGGGCACTTTTCTGTATTTAGCCATCTGTTTGGCAAAATGCTAGTATGTTTACTGTTTCGTAGTAATTTTCTGTTTCTATCTTTCTGGGGTAGGGAAGCAGAAAAAATATCTGTGTTGACTTTCAATTTTTATTGGTTTTATTACATTCTTCACCTCTGCCTCCTGAGCCAGAGGAAATCTTTTTCTTAAAATTGAACCCTTGTGTAAATGTCCTAACCAACACAAAATGTTGGAAAAACTCCTCTGGGACCAGGCATGTGGTGGCAGAGTGATGAAGGAGCACAATGGAAAGGAAGGCTCTTTGATCTCGAGGTGAAGGCGTTCAGTGATGGTTTTGATATGCCAGTTTTGAATGTCGTCATCTCAGTCCATCCTGAGTGCTGGAGTAAAAAGAGGATGGAAGGATGCCAGTCTAGGAGTGCTGAGTCCCTGTGGGGGAGGTGACCACCCAGATGTCCTGTGCAGGAGGGGACAATGAGCAGGGGGCACTCTGGGTGTGTGACACTGCTTTGGTTCCCTTAGACTGATGTGTGCAGGTACAGCTGCACTGATGACTGCACTGAGAGGTTCAGAGCCAGGATTTGGCTTTCATGGTACCTATTCAAATACAAAAGGTCTGAAAAGACTCACAACAGAGAATTGTGAGTGCACTGTACATGATTAAGGGGCATTTGGTACACCCAGCTCCTTGGTGGAGATAATTGTCTTTTTTCATCTACCAGATGTCCTAGAGATGTCTGTTGTCGTTGTTAGTTTTGAAAGCAAAGCAAACATTAGGTTGGTCTGTCTGCACCACAGGCAGTGATTGCTGGGGAGAAATTTCCAAGGCCTTGGGATGTGCTGGGCTTGTCACATCCAGGGGAACAAAGAGGCCTTGAAAAGAGCCTCTGTGGAGACAGATGGGATTTCTGCTCACTCCTCTTTACAGCCTGCTGCCTCCTGACGTTGTAATTGTTTTTTCTGGTCTCAGAATTTTCTTGTAACTCTTGCAATAACAAGTGACTTCTGCACAGCTTTTGTGTTAGGTGTGGAGAAGAGCAGAGGGGTTCAGTTTGCCTCCCCCACTGACCACATCCAAGGTGTTCCTCAGCTGGTTTAGTTCATCCTGACAGCAGAGAGGGAACTGATAAGCAGTTCCACTCAGTTGCCCACACATGGGTGTCTGGTGCTGTCTGAGATGCCTGAGTTGTCCAAAATACCCTTATGGGTTGACAGACATGATGCAGGGCCTGCAGCAAACCCATTTTTTTCCTGACTGGCTGCTGGAAGTCAAGTGTGGCATCCTATGGCCTCTCAAATTGTGTTTGTCCTCCGTGGATGAGTAACTGCATCACTTGCTAATTTCCTGGGGAGACAGAGACCTTTTGTGAGACCCTAAAACACTGAGAACCACAGTCAGATGGTATTCGTCCTAACAGTAAATGAGAACATAATATAAATTTTAAAAATAATAATTCATGGCTTTTGAAAATCAAACAACAAAACAGTGCACTGGGTGTGTAAGGTTTTTGTAGTATGGTGAAAATAAACTGAAGGAAGCCTTGCTGGCACAGGCAACTTCTGACCAGGTCACCTATTCTGCATCTCATACTGTTGGAGAGGCACAGCATTTCAGTTCCTGCTTTTTCCTTTACCACACTGACTGTTGGCACAAGTAACCAGCGCACAGTAAAACAGGCACGTCTTTTATGTCCGCCTGATAAATCTACAGGTAAAAGGCCGGCAAAATGATTTACTGATGTGATAAGAGCAAGCAAGAGATAACTGCAAAGTGAAATTCCATCGGTTAATATACTGTGTTTGTCTCTGAAATAGAAAAATTTTTACTGATGGATCATTTCACAGGGAGGCTGAAGGTGAAAAAAGGGAACTGTTTGAAAGATAACTTAATGGGACAATTTTTGATTGACTGTATTTCAATTTTGCAAGGAGGAAGCTGTTAGATATGTAGTTTATCCTCAACCAGTTATTGGATGGCCTCGTTATTTGTAACTTATCCTATTTTTCATATTTTTATTTTTAGTAAAGACAAGCTTACAATTACTTAAAAAATACAAAAATTACTTGCTGAAAAGGCCTTTATGCCGTAGATAACTGAGAATACTTTCTCACTAAATAAACAGGAAAAAAAAGCCAAACTGTAAAAACCAGAAATTTATAAGTATTTATATTTCAAGATTTAGAGTATGAAAGACTTTTAATAGACAGCAATGAAGAAAGTGAATCTTTAAAAGGCAGCACTTAGCTGAGACTCTGACTGGGCACCTGAAATAGTACATTGCTATGGGAATTACCTGACACAAATGAGACATCCATATAAATTTGCAGATTTGGGATGTTGGTGCACATTTCTGTGAATCTTTTGCAGTATAAGAGAACAATTTCCTGTTGCCTCTTTCTCACGTACTCAGGTAACCCTTGGGCTATGGTAACCTTGTAATGTCAGGAAGGAATTACTACAATCCAAATCATGAGTTTGACCAAGCTGCACCATTCCTCTCTCATTACACGAAGTTACTGTGAATGTGTCCTAACAAATCACCTCATACGTGGTTAAATCTGCCAAAGTCAGACAATTGGAAAGTATGATTATACAAGCAAAATAATTGCAATTTGTGATTGAATTAGGCCTCAAATTATCACAATCTGCCATGATATTGTATTGTATTTTACTATGTTATGGGCTACACAAGTTTGGTCTTCAGCAGTTTGGGCAAGTCAGTGATTTAGATTTCTGTAGTATCTCAGGTAATATTTGCTGTTCTGAAAATTGATGGCCAGTTAACTTCTTTATTGACCAATGTCACCTGTTCAGCCTAGTAGGCCCATTTATGACTGATTTGAGGTCTTGCTTTCAACTTCTATTTCACCTCTTTAAACCTGCTTTAATTATATTCCTATATGCAGATTCTCATAGTAACATGGGAATCTCATAATTATTTCATTAATATCTGTTGCTTTTAAAAGTTTCATTAATACAAGCATTCCCTCTTTGAAAATGCATTCTGTTAGTGAAAAAAAAGGAACAGCCAGAAGGTTTTGTTGACCTGTTTGGGGTTTTAATGGAAGAAATAATAATAATGTGCTGCTCTATTTTCAGAGCTGGGTCGTGGAAAAAAGAATCAGAGCAGATAAACTGTGGATCTTTGACATTATTTGTAGGATTAGTGAATCTTTCAGGTACAGATTTGAAGTGGACAACCCAGCTTTACAGCACCATGAACCACAGGGCTGGTTCTCAGGCTCTTTGTGCTGCCTGGGTGGAGCACTGGGATTAGTGAAGAATTATTTGATGCAATACATTGTCATGAAATCAGCACCTGAGGGAGAAGAAACAGCAGCAGTTGAGTAGACAGCTGTGAAGTAAAAGGTTTCTGCTCAGTGTGTGCTTTGTTTACACCTGTGCATGGTGAAATCTGCATCTCTAGGGTGCACAGTAACAGGTGCAGACATCAACCTCTGTTTCTCAGCTCCAATCTACAGCTGCAATATTTTCATCTCTTGTGTACTTTGCATGCCATAGTCAGCCAGTGTAAACCATGCGTTTATATATTTGCATGTACTCTCAAAGTGATTGCAGTGAAAAATAAGTGTTCTTAGTTCAGTGATACTGTTTCTCAGCACTTAATCAGCTTGTTATCAGGGATATTTAAAATATATGCTTTGCTAAAACATTTTTCATAGCTGCACAAGTCACTAGACTCCTAAAAGCTAAAAATAACTCTTAGGCAAAGTATATAGAGAACTGGAAAAAATGGCTTTTATCCTCAGGAAAATGCAAATATCCCTCCCTCATTTCCCTGTTCAATTTTCAGCTTATATCAATGACGGTGCTGAGTGCACCCTTTCACTGGCCCTGTGTGTCCCCCCCTGTGACAATGCTGTGTTTTGTTAAGACCTTTCTAACACTGGCCTTTGGTTCCAGGCAGCCTGCACCGTGCATCCAGCGTACCAGAGCGTGTCTATAACATGGGCATCACTGAGAACGATTTTGCACCAAGGTCTCCCTACAGCTTCTCATACTACCAGGCAAACCAGGTGAGGAAAAGAAGATAATGAGTAGAAATAAATACAGTATCACACACATAGTTTATTCATTTTGTTGCCACAAATAGTAGCATTTAGATGGTGTTAAAAGGTTTGTTTTCTTGTTTGTTTTCTTCTCAAAACCTGATTTTTAGAAAACGAGGGTTTTACAATGAAATCAGTCAGTGTTCTCTCTTTCTTCCAATGACTTCAGTAGCCAAATTCAAGTCAGTCATACAGATGGGCTGTTTGCTGTCCTGTTGGGTTTGTGAGAATTGGCATCAGGGTAGAAAATGAAAAATCATACTTGCACTCCAGTAAGGCAAAGGCTGTGACAAGTCAAATCTTCATCCCTCCCACCAGACAGCAGTTCAATCAGCACTCGTGTACCTCAGGGTAGCCAGAGGACATGCTGCCCAGACAAACAGGATCAGGCATCCAAAACCAAAAGAAAACAGATGCTTTAGTTTCACAAATACTTTAATTTTCACAAGGTAGAGTGGCTTCTTATAATTTAAAATACTCCTGTTGTAACCTGTTTTATCATTACAAGGTTTCCAGCAGCACAGTCCTTGCAATACAAAGCTGTTTCTAAACTATGTAATCATAAATTCTCTTGTTATTTTGCCTAGATTTTCTTGGGGTCATAGCCTGAATGCTGAGATAAATAATTGATTTTCTGCAGGGTTTTTGACTCAGCTCGTAACTGATTTTGAACCTATTTGAAGGAGGAAATCAACACAGCTCAATAGTAATCAATTGCTATTGATCAATTTAGTAAACTGAAAGCATTTTGGCTTGAGAACAGAAATATTTATTCGGTAAATAACTGTGTATGAAGAGGGCAATTCTTTCCTAATTTTAAATTACGCAAGGATGGCTTTTTTCATTAAAAGAAATAGCCCAGCTTTTGAACAATCAGTGAAGAAGCTCTGGCTCTGTATAGGGAGAGACAGAAACATTTACCTAAACACATTTCATTCTCTGTCCTCCCATCCTCTGTTCTTAACTTTCCTGCAGTTCAGAATATTTGACCTGAATCCATTCCTTCCAGAAGAGAGCAACAAGAGCAAAACTGGAGATGACATAGGAATCACAAGGAAATAATACAGGTTACCAGGCAGGGGGTGGGGAGAAAAGAGAAAAGAGTGTAAAAGCTGGGAAAAGCCACAAGGTCTAGTACTTCACAAAAACGTGAATTATCCCCAAACAAGAGATCAAGATATCCTTGCATAACTTGTGTAGAATCAACAGATATATCCAATGGGCTTGGCCTGAGCCTGCAAGTTTCTGTAACCTTTACTCCCTTTGTGAATCAGCTATCACCCTCAGGATATCCTCAACAGTGAAATGAAGGGAATCCAGTCTGGCATCTCTCTGCTAAGCACTGTTCCTTCAATTAATAACTTGTGTAAAGTTCTGTGTTTACCTTATAAATGCCTTTAGTATTTCCACATTTTACACAACATGGAAATTTAAAATATGGGGCTTTTTATGGTCGTATGCCCCTAAGCTTACTGATTTCTTTCAAAATTGGTCCATGACTGCTCTATTTCAAGGCCAGATAGTGTCCCAAGTTGATTTGGTTCTGGATGGTTTTGAATGGAGTATGGAGTCCAATATAGAGAACAAGACAATGTATAAAAATTGAGAGGCCTTAAATGACACCTACAAGTAGGAATCTTGAACAAATGTCCTACAAACAAAGGTTGGCAAGGTTTAGAAAAGAGAAAATTGTAGCAAGATGATGGCCCATTACAATCTATCCCCACCAGGTACAAGAAAAAAAGGAAATAGTCTAAAATTTCAGCTGTAGAATTAGGGAAGTCAGCGAAATGGTGAAATTATAATTTTCATTTTCGTGGAATATTACACAATCTCCTTAATTTTTAAGAGGTTAGACAAACAGAAAAAAGGATTATCTCTTTTTATTAGATCCTACCACAAATGAACATGAGTGCTAAATAACCTTATATTAATAAGGTTACTATAAATATGCAGACACTTCAGTATAATATGTTTTATATCTGATTGATTTTCTTCTGTCTATTAGACAGCCTTGAATTTAGCTTTAGTAGCAGATGTTGGTGTTAATCCCCAAGGAGTTTCAACAGAAAAGTCTCATTAATAATCAATCTGTTCATTACCTGGCTTAATTGACTTATGCAACTATTTTGAATTCATGACAGAAGACTAGATGCTTAGACTTTGTCTCCTGATGTTTAGACTGTACTTCTTCCTGTCTTCACGAGCGAGGTACAGAGAAGTGTGGCAGAATCCCATTTGATGCACAACTTTGGCGATCGTGACATATTTTTTTGTAATTCTGAGAGCAGGCTGTAGAATTTCTGTCTTTACTTTCTTTGGTTTGATTTCTCTGCTGCTGATCCTGAGTGCTGTGACCTCACTTGGCCCCTGTTGTTCGTGCCCCCAGGAGCAGGTGGCCTCCCCATCCTCTTACTCGAATGGCTGGGGGACGAGGATTGCCTACAGGACCATGGAAGAGAGAGCTCAGCGGCAGCCTCTGAGGAGACTGGAGGTGTCGCCCCAGAGAAATCCGGAAAGGTTGGCGTACATGTCCAAGGATTTCCACTACGATGGAGGGCTGTCAGCTGGGTTCTCCACGAGGCACGGGGACAGCCTGCGGTCCAGCGGGACGGTGCCGCCGCGATACGCCCGCTCCGAGATCGTGGGCTACAGCCTGCGCGACTGCGGGCACCGCGGCCGCTCCCTCAAGAGACAGTCCCGCCCTGGGGCTCTGGGTGAGGCTGTCCCCGACGGGGTCCACCCCAGCCCCCCTGGCCCTCTGTACCACCAGCCTGGCAGCAGCCGCAGCATGAGCAACCTCCTGGAGAAGGAAAACTACCTGGAGAGCGCGGTGGGACAGGTGAGGTCCCCGACCGTGGCCCGTTTGGCTCAGAACAGACAATCTGTGAGGTCCAGCTTCTACCAAACAGCCTTCAGAAGCACCCAGAGCAGGAGGGAGCTTTCCCAGCCGGCCTCAGTCGCCAGTGTCACCGCAGAAACGGACGGGAAGAGGATGCCAGTGACAGCTGCTGTGGCCGCAGCGGGCAGAAATGGTTTCCTGCAGAGCGAGCAGGTGACCCTCAATGGATCTCAGCTCGGGTAAGCACAGTGCAGGACCTGCTTTGGCTCTGGGCTGCCACAGCTGACAGGAACGTGTTAGAAAGTAAACTGATAGCCTGTGGTTCAGCAGCCAGCACCAGGTATGAAATATCCATGCAGAGGAGGCAGAAAGTAGATTGGCTTTTAAAAATCCACATCCAGTGCAACGCAGGAAAGGGGAGAAAAAATGTATGTGTATGCACAGTGCAGGGTCTACACCTTCTGCTGAGGTTTGGGACTCCCTTTTGCCAAGAGTTAATGTTATCAGGAGACATGAAGTAGTCACTGAGTAATTTACAACCTAAGTCACGATACACAAAATTGTATTGGCAAATTTTGTGCTCACAAGAGTCCATAAGATATCAACACTGGTTCTTGTGAGGATAGGTCAGAAATCTATCAGTGGAGCAGCTTTTGGCAGATTGACAATTTCCAGTTAAAAATCCTTCATGGTTTTAAGGACACCTCTTAGTTTTTATAAACTTCAGGTAAAACACGGGTAGAAATTTCTCTTAGCTCTGTAGCACCATCCATCCCTAGAACAAATATGAACTGCTCTGAATCCCAAGACCCCAGAGTGTCTCACTACCATGAGATCCCACATGCTCTGAGGGAGTTATCTTAATTGGAAACTCTGTTAGCTCAATGGCAAAGAGTCCCAAATCTGCCCCTAGAATTCATGAAAATTGTTTAAAATACTGGAAAAAATTGTTCGGGTTTTTTCCCAAAATTACTTCCCCCAAAAATTCCAGAGAAGATTTCAGAATGTTTAAAATCTGTTCCATTTTCAGAGGAGAAGTTTTATTATTTCTGAATTTCCCCTCAGGAGTGAATATCTTTTCATTTTAGAATAGTTCTGAATGTTTCCAGAGCTGTTACATTTCAGTAGACAGAACAAGACAACATACAGGAGATGGTTACTTGCATGTTTATTCTGATTTTTGTTGTTGTTTCATAATTCAGATAGGATCCTACAATTTCTGTTTAAGTTAATCATAGTGTAATTTACAACAGTTTTATTAAGAAATTACTTTTTGCCCATAACTGTATAGCTGTTAAGTTCCTTTTTTCTGAAGTTCTATCCTTCTTTTTCTGAGTTTCTTACTGTGTGAGAAAAGGCATCACCTGATATCACTGCTGTGTGCAGATCATGTGTCTTTTGTGGTCAACTACATGTTGTGTGTTATGATTACATTTGCAAACATATATGGTATTATGCTCACTTCTGGTCTGGTTTGAAAGTGTCATCTCTGGGTGATGCAGGACTTAGGAGATGTGACATTAATTATGTTGACTTTTTAAGTATGCAGACTTCACAGCTAATAAATACAAAAAATCAGCTGAGAGCTCACAAGAGCTAAAGATTTTGGAGTAGTAATACTGAAAATAGGGACCTGGCTTTGTTTTTCAGTAGGGAGGACTTTGTTTTTCAGTAAGACAATTTACAAACACGTATCCCGTTGATTAAATAATCTGCTTAACTTTTGGTACATTCTTGAATGCATTTCTAAGCCACAACCAACAATTTTTATCTTGAATTACATGTAGTAGCAATTTTGGCTTCTCTTTTGCAGATGCAGACACTGGACTCTGGTTGTCTGTCTGTACAAGCATCAGCCAAAGTATTTTAATACTTGCAGATGTAAAAATCAGTCTTGAATCGTTGTGCAAGTGGCTTGATTGTGATCATGTTAACTCAGATGGAAGATTTGTGATTTATTGGAAATCTTTGTGAGGGCAAAATTCTTTAAGTGCCAGTTTTTAGGTTCAGCATTTGCCAGAAGCTTTCTCATTTCAAGGAATTTGCAGACACTCTCAGTTTTCTTGTTATTACTCATTCTCTTATTTTAAGGTTGCATTTATCTGACGTATTGCTACCTTACTTGTTGTTCCCTTAGTAAGCTAAGAGGGAAAAAAAGATAAGCTTGTTTTTGGAATAATTTAATTTTTCCAGAAATTTATACTTTTTTTATGCAAGTCATAGTTTAAGTCTTTCCAAACGAAATAAGAGAATGTGACATAGCTGTGTAAGGTTAAAGAGAAGTAGTGAACCAGTTGCATGCAGCATTTGAAACATATCTAAAAGCATTTTCAAACTTCCTGTAAAGGAATTAGCTCATGCTATGAAAGCAAAGTAGAAAAAAATCAGAGTACAGACATGCTATCTCTGTAACTTCTGGTGAAGTGAATCAGTTAAGAGCACCCTTCTGATTAAGAGCTTAGAAAAGAGAGACAACCTGAAGCTGTCTGAGAAATGGCTGCTTGCAGAATCTGACCTCTAAATGTGCTGAGAGCTGCCACAAAATTATTATGCATGTATTTGTCTCAAAACTGGTATATTCTGGCAATTAAGGTGAAGTCAAATCATTGTTCTGTTTAATAAACTTTGCCAGGCTGGCCATTTTCTTGGTGTCACTTCATGTGCCAGTCAGCCACAGAGCTAATTAAGTTTGCCTGTAAATACTTTGAGGGTGGGAACCAAATCTTTGCATCAAATTCTATTTTGACAAGAGTTAGGGTGCTGCAGCTGTATGAATACCATTGAGGGTCAGAGATGGTATTGCATCCCTTATTGCTGCCAGATAAAACACTAGGGAATGTTATTTTTATCCAGTGGAGAGCAATCCAAGTATGGCAGTGCACAACAGGAGAGAAATCCTCTGCCTGCTGCATGAAGGGATAGCTGTGGCTGCTGAGCTGCTTCAGTCTCAGGGCAGAGCTACAGCCCAGCACCCAGAAATGCACTGTCTGCCTGTCCATGTCCATCTCAGCCTGGCAGTGGCTCCTCTGGGACACCCCTGGAATCCTGAGGTTGAGTTCCCACATAAATGCTCTGGTGTGCCCTGAGGGATCAGTTCATACATCACCCTTGGCCTTGGGAATCTCTGGTTAGTCCTCTTCAGCTGCTGTCAGTGAAATGCCACGATTTTGTACTCCAGAGATGTCTGCTGCTCACAGAAGGTGGCGGAATTTGGCCAAAATGTTCCAATATTATCGCTGTGTCCAACAGGTAGATGTGGTCACATGTGCAGGTTTTGACATGGTCTCAAAACCTTTCCTGATTTAAGAAGTGTAACTGAACCAAAGTTTGAAAAGCCTGTTATTCATTTTCATTTACAGAGTAAAAAGAAGAAACATGATCTGGCTAATTTTCCATATTCCACTTTTCTGAGCATTGTTAATTATTATTTCTGCTTAGTTTAAAGAACAAAAATTAAAGTTTCAACTTTAGTTAATATATTTCCCAGGTACTCATTTTAATGTAAAAGACAATTGGTTTAAAATTTCTAACTACAGATTCATTTACTGAGATGATTATCAAGTAGATCATTCTGATTCTGGTAACTCTGCAGTAGGGAGTTATTGTCAATTATTGCTTGTTTCACTGTGGGTCACAGACTGCCCTCTCATCCCTGTCTGGCTGGTGGCACATCTGCTACTATAAAACTATCTGGATTTAAAAAATAAATAGAATGCTTACATTCTTGTCAACTTTTCTCTCCCCATTTTTTATCTGGGTGCAGCGTATTTGAAACCAAAAGTAAATAAAAAGCCTGGGGAGCATAACCACCTGTCCCAGAGCTAATGCGCCTGATTGTGCCATTAATTGTTTTATGTTCCATTTACTGTGAAAAAAATGTGTTTGTTGACCTCTCTTTCCATTTTTTATATGGCTGTCTAACACAATCCTCATTTAAGCAAACATGCTGGAAGTTGGAAGGGAAGTGGTAGCACATATTTTTGACACTCTCTGCATAGGCTCTCTACATACTCAGTTTAAGGAGTGGTATTTTTATTTTTTCCCACCTTTGCCCATCTATTTCAAACAAGAATAATTGCCTTTTTTGAAAAAAGGAGGTTCTGAATCCTGTATAAATGTAGTCAGGGAACTAAGACACTGATGAAAGGCATAAGGACAAATATTAAAAAAACAATCATCACACTATTGAGGAAAAACACAAGGTATCTTCATAGCCAGTACTAGTCACTCTGACATGGTTGTGGCCTTCTTTTGATCCTCATGCACTTCTTCATCCTTCCTTTCACAGTCTTCATTCATCCACTGGATGGAAACTCTGATAGAAACATCCACTGACATTTCCCTTCTGTTGTTATAACTTAAAGCATGACTTGCTTTCTCCAGAACCACACTTCTATTTATGACTTTCTCTTCCCCCCAGATATCAGTATCTCTTAAAGCCATAATGATATTTTCTGCTACTGGAAAGGAAAAATAAATTCTAAGAAAAGCTAGAGTTACATGAAGAACACAAAAATCCTAGTTTTACCAGACTGATCATTTTTCTGCAGTCTTTCTTCACTAGATCTCTCTGTCTCTACTTTTAAGGGGCCCAGAAGTGGAGATGACACTGGAGCGTGCAGTGAACATACTGAAGAGTGAAAACACACAGTCTACCCCCAGAATCCTTGCTGCAGTCACCTTCATACAGCATGAGTGCTTCCAAAAGGCAGATGCCAGGAGAAAAGTAAGTAATTACTTTTTTTGACAGTTACAATCAGGTAGAGAAAATAAGATTCTAGACTTTATGGCACTGTGTGCCAACATAAAAAGGAAGAAGGCAGTACAGGTAACCTTACAGGATAGTGATGTTAGATATTTTCCCTCAAACACATTTTTGTGTTTTGCTGCAGATTTTTTTCAACCCACTCAGTTTGCTCTTTTTCAGGCCAAACAAACTCAGTTCTTCCAGCCTTTATAAATCATGGAGTCTGAACTACTCATCAATATAGTTGCTCCTGTCTCTCATTTTTAACTTGCATGCAACAATATCCCAAAAAAGAAAATTCTGAGTACAATACAAACTTATCCAAGCCTCAGGGTTTGTTAGGACTGCACAAATGTGGTTAAAAAGTACATGGACTAGCAAAAATGTTAAGGGCTCCCTGGAACTGTGCACTTGCATTAATACATTGTTTAGATCAACCAAATTTTCAAGTCTCTTACAAGAAACTTGGTAAGTCTCTTGTAAGTTTTTTGAAAGGGTATATTAAAAATATTCTCTTCTTCCTTTTCTTTAAATGTCACTGCTGAACATAAATATGTCTCTCCTGCTGAACAGTTTTGTGCATTAAAGTGTAAGGCAATTATTTATTTTAACCATTAAAAAACATTATTGCACCTGCCTTGGTTTGTAATATGCTCAGTAATCCCAGCCTTTCTTCCATAATCAAGTGCATGCAGTCCAGTTCAGGGACAGCCAAACATCTCTCAGTACTTCTGACTTGCTTAGGGTATGCCAGAGTCAGTTTTGGGAGAAAATAACAGCACAGGTGGCAACCTTAACTTCAAACTGAGGACAGAGCTTCAGAATTGAATCTCTGAATGTGGGTTATCATACAGACCTCTCTCAGGCAGCTTCCCAGAAACACAAGTGGCTGAGTAGTGTTCAGATTGTTCAGTCAGCCTGAAGCCACTTTCTGTTTTCCTGTCTATCCCACATATCCTATAATGAGCTTTTCTGTTTGGTGCCCAGCAGACTTGTTCATGTTGGCATCCTCATGTCCCCTTTTCAGCCTGCATTCTTTGTCTATTGTTCCCTGATATTTGGGAGTTTGTGGGTCTAGTGGTTTTTTTATTTCTGTGAACTTCTCAGTATTTCGGTGAATTTTGTCTACTAATAAAAATTTAGAAGGACCAGTCATTAGCTGTTGTAAATTCTCAGCAAATTAAGTTGAAATACCACTCCTTTTACAAGAGCTATAAATGCCTTAAAATTACTGACAGAAAGTCTGCATGAATATTTTTAAAACCCAGACAACTACAGTATTGGTGTGAAAAGGGCTGATCCACTGCAATAAAACAGGTTGATGTTCCTTCAGCATGCTCTATGCACCACTGCCCTCACGATACCTATCCCTGTGTTCCACTCTGCTGGCATTAGGTGATTGCTGGGTGATTGCAGGGGGGATCAGGTCAGCAGAGCAGGATAAAGGAACTGTGCCTCTTGTACAGGTGATCAGAGGAGAGGCTGTCAGGCTTGTAGTTTACTCCATGAAGGACAAAAGGTTTTGTTATATTCCATTTCTTCGTGTTGCCAACACCTGCCGGTTGCACTGAATTCTTTTTATTGTTAAACTCTGGACTGTTTAAGACACTTGTATCAGATTTCTGAGTCTTTCATGTACTGTTGATTCTACACAAGGGTGAGTTTGTCCACAAAACCATGGGGCATTTTGAGATGCTGGAGGGGAGACTGGCAATGTTGGCAATTGGACATTACTGGAAGGTACTTTCCATAGTAAATTAATTACTGAGTCAGCTCAGGCTTGCTTGTGTAGTATCACAGTTTGTATGGGATTCCTCATTCACCACAACAAATTATTTGTTTCCATACAGCTACTGTAAAATAACATCTTTTAAATGCTTCATTCATTTGGGCGAAATCCTCATTTTCTGAGGATTTAAACACTGAAAAGTAGTCTTTGTAATGTGAGTAGTTTGGCAGATTGCTGGCTAACAATGGTTAATGTTCTACATTTTGATGCTTACTTTTACTATTTTTCCTCTTTGTGGCACAGTTAAGAAGTATTAGGTATAATGTATTGGGTTTTGATACCCTTCCAATACATGCATTGGGAAGAACGCTGTCTTTTCATCAGACTGGTTGCTGAGGGAAAAAAACCCTGTTTATAAATGTCCCAGAATTACATCTCCAATATTCATTTCAACAACATGGAAGCTAAACAGCAGAGTGATTAAATGTCTTGTCAGGGAATACAAATCTGGTGTAAAGCTGGAAGAGATTTAGTAGCATTCTCTGATATTAATTATGAAAACATGTTGCTTCCCCTAGTTGTGGATTTTGAGTATTAGTCATACAAAAGCCCAGAAGTTAATAATCATGTCCAAATGATTAATGATCTGTGCTTCAAGTCCCTCAAATAGGAGCAAATGAAAGGAGTCCCTATAACTACTTAAACATTTGCTGGGGCAGGGGGAGAGTGGAATCTGCATTTACAGCCTCTGACCATTCTCTGCTGTGCTTCGTTTTCCTCACAGGTTTTCTCACTTGGTGGCATCCCCAGACTCTTACAGCTCCTCGAGGTTCAGAACGAGGACATTCAGCGGGCAGTGTGTGGTGCTCTGAGAAATTTGGTGTTTGAGGACAATGACAACAAACTGGAAGTGTCAGAGCAGAAAGGGATCCCGCTGCTGCTCCGCCTGCTCCGGCACACCAGGGATATCGAGACCAAGAAGCAAATCACAGGTAGGGTTTCTCTGCAGCCAAGCATGAAGTGCTTTAAGCAGTGCAAGGCCTCTCAGGGAGAGGCACATGATTGTTTACTTAAGCCCGTGTTTAGTGACTAAATACAAAACCATTGTCACCTCCACTAAGCAATTCCCGGAGGGTGAAATTCCAAGGTCCTTACTCAACACCAGTCTTTCAGTCAATAACAGGAGATTAGGAACTGCAGCTTCCCCTCTTAAAGCGTCTTCAGAAGTTATGTGAGTCTACTTGCAGGAAGCCTTAAGGCCCTGATATTCCAGAAAAGAAAGTCAGGCTCCCTAGGGATGCCTGGGACCATAATTAATGCCTGCTACCCACACAGCAGCTCAGCCTTTATTTTTTGACTCTGTGCTGACAGTGCCTACTGGAAGTTCCTTGTTGAAGAGGCACCCAGAACTGTCATGTGCCTGTCATGGACAGAAAGTGGTTGTTCTATTCCCCACAAGCTCCACTGCCCCAGATTCCTACTCCATCCCTGCGGTCCCACGTGTCCATAGTGTCTCTTGGAATTCCACTGCTTGTGACCCACATTCTTTCTAATTAGCAGTCAAAGGAAGGGCAGGCTCATATTTTATAAATGGAAAACATGTATAAATGAATGGGGATTTCTTTCAAGTGATTTTTAAAGACACCAGGAACAAAATCTATTGAGACAATGGTGTGTGAGAAGATACTGAAGTTGTCAAGAAGCCCTGTCCTGAAGCAAAGACATGCTGAGGCCTTCTGTAATTCTGCATTCTTTAAAGTATTTGAAACACTCTGCTCCCTAAGCTGGAGAACAAAGCTTTCTATTGTTGGCTCTTTTTTAGCTCAGTTCTGCAGCTCTGCAACATTAAAATGTTTGAAAGTTTTTCACACTCATCAGTTGCAGTTGGGTCACACAGTAATTTACTGCAGGTGCTTTAACTCTCAGTGCTGTCACAGACCAGTGAGAGAAGCAGTGAAAATGGTGGTAGAGTGGCCAGAAAACCAGTGCTCTTTCCTTGCTAGCAGTTTCATAATTTCTGACAAAAATGTTGATTGTGCCTGATAACTCACATGTATATTGTGAATATTACTGTCTTTCCCTTCACCCATGTGGAAATGGATAAAGGGACATCTTCTATCAGCAATTACTGCTGTCACTGAACGTGAATATTTACTCACAAAACAACAAAGACACCAAAAAAATATTTATGCCAAGCAGGATGATGTAGCTTGTGTAAAGCAAAATATTATGATGTGCTTTCATGCCTATCAGTTGCAAAGGATGGCTTTAAAAATACACCAAGAGAAAAGTATTTCTTGCTTTGTTCAAGACCAAATGTGCAGCCAGGAGGAAATGCACTGGGTACCTTAGTGAAAATGCCACTAGGGCATATTTTCTGCCATAGCTTGAACAATTCTTCCAGCTCCCTAGCAAGCTGCAAGGAGCCTACAAGAGCAAAGGGCAGTCTGGATGAAGGAATTTCACCCCTTGCACTGCCTTTGACTTCATACAGGATTAGTGGAATATCATATCCATGCATGCATTCTCTCTGAAGTGTGCACTTGCAGGAAAAGGTTAATGTGAAAGATTTCGTTTTACACCAGTCAGCACCAGAAGTCCATTTGTCTTTCCAATCAGACATATTACTTGGCTACTTTGACTGTAATTTAGGGACTTCCAAATTGGCATCATATTCAGCTAAATGTCTTTCCCCTTAAGAGATTAGTAAATCATTGGGTACCTGATAATACCTCATTGAACTGTAGTGAAAGACTCCTGGCCAAGGATTGAAAGCATATAATATTAATTAATAAAGATGTCTAAGCTCAGCAGAGGGAAGTTTTTTGTTTCTGCTGCTGTGGGGGAAGCATGATAGCAAAGCACTCCCCCTGACAAAGTATACAAAGATAAGGAAGTTTTAGGAGAGAAGGAAGTAAAAACTCTGGGACAGAAGTTTTCTGATACTGTGCTACTTTACCTGTCAGAAATGTAGTACCTGTGCACATGAGATAGTAAATCTCAGCCTCAGAATCTTGTCTTTAAAGGTCACTGGTTTATTAGGACCATCAGTGTTGATACAGACAAGCTCTTGCCTAACATTAATCCATATTTTATCATATGTTCTCAAAGAATACTTTGATGGCCTGTATTTTCTTCAAGACCCAGGCTTAGGAATACAAACTGAGCCCAGTCATGCACTGTGCCTTGTATTGTGCAGTGAAAAGACTGAGAGCAAGCAGAGTGTGTGGAGATAAATGCTGATTACAGCACGTGCTGTGACTGCCTCAGTCTGTGGACACACAAGAAACACCAAACCACTGCCCACCAAAGCAGCTTTGTGCTGATGGCAGGGGTTTGAAAGCTGCTGTGGACCAGGCTGCCTCATGCCCCTGTGCAGAAAAGAGCTGCCCAGTTTTCCTGCAATTCCTGTGCTCATGTGATCTCTTCACAAGAGGAATCAGACCTGCCCAGGATCACAGAATCTGACTGAATTTGCTAGCTTCACAAAAGCATTGATGCAGATAAAGTAAACTGAGGCTTTGTCCTTTCTTTGGCATACAAGCTACTTAGAAATCTCTTAGGAAAGGAGTGAGGTTTCTCCTGAATTGTAGGAGACCATGTCATTTGGAGACAGCACAGGACCTCAGACAGGACTGGAATTTTATAGTATTTGGAGAGCATACTGAGGAACAGAAAGTAAAATGGCTGTGGCAGGAAAGAACCAAAAATTTTAGCTTTTGAAGGTAAGCCAGATGAGCCTCCAGGGAGTAGCTAAACTCCTGATCTTGTTATGATGCAGAATAAATATAAGAAATGAAAGAAAATTTTTCCTACGGGGAAGATTACAGCATAAGCAGAACTGTCATTAAAAGAAATGTAAATTTAAAAGCAGACCCCACCCATTTTTCCAAATAACCATCTAAGGGAAAACTATGCTCCCAAGAATATAGCATAGGTGCAGGGAAACAATCCACTCCTAAAGACATTTTCTAATGTGCACAAATTCATCCACACCCAGAATACCTCTGAGAGAATCCTTCTAAACCCAGAGAGAATCTAAATCCTTTACCCTGTGGGTAAAGGTAGGGTTTTTGTTGGAAAATTTACAGTGAGAGCAATATCTCAAATTCTCTTCTGACAGTTCTAAATATCTGTCTGGAATTCCAAATGTATTTGCTCTTTTTAAAAGTATATTTTGTCCTTGTGCCATTCCTTGAATTTGTGCCCTCCTGTCTCAACCTGCTTCCTTTACCAATGCCCTTTGGACTGCTTGTCTGATTTCCTGTAAGCCTTCACCTGTCCTTCAGAAAAGTACATTCTTCCTTTTATCCCCTGATTCAGAGGCTGAAGAGCTGATCCCAGAAGAAGGAATGGGCTGCTTCTGGCAGGCTTTTGTTTTGATTTTACTGTTGCTCACCATACCTGAAAATAAATTCAAAGTGTAAGGAGATACAAAAGAAACATTTTTTGTTGTTGTTGCTGTAAGCTGATGAAAGAAACATTCACTAATACTCTGCCAGTGTGTGGAGGAGCTCTATGAAACTTAGAGCAGCAAGCTGGAGGAACAATGAATGTCTTTGTAGTGAAAAGCAGAAATACATGTTGTTTTCCAAGGGAAGAGTACTTTAAAAAGAATTGTTGTCAGTTGGAATAGAACATAATGGAGCCTGATAAATTCTACAAGATTATATTTGAAATTTATTTTGGAGGTTGTGAATAGACAAGGTTTGTAGTATTACTTCATGATTTGGTTAATGACTAATGTCTGGACAGTAGCAGCCAACCAGTGTTAACAGCTTTCCCTCTTCTGAGTAATTTTGCTATCAAGCGTTAAAGAAACTTGGTAATGGGCATCTCCTGTCTTCCAGCAGATTTCCTGTAAACTCTCTGCACCTCCCATCTCTCTTTTGGGAGTTTGTTTTCCCTTAGCTTTTGCTGCTTTGGTAACAGAGAAGGTGATTGTGGCAGCTGGACAATACAGAGCCATGGAACACTGCACTTCTTGGCTGGGCATTAGGCTGACTGTGTAGGGATTTTAGTTTATTCACAGGGATAACTGTGCCCCCTTTTTTGCCCTGTTTCCATGCCCTGGATCAGGGCTGGTGAACACTTACCAACCCTTAGAAACCTTCCTGCTTCTCTTCAGATTATCAGTGCAGGATCTTCACTTACTAACATCAAGGGGGTTGAGATTAAGTCTTTGAAAGAGGAGTCTCTTTTCCTCTCTGATTTTACTGTGGATATTCCAGGTTTGTTGTGGAATCTGTCCTCCAATGACCAGCTGAAGCACCTGCTGGTCAGAGAAGCCCTGCAGACGTTGACTGAAGCTGTCCTCATCCCCTACTCAGGCTGGCCAGACAGAGATTACCCAAAATCAAGTGTTCTACCTGACCCTGATATCTTCTACAATGCCACAGGATGCCTGAGGTGAGCACTCCATCTACAACTACTGCTACCCAAAGCAATAGTGATGACAAAACAGGTCTGCACAATTATTTTTGGATAAATACACAGAGTTCATCTCAAACCACAACCACTTTTCATGGAAATAGATTACTTAGAAAGGGGACATGGTACCTACAAGCACATGAAAGTGTTCTGCTTCCAGCTGCTACCAAAGATGTGTGTTTGAACATATCATAATCTGTGCCTAAACTGATTAGAAAGTGATTCAACTGAAATTAGGGAAAAGCCGTTTTTTAAACCAAAGTCCTGTCCAGCCTTTTGCACAGGTTCAAGCAGGTTGCAGCCATGGGGTGGAGGAACAGATTTATAGTTGTGTATTTAGTACTTCAATCTGCTAATAGACTCGTGGACACTGTAGCTGTTACTATAGACAAACACCAAAGGTCTCAGTGAACACACCCCTACATGGCTGAAGTATAAAAATCCCATCTTCAATAAATGCACCTTTAACAGTCCATAAAATGGGGGCCCTTTGTGAGTTCAAAGTCATTGGACATTAGGTAAGTTTACACATTTAAAAATGCACAAAAGGACATTGTTTGAACTGACTAAGAAGTAATGTACGACTGCAAAGGCATGACCTGAGGTTTAAACTCCTTCCTAGAGTACAAGGAATTGAGTTTAGAATTTGGAGGCTGGAAAGCTGCCTGTGTAGCCTCACACATATCTGCTATGCTGACATATCCTGTAGCAGAGTAGTTGCATGTGTATGGCATTGACTTTTCCTGTGCAAACAGCTCTGTTTCTGACTTGTGTGGTTTCAGAAGACAAATGAATTGTAAGCTATGCAAAATACTCAACAATAATACACCTTTTTCTGCAGGAATCCTTTCAGCCTACTAACTACTAAAAAACTTCACCTCTGTGTAATAATTAACTTTTATTTACTCTGATGACTCAAAAACAAATACAAAGAAACATTAACTACCCATAATAAAACCTCTCTGGCTAATGCCTGGTGCTGTTGTCTAGGAAATGAGGGAGGTTGCCTTTTTTCATATTAATTAGCCCAAGCTGCATTTGTGCAGAAACCAGTCTGGCTGCTCCTCTCTTGGTGTTTGGACTCTGGAATTCTCTCTTCCCTATGAAGCAGCTGATAGGGGCACAGATCATTCTCAGGTTTAGCTTGGTGTTGCTCTTCCTGAGCTTGTTTCAACAGATTGAACATAACTACATAACAATTTGTTATGTGACAAATAAGGTGCAACAGCTCCTGAGTTCTTTTAAATGAAAGTAGATTCCTGGGTTAACCTTACTCTGGACACAGAGTTAGTGCTTGGGGCTGCCCCAGAGTTGCTGTGAGCTCTCCAACCTTAATTAAAAGTCTCTAAATCTGCCCTTATGTAGGTGCTTAAGGATACATTATCTCTTTTAAAAATATGATGTCCATATTCTAGTCCTCCTCATTTTTAAGAGCTTCAACACTGAAAATTAGAAATAGAAAAAGAAGGCTTGAAAATTCCCAGGTAAAGATGATCTGCAGGATTGCCACATACTGTCTAGCACAGAATAGTTTTTAATGAGGCTTACCTGTTTTTACAGGCTAAATAGCTGAGATTTTTAAGATTAATCAGTTTGCAGCTCTTCTCTGGACATTGACTCACCTCCCAGATTAGGTCACTAGAAGTATTCCTTCCTGATGTATTAATAAAAAATCTCTGCATCAATAAAAAGAAGAGCACACCACAGAGTAATGAGTGTGCACTGAGAGAATGATGTTACTTCTGAATATGTTTAAAGAGGCTGCTGATTTGCCAGAATATAAACCTGTAATTAGTCTTCCCTTTTGTAATGCTAACATGTTTGTTGGGCATGTTGATAAAGTCTATAGCCTGCAGCTTCTATTAGAGGGTAAAAATAGTACTTTGAAGTGCAATACATTATGCACAGTTCTGTACTTGGTAACAGGAGGATGCCAGAACTTCTTTACAAAAATTTCCATACAGCTGTTGACTGAAAGGGACAACCACAGCCCAAACCCAACACCAGCATCTGGTGGGATTATAGGCACTGCAGCACACCATCACCAAATTATAAATTAAAGCTTCCTTCACCCTCTTTGAGAAAACAGCAGCAGGAGAAGTGAATCCACATCTAGCAGATGATATTGCAGGTACTTGCAAGCACTGGGATGAGTGCATGACCAGTCCAGTGCCCAGTTATTGCCAGAAGTGGTGTGGGGTCCTGAATCTCTGCGCCTGTGTCAGTGCAGGCAGTCACTGATAAGGAAGCTTGATGCTAGAAGGATTTGTTAATCCCATTCTCTAGGTCTGTATTTTGTGTTAAAACCATGTCAGAAGCAAAGCTTTACAGAAACCACAGGTCACAAACTTTATGTAATAAAGAGAAGCTGTGTTCACTATGGAATTCTGCACTGGCAGTTAAAATAAGCAATAGTGTTGTTCAGTTGTGAAGTATGATAAAAAGCACTCTGCCTGGACCCACAGAGGAAGCCAAAGCAACAGACTTCACTGGTTGCCTGACAATAAGCTGAATGAGTAAAATTGGTGTATTGAACTATCTAGAGGAGTGTTAAAGATACTTGTAGACAAGTCCTGTAGGATTTTAAAGGTAAAGTCACTTTGTCTTGGCCTGAAAGTCATACACATAAAAGTTCTGCTTCCTGTTGCAATACAAAGGTTAAAAATCTTCAAGATATTACCCCATACTCCTCTGAGGTGTATGGATAAGAAAGGATAAGATCCCACCAGCATGTAGAATGCATGGTTTTGAATATTATTTACATACAGAAGTGAACCTCTGGCATGACTTGTCCTCTGAAAGGAGGGCTTAGTGGAAGGCTGTTTGTATCACATCTTGAAAGCTGATAATGAACAGGTTCCATTTTTATCTTGAAATACCTTTTCCTAGAACTTCTGCAATGCTGAACTTTCCCAAATTTATACCATTATCACATTTTCCTGTGCAAAACATTTAATTTAAGTACTGAGGCTGCTGCACTTCACTACAGAGCCTTCCTTTTGAACTGCCCTGTAACTGAAGCATCTGAGCCCCTATGTATTCTAGTCTTTCAGAACTTCCTAGACAACTATTTCCAGGATAATCAGCCTATCCTGGGAATCTCTCTCCCTTCACCCAGATAACCTCTCTCTTCTCATCCAGTGAAATAAAAGTCATCCTTCCTTTTCCATTATTATTTTTCACAGTTTGTCTGTCCCAGCTCCTGTCTGAGCTTCTTGTGCATTACACAGAGACCTGTAAGGACAGTGAAAAGCTGTATTAGGGGGAAATTGTATCATTGCACTTCAGCCCAGAATGCTGAATAAACATCTGTTTCCTTTTGCTCTGGAGAGAAGTGAAGCCAGAGCTCTCCCCGAGTGTTGAAAATCTTGGACTCCTAATGGCAGCTTCTAAGAGAGAATGCAAAACAAATGGCTGATGATAATGAGTCTTTGAACCAAGGCTCCTTGCATAGCATTGCCATTCCTTTAAGTTTATTTCCATCCATTCTTATCTCCTCTTGCCTCCTCTTCAAGTTTATCTGCTCCCCAATTCCTGAAAGGAATTTTGTTCCTTCCAAGGAGCAGCTTTAAGCCTGGCACATCTAGTTACTAAGTAGGTCCCAGATACTTCTGCCTCCTCAGTGAATTTTTGAACTGTGCAAGGCATGAAGGGAATAGAATTTCCCAAAATGCTGTCTGGTAGTTGAATTAAAATCACATTACCATTTTTAGCAGAATGAGTCCCAGGAGCAAAATCCTTTTTCTTATCAGCTGCAGGAACCATTCACAGCAGTTCAAGAACCTTTTCCAACAGTCAGTGTATGACTCAGTGTTGGCTTAGAGGGAGTATCCCTTTCATTTGGTGTCATTTATCAGCTAACTGAACATTTATTATCATCATTCTGTTTCTTTCAAAGTCACACTTGGTTTTACTGAGTCAAATTTCTTTGGATTTAGCTCACAACTCTGGATAAAAATAATATTTCCCAACAGGAAATTAGCTGACCCTAAATTGTAAATTCTGAGTCATTTAGAGGAGAGCATCCCCACGAGCAGCAATCTCCCTAAGGCTGCCTTCTCCTCACGCTGCAAGCACTGAGTATTTCAGGGCCTCCTGGAACTCCACTGCAGGAAAGTCCAGCTCCCCAGCTCTGAGGCTGGCATTTCAGTGCTCAGGAACCTCAAATCTTAGGAAGCCCAGACAAAGTCAGTTTTGAAATTCTGTGAGCAAAATGTCTCCGTCCTTTAAAAAAAAAAGAAATTACATTTACATTTCTGTGACACTTCTCAGAAGTTTTTTGTTTTTTTCCCAATATAATAATATTTTTATCTCCTGGAATTTCTCAAGCTTCATTCAGCAAACAGATTTAAGCTGTCAGCCGAGGTTTTGCCTGAAATGCTTTTCTCTGACTCTGTTTTGAGTGAGGTGGTTACAGCAGTGTTTGGATGAGTGGGAGAGCAGGAGCTCTTCCCTTCCCAGTCCATACTGTAATGCTAAGGAAGCAGGGAAAGGTGTAGAAAGGAGTAACCATGCCTGTACAGGTGTGCACACAGACACACACTGGTATCTACCTCTGGATGAGCACAACTTCCTAAAGAAACAGAGCCCAGTAATTCATTTCCCTTGCAGAGCAGGACAGTGCCTCCAGTTCTGGCTCTTCTCTGCCTGGAAAAGCTCTTTACTCTCTTTATGCTGACAGCAAGGCCAGGGCATGGCCTCTCCTTGCACAAGCATCCAGCAGGATCGGTTGTAAAAAGTTGAGAGGATTTTAGAATATGAAGTGGGACAAAACAAAACACTGCATCAGCTGAAGTGTTTGCTGAGTGAAATTCCACAGTTATCTTCAACAGTATTTTTAGTCTGTGTGCCCCAGAAACCATTTTTGCTATGCACCAGGGGGGCTGTAACGTGTGCACTTCTGTCAGCTGAAACAAAGGAAAGGGTGACATGCCTTGAATGTGACATATATAGGTAAAATTGAATTCCAAAGGGATTTTTATAGTAGGCCATGTTGTGGGATCTGAATATTGATGCTGGGATATATAATTCCATGAGAGAATAAATGAACTCATAAATAGAGACAGCGTTAACTTCATGACCTAAAATAAAATTGTAATTACAGTGCTTAGTATTTAACCTGAATATGTACTTCTCAGAGGAAAAAAAAAATAGTAGAAGTCAAGTGGCAGGGTATGAAATGCTACATTCATTTTACAATCATAAGCCACAGGAAAGTTTAAACCTTACTGGCTTTGTCATTAATAAAATTGTAAACATTGTAATTTTTAGTGGGCAAAGTAAGCATGCAAAATAAGCAATCTGAAAGTATGTAAAGGAAAGCGTCCCTCTGTTTTTTGATGGATGTTAAGATTGGGTTATATTTAATGTTATTTCAAACAAAGAAGCTTGAATGTGCAGTCTTTTGTCTAGCAGAGCTGCAGGAGTCAAAAAAAAAAAAAAAAGAAAAAAAAACAAACAAACAAACAAAATAAACCCTGGATTTGTAATTCCAGTATTCCCTAATCTGGGCTTTGTTGAGTTGTAAAAGTACTTGCACATCAAAACTGTAAGTGTTGTTTCTTCCACGGTAATCCTTAGCTTGTTTAGAGCCAAGCAGCTTCAAGAAGCAAGTTTGTGTTTGGTTTTTCAAGAGTTTTTAAATGAATTTTGTAGTTCATTCATAAGTTTGTATTTGGTTTACTACAAAGCACAGCAAATGTTACTTGAAAGCCAGGCAAAGAGTAGATCTTTGCATGTGACTGTAGAGATGCTGCTAAAACTCTCAGATCATGTGCCTGTCAATGTCATCTTGGATCAAGAACCAGCTCAGTGTAACTAAATTAACTCTAAAGGATATCTGTGTGCATGGAAATTTTTACAAGTATCTCTTCTCTGATATTTTCCCCATCCTAAATATTAAAATTATAACTGAAAATGGAATAGTGAAAAAAAGTCCAAGGGTTTTTTTTGGTTTTGTTTTTGTTTTTTGGTTTGGGTTTTTTTTTTTTTTTTTTTTTGTTTTTNTTTTTTTTTTGACTGCTTAAAAAAGGATTAACTCAATTTTGAGATGAAAATTTGAGTCAGGTTTTACCTTATCTGTCCAAACACAGCGGTTTGTTTCCCTGGAGTATTTTTGTCTGGGAATGAAGGTTTTATCTAGAAGAGGCTCAGATTTTCTTACACCTCTGAAGAAAAGAAGCAGTCAACCTGAACTTCAGTATCTTTGAGATTTAGCTGGAAAAGTTTGTCAGAGGAGCACAAGAAATTACCTTTGACTAAATCTCTTCTCCCCAACATATCCTTTCCTGCACAGAAACATGAGCTCTGCCGGCCCAGAAGGAAGGAAGAAGATGAGAGAATGTGAGGGCTTGATTGATTCTCTTGTGTATTATATCCAAGGAGCCATTGCAGACCATGAGCCCAACGACAAGGTACTCTTTGAGGGGAAAAGTGTTTTCCTAGGGGAAATTGCCAAGTAAACATTTTTCTGTTGTTGTTTAGAAAGCAATGTTTAGAAACAGCTGTGATATAATCAGAAAACTTATTTCCAGGGCTTTTAGAACTGCCACAGAAGGTGAAAGTCCACTGTGAAGCTTTTTGAAGTAGTTTTATCCTGCAATCTAAAAGAATAGCACTGAGAAAACATTTTCAGAATGTCTAGAGAGAAAGATAGAAACTTCTGTCTTTTTTCTAAAAAAAGCGAGATAAAATCACAGCTTTCAGAAATGCTGAAACACAATAGAGTCAGATGTTGCTTTTTAGGTTTTCTCAGGGTGCTAGCTAGCTAGAAGCTTAAAAAATCAATCTGGTTACTCTCCTATATATTTAGTGCTACATACCCCTTAGGAAATGAAGAACCTAAATCCCTCTGGGTGGGAGTGTGATTAAGGAGCTTGCATCATTTAAAATAGAACTAATTTTCCTAGGTTTTTTTACAAAACAAAACAAAACAAAACAAAAAAAAGCACTTTTTTTCCTTGCTGCCTAAGCTAGTAACTACAAGGACATGGACACCTCCACATTCCAGTTTCTCTCACTCTTCTTCCCATCACTGAGTGCAGGTGAACCCTGAACAGAGACTCTTGGAGTAGAGGCTTGTCTTCAGCTGGGTGAATTTGGGTGAGAAGAGCAGCTGTCACGTTAGCTGCAGCTTTCTGGTGGGCCTGCTATAACTTGTGCAGTGTAGTGGTAATTACTGCACATTTATAGCTCTGTTCTAGGATTAGTTGCCTTCTCCATCTCCCTGTATCCAGTGCCATTAGCTTCAGGGAGAATCCAGCACATTACACATGTGCCAGAAGCACCCTGCTGCATTTTGTCTTAAAACAAACCACTCATTCCTTTTTGACTTTCAAAAAAGGAGGAACTGGTAATAGAGATATTTGCCACTAGAGTCATCACTTAGCAATTGTAGACCTTACCTTAGCCATGTTCAGGAAGGAATGTCTTATTTTAAAAAGCATTCTACCCCAGGAAAATGCTTCCTCCTTGGGGAAGATAAAAAGCTTTCCTCTTGCTATGGTGAGGTGTGTACATGATCATCTCAGTCCTAAGCTCTTAAACATTTCTTGGCACCCTTCTGGCCTGTGTCAAGCAGCACTCGCCCAAACAATGCCCAGGCACAGCTGAGGAATTAGAATGTCCCAGGACAGTTTCCAACAGGCACTCTGCTCCCTGTGTACCAGCTGGCCCCTTGCTCAGGAACATCCCAGGGCATGTTCCATTTATCAGGGTAAAGGCTCTCTGGTGGATCACTGGCAGAAAGCCTGGCTCTTCCATGAGGCATTAGAAACTCTGCAGTCAGTTACTGAAGATCCAAAAATGAAATCTCTTCCCGTGTCTATACGTGTCCCTTCGATACATGCCAAAGCTTTCAATTGCTGTTCTTTTGTTATTTTAGGCCACAGAGAACTGTGTGTGCATTCTTCACAATCTGTCCTATCAGCTAGAGATAGAGCTTCCTGAGAGCTATGCCCAGAGCATATATATGCAAAGAAGAAATATTTCTAACAATGATAAAACACCAGGCTGTTTTGGAACACGGAGCAGAAAAGTGAAAGAGGTAAAGTACGTGATTAGTTACATCTCATTTGGTTAATAGCTTGTAGCAACCTCTGGAGAATAAGGCTGTAGTCTAATTAACAATCTGTTATTGATGTATCTGGTAGAATGACAATTCCTTGCTCCAAAAATGCAAATGTATTGATAGTCCTTGACACCAACTCTCCCATTCAGCTCCTGCTGATGACAATGACATAGCAAATGTTTTGTTATTTGAGGAATACTCCACTGGATGGACTGGCCACTGTCATTAAATTCTGAAATTTTGCACATTATTGTTTAAGTCTCCAAATAACCTGGTCATAGAGAGTTACAAAATGGCTAGTTCAGCTTGTTAAGCTTAGAGGTCACCGTTTCTAAAGGCCTGATCTGTTTACATGTTTAGAAGCAGCAGGACACCCCACTACCTGAGGAGAAGAGCAATCCCAAAGGTGTTGAATCGCTCTGGCATTCTACACTGATCAGGATATACCTCTCCTTAATAGCAAAGAGTACCAGAAACTACACCCAAGAAGCATCCCTGGGAGCTCTCCAGAACCTCACAGCTGGCACTGGACCAGTAAGTCAGCTTTTTTCCTTTCCATTTAGTTCTTGATGTGAATGCATAGAGTTCAGGGCTGCAGTGCAACTGAGCTCAAATAACCACTGACAAGTCACTGGGTCTCTGACATGGTGCAGGAAAATGAAGATCATTGAAAGTAAAGTCATAACCAGCAGTGCAGCTTTTCCTTGCTTGGCAGATAATGGGGTCTGCTTCTCCATCTGTGTACATCTCCATGTGTGGAGTTTGTTAATTCATTACACAGTGAGGGATGAGCAGATGTTAAAAGCACAAAAAATGTCATTTTGTGGAAGAGAGTCCTGTGGAGAGAGGAGGCTCCAACACTAGAGCAGATCACTTTTGTGTTGGAGAAAATTATCTCTGTCTCAGAAACTAGCTAAAGAGCACCTGGGAGGAAGAGGGATTGAAACTTCTTTTATATCACCTTCCTTTCCTGTTGCAACTCATTCGTAGCTCTGGCTTAGAACTATGTTAAGTACGCTCCAGCTGGTGCAGAGAGCTGGCTGTGTGTGGCTTTCCTGGGGCTCTGCACTCGTGGTGGTGACACAGAGCTGCCTTTGCACAGATGCCATTGGCAGTGGCCAGGACTGTTGTTCAGAAGGCAAATGGGCTCCCGAGCATCCGAGCAATGCTGCACGTCAGCCACCCCGCCGTGAGGAAGACTGCGGTGTCCCTGCTCAGGAACCTGTCCCGAAACCCCTCCCTGCAAAACGACATAGGTGAGCAAAGGCTGGCAACTTCCTCTGCCCTCTGCACTTTAGAGTTTCCTGCTTTGAAAAAAAGAAATGCCAAAAAAAACCCCTGATCAGTGAGTTTAGCAGATTTTTCACTGCGTACTTGCAGCCACTGTACAGGGCTTAAAATAAAAGGTTTCTCCTAAACAAAGTTTTCACTATAGTGGGTATTCCTCTTCAGATACTTCCATTGGTGTAACTTTCAAAAATACATAATTGAAGTAAAGTCTTGATAGATTTGGAAAAGTTTTTCTTCTGCTTAAAAGGAAGGTGAGTGCCGAGTTCTGTGCTGCCACAGCTGCATAATCCTTTGCAAGAAATCACAGAACATCTCTAATTCTTGTAGCAAAGATCAGACTCTCTTTTATTAGACAAAAAGCTTTAGAGGTTTGCAGCCCACACTGTTTTCCTGCACAATTTTTTTGAGAATAGAAGCTATACGATGCTATAGAAAAAATAGTTCATTCTTTTTAAATTATCTCATTTCTAACTAAAAGCCACTTCTGTTCTGAGTATTCTCATTTCAATCTATTGTGTATTTAAGACCTTTTCCTACTGACAGGATAAAATGTATTCATATAATTTGTTGTCATTTTTTGTGTTCCCACTGCGGGGAAGGGGAAATTCCAGGTATACAGATGGCTCGTGGGGCAGATTAACCTCCAGAATTCTGCAGAACAGTCTCCTGTGCCTTGTTTGACCCTTAGAGAACATTCCCTATTAATGAAAATATTATAAAATGTTGTTGGGCTGATTTCAAAGGGATAATCCATATGGTGTTAACAATTTCAGATGGTGAACTGCCCTGAAAGAGAAAAAATTGAACTGATAAGAAGTTGGGATTTCATCAAAAAATAATTTATGAGAGTGTGGAAAAGACAGAATAGCACAAAGCTTTGGGGGCAGGTACTTCATCTTGCACACTCACAGTGGTTTCCTCGTCTTACCCATAATAGAGAGGACTGGGGGAATTTCAGGGGGACCTTTTCTCTATCAAAAGATGTTCTTTTTGATCGACTGAAAACATGTGTGAATGCAGGTCAAATTCCAAAAATAAAAACTTTGGCCAAAGGAAAGCATTTGAGAGGGCACACTGTTTCCTGGATTATAAGGGTATAAATTTATCAAGCAAAATGAACCTACATTTATTGAAATTTATCAAGCAAAATGAACCTCCATATCAAATGGAGATAAATGTAATATAAAACATCTCTAAAAGGGCAGTGGCAGCCTGCAGCTGGCCATGCCTGGTGAGTTCAGTCCAGCACATGAGGTATTAATGGGCTGTGCATGAGGCGAGTTACAGGCTGTCCAGGGCAGTGTGGATGCAGCTTAACCCAGATTGTGGGGATGTAATGCAGGTGAGAAGCCGTGAGTGTGTGGTGGGAGCACTCAGCTCCCAGGTGAGGGAGAATGGGAGGAATAGGGCAAACCTGCACCTCATCTCTCTTCCACCTTGCAGCCAGAGAAGTTCTGCCTGATTTGGTGTCAATCCTGCCCGAGTGTGTGCCAGGCAGTGACATTGCCTGTGAAACCACAGCGTCCATCTGCTACACCCTGTTCAACCTGACCCAGAGCAGCTCGCACAACGCCCGGCTGCTCCTCAGTGCCCACGGCCTGCCCAAGGTCATTGCCATCAGCATGAATGACAGGTAAGAGGCTCCACGAGTCTGCCTCTTTCCCCAGGTGAAAGAGAAACTGCAGCCTCTGCCACCCAGGGAATAAAAATGCTTCGTCTCAGGGGGCTCTGGTCGNCTTTTTGAAAGGTGGTTGTAGTCAGGTGGGAGTTTCTCTCTTTCTCCAGGCAGCAACTGCCAGAATGAGAGGACATGGTCTTAAGCTGCGGCAAGGGAAACATAGCTTGGATATTAGGAAAAAAAAATGTTACAGAAAGGTTAATGAAGTATTGGAATGGTCTACCTGGGGAGGTGGTGGAATCACCATCCCTGGATGTGTTTAAGACTGGATGTGGCACTCGGTGCCATGGTTTAGTTTAGAGTTGGGTTGGGTTGGACTTGATGGTCCTGGAGGTCTCTTCCAACATAATGATTTTGTGTGTGATTCTGTGTGGGACAGCCCAAACAAGTGGTGTGAATAGAATTGCACTGATTGGGAAATACAGAAAGATCTCTTACAGCAGCTCTTCCATCCATAGCTAAATTCACCAGGTTCAGCATTTTAAATAACTTCTCAGAAGATAACTGCACAGTATTATCTGTATTCTGACATATATTTAGTGACTGATTATCAGATCTCAACTGTACCCAAAATGTCTTTCTGTTCATTGTAACACAGCCCTGATAAACTTTAGCAATAAAGTGGAGGTATACATTTTATGGAAATTATAGATTCATAGTTAAAAATATATTGGCATTTTAGAGAACAGATTCAAAATTTAACCATTTTTAATATGTAAGCACATGCAATCAATATTTACTCAAAAGATAATTAATGCTTTATAAATAGGAATAATTATTCCATTTGCCTTGTTCTCTCTTTGCAAAATAAAAGAGGAAATCAATCTCAGTAAAGGAGGCCCCATGAGGCCCTGAATAGTTTAAATCCTCTCTAACTAACCAGAGATTTTTACCTACTAGAAAGATTCTTTCAAATGCTTGCTGTGCTGAGGGTATTTTCCTCGGCTGAAAATGCACAATATGATAGCTGCTCTAAGATGTGGGCTACAGAGCACCTGATTTCTCCCTAAATTTGAAGAGTGAGTGAGGCAGGGAGGCATGTTTCATTTGTTTCAGTACTAAAAACAGCCGGAAATGCTACAATAACTAAACAGTGGCAAACCAGCACTTGGGAGTAAAGAGAGAAAAAACAAATGCTCTGAGGTTATGTTTGCTGAAGTCTGTAAATGCACTGTGATTATGATGTGGGAATTTACATATGTTTAATCATTCTTTTTGCAAAATGGCAGCAATATGTTCAGCAAAGCCAGCAGGGCTGCTTCAGTCCTCCTCTACTCCCTGTGGTCACACACCGATCTCCACAGTGCTTACAAAAAGGTAAGCACTAAGAAAAATAATCTGTTCTTTCAGACCTAGAACCCTTCCATTTGTCCTCTGGGGCCCTTAGCACTCCTGTACATTTAAGAATCAACCTATGATAGGATTCACATGGTCCCTGAATTTGGTTTTCTTATTTACTTGTACATAACTGTGTAAATAATGCATGGCCTTCATTTTTGCTCATCTGTGTTCATGTTCTCTCCCTCTGTGGTTTTATATCCATGGCAAAGCTTATGAAAGGTGTTGCTGCTTCCTGCCAGAAGTGTCAGGTGGCAAGGAGTGATGCAGAGTAGGTGACCATCCTCAGTGGCTGAACCAGCCTGGCACAGAGGAACTAAGGTGCCAGGATAAAAAAGGCAGGGCAAGGCAGCTTCCTGCTTCAAACCAGAGCAGTTTTGTTCTCCTTGCTGTTTGCACAGCCTGGTAGCCCAGGTGTCAGCTACAGTCAGATAAAACCTAGGGCCTGGGAAAGGTGTTGGCAAACATTTACTGCCACAGTCAGATCAAACAAAAAATGACCAGCATGAGTCTGCAACAAACCAGTTTGGGTTTTTTGAAGCTCTGTGCCTGCTTTTCAACACAGAGCTGAGTTAACTTCCCCCTACCTACCTGCCTTCCCCCTGCATTTCAAACTGTTTTCAACCCTTGTGTGTTTGCTGTTCAGAATGTGTCACATCAAATTCCTTATAACCTAAAACTGTTCCAAGTTCTCAAGCAAGCTGTTAGCATTTATTATTCAGCTGTTTCCCTTTGTAGATTTTTTTGTTGAAATTTGCTCCAGAAAAGTTTCTTAGCATAAACTTTAACAGTGTTGCATCACACTCAGCAGGTACTGCCCCACAAACCAGAAATCTGTGTTCAAGAATAAGGCTATTGTGCCATATAAATTCTTAACTAACTTTTGTTGTCTCTGTTTTTTTACAACTGCATTCCTGACTTTATGATACAGCAATATCCCTGATGGCATGAATTTTGTGAATTTACTGGTAATTTAGGAAAGCCTATAAGACACATTTGTCAGACCTGATCTTCAAAAATGCTGATTATTTGCTCTTCCTATGCAAATAAGATTCCCTAGAGACAGCAGGTATGGCACTGGAAACTTCAGAACCATCTAATGCCTACACACTTTTGAAACTTTAATCTTATAAGCCACAGAAACCACTTGATGCAATAAATTGATAAAATCTGGAGTCATTTTGGCATTGCCCTGTGTTCTTTGTTCTGACAGGGTTAATCTCAGCTAGGTTAATCTCAGCTAGGTTAATCTCAGCTAGGTTAATCTCAGCTATCAGTCACCTAAAAGTTAGGAGTCTGTAGAGCTGAGCTAGAGCAGGCTCCTGGTACAGTTCCTGCTGGAGAGTTCAGCAGTTCCAGCTCTCCTCTGTCTTGGACTAAATGAGCACTGCCTGTTCTGTCTCTGACTGCTCAGGACTCTGCCTAGACCCCTGCCATGGCTCCTTATTCAGCTTTTAGGCAGCTGGACCTGCCCCTCCCTTGCAGAATCAGCACTGAAGATAATGAATTGTTCTGTTTCTTCCATCCCCAAGGCTGACTTTAAGAAGGCGGATTTCGTCAACAGCCGGACCACAAAAGCCTATAACTCACTCAAGGACTGAATCAGAGCAGAGCACCACAGGAGACAGAGCTCAGACAGCAGCTAATTGACCATCCTCACAGGATTGGTGTTGCCATCATGAACCACAGAGTATCTCAGACAAAAGGAGCTGATTTTCCATAAAGACTTGAGTGGCCAGAGAGTAGCTTTTTTGAGATTTTAATCCTAATCACCTTGTTGTCACTGTATGTACCAAGACAAGAATAACCAAAGATGGATTCTCCAGGATGTCTGAGGTGAAGTTACATCCAGGTTTACCACTAGTCAGAGCTCCAGATGACTGCTTTTGTTCTATACAAAGGAGATTGAAATGCTGGGTGGCAGCAAATCCTTTTCAGACTGTTTTATACTAAAAGTTTTCTACAGTGGATAAGCATCAAGTGCACTGCTCAGAATTTAGTCATTTTTCACTCTTGTTTCTTCACACAGCTAAATAAGAATCTCCAGACTCTATGAGTATGCACAAGAAGCTGTTTCACTACCTGCATTATAAAAGCACCAATGAAGTTAAAATTACTATTTTTGTATTGCTTGTTTTCATAGGCTCACTGGTTCTTAAGGCTCTTTCCTTTAAGGTTTCTTCAGCATCAGCAGCAGAACGATTTTACACAGATCTTATCATCCCTCTCATCCTCCCTCACGTGGCTGTTGCATTTTACAACAGAGAGGATTTTAACTAGAACCACTGGGTTTAAGGCACTGTGTTTCAGATAACACTTTGGGCTGAACTTAAGCTCATCATTCTTTGCTAGCAGGTGGAGAAATTATTTGTGGGTGATTCAATGATTATTTTAAGAAAATTACAATTTCAAAACAATTCTATTGATAATCTATATATAATAATGGGAGTGATGCCTTGCCTTTTTTTTTTTTTTTTTTTGAAGTAATAGACACACACAAGAAGCTGGGCTCTGTGCTGATTAAGGAATTCATCTGATCCTGCTGCATATTCTCTTACTTGAAATATCATCCTTCCTACAGCAATTACATGCAATGTGATAATTTTAGGACTATGCCTGCACATGTGGGAATAGGTAACAGGAGGGAAAAAAATTCCTGAGGATCTGAAGGCTCAGGTTTTCATGATATGATGCTCAAGATGGTAAATAAGCACTTAAAAACCCCATCTGCTACACTGAGAAAGGCAGATTTTTCTCAAAAAAAACCACCCAGGGTTTAGATTGTCCATTAAACCAGGAGGAAATTCTTATATAAATATTGGGTTATCAGCAGACGTGATCTGGCACTGCTCTTCTGAAATCAGGGGAGGTGAACTACTTTTATGGCATTGGATATTTTGTCATGTGTGTTTACAAGCCCTGCTGCTCCAACAGGGCCCATCCTGGACCTCACTGCTGAACAGCTGCTCTTGTCCACAAGGAGATGCAAAATCCTTGGGGTAGGGACAGGGGAGGTCACCAGGCCTCTTCATTTCAACACTCCTGGCTAAAGGTCTGGCTCCCACCAGGAATTTAGAACCAGCAGACTGTACCACTGCACTGTGTCCTAACAAATTTCTGGATATCTGGGAGCTAAATGCTGCTGGTAGATGCACACATTCTCCAAGGAGTCCCAGAAAGTCCCACATGTGCACTCAGAACAGAGTGTGCCCTGGGAAGGGAAGCAAACAACGCTGCTTTCCTGTCACTGATCATTTTCAGAGAGCTCCTAGTCCTCCACATTTGCTTTGAATAACCCAAAGCAAATGCACTCCAGTAGGAGGCTTTAAAAATACTATTATTTTTTGTAAGATGTCATATTCAAAATACTGCAGGTCCAAAAACAACACGGGGAAAGGGAACTTACAGCACCGCATGTTGAGGCAATTGTTTTTGTAACTTTTTCAAATATGATCGAAAACAGACAATTAAAATCCAACTTTCTCCTCTAACTTCTTAACCCAAGTAACTCTGTTTGTGCCATGAAAGAATGAATACCAGGGAACCTGGACAAGTCGACTTTTACTGCCCAAAAGAAGTGGTAGGCAAAATTGATCTAGAAAGAGTAAACCTGAATACCAAGTAGCATAGGAATGAAGAATTCCAGTCTAAAAGATCAAGAAGGGAGCTTTTAGAAATACTCATGCATTTAGTTTTTATTGAACTCACATGCTATTTACGAAACAAACCAAATAAGGGTACTTTTAAATATATGTGTATCTGTCAGTAAGATGTTCTTAAAAAGGAAATGCAGAGGATTTGGGTTGTTTTCATTAATGAAGTGATTTTAAAGGTCTTTTTCAACTGAAATGAAACTATGATAGTGCCACTTTAAAATCAAAACAGTGTTCAAAAGTCACAAAGAAGTATCTCAGACCTGGCAGCAACCCCAGAAACATGAGACACGCCTTATTACAACTGATCTCCTACTTGTATGCAATCAAAAACATTTCAGCAGGACTCCAAAGAAAACAAAGCAGAGAAATAATAAAGTGCTCTCTCTAATGCAAAAAATCTGTCTTTTGTCTTTTTGTTATTAGTGAGCCTACTTGGCTGGGATGCAGCAAATGTATTTTTAAGCCTTAGCCCTTCCTTCAAAAGGGCAAACTCATTTTTAAATTAAATCTAGGTATGGAGACTTAGACTTTCCTACAACAGGACAGTGTTACTGTTCACTTCAGTGAACACTTCAGTGTTACTGAAGGCAGGTTGTATAAAGGTCGTGCAGGCATGAGAGTCCTCCTGCAAATCATTTCTTAGCCCAGTTTTGCTGACCTGTCAAACTACCCAGAATCTGCTGTTTTCACCCCTCTTAATTGGTATTTACCAGTGAACTTCACCATGGGCCACTGGAGATCTCAAAAATTATTAGAATCATCCTCACCATTGTCTTGGACCTAGGAAATACAACATTCCCACTTGCTCTATTCCTGAGAGGAGATTGGAAACCTTGAATTTAAGCATGCAGTGCCCAAAGAGTTTGTGGCTGAACAAGGAACTTGTTCAGGTCCTCTTGTCTTGTGTCTTAACCACAACTGCGTACAACCATCGTTCTCTGATTTGTTTCAGTAAAAACTCTTAAATAGTGCAGATGATTTTGTAGTAGATTATGGACATTGCCAAAGAATTAGTCATTCCTTTCCTCATTTCATCATCCTACCTTATTTTCTACTGTCACTGCTCCTAAACATTAGTGCTTCTTTTTCTGCTTCCTTTCCTAAATAGAATTAAGCTATGTAAAATATTGCATTATATTGTGCATGAGCACGGGGTTTAGGTTATTTGTCTTTTTTGTGGGGTTTTCTTCTGAGAAAGAACATTCTGTGTATTAAGAGAGGTTCAGCTTCCCCTTCTGGGCCCATGAAAGAATCTGATCAAAGGCCACACACAAGAACCCCAGCCCTCCCTGGCTCCAGTTGAGCCTGGCAGTCTGTGCTCCAGAGGCAGCCCATGGAAGCTGAGGGCAGTCAGGCTGCTGGTTTGGTTGGTTTTTTGTTTGTTACCATGCTTAGCCCTTAGGTTCCAGCCTGACAGAAGCATCAGCATTTTCCTATCTTTAGTTTTCAAGGCCAAAAAGCCCAACAATGTCGTTTCACAGCCCTTTTGGGGAATGCTTCATGGGCTAGCCTGATGAGCAGTCACAGTGAATCATGCACAAGCCATGCAAAGTGTTGAGGTCTGGTGCTTCCTAAGCTATTCCAACTGCAGCAGCTGCTCTTCCATTCCTTTACTTAAACTGCTGCTGATTAAAATCTCAGTTTACATTCCTGACTCATGCTCCAGACCCATCCCATGGGGAAGATAACACGACCTTAAAGCATTATCTGATGGGAGACAAAGATCTGGAAACAGAAATCAGACTGGAGGAAATGCATATTTGAGTTCAGCATCACAGCACACCAAGGACAAGCCCTGAAACATCAGATATTGATGCAACCTTGTGAGTTATGCCTGGCACAGTGGTTTGGATGTTGCACAGACCATTGCAAACCCAGCAGGGAGATTTGCTCAAATACACTGAAGACAAAAAGGGCTTTAGTGCAGACATTGTACACAGTTCAGGGGGTTGTCTTTCCCTACAGGCTTACTTTGGATATATTAATAGGTTTGCATATAAACGGGAAGTAAACTAATTTTGTCTTATTTCACATGTTCAGAGCTAGAAACATCCCAAAATACACATTAGAGGCATTCTAGGCTTAGGATCGGAATTGGAATTTGCCTGCATCGTCTGTTCAGATGTGTCTTCCAGTGCCATACCCAGTGTGACTGTAAATAATTCAAGTTTAAGAAATTAACATTTATTTAACAATTTTCCAGTTGTTCAACCCAAGCTCCCGTTCTCTTATTTGTATCTTGTTATTCTTAGTCCTCTATCAGGCCAGGCTGAATATGCACAGACACAGAAAAGAGGAAACAGGCCTGTATGTCCTTAGCAGCTACACTTTAGAACAAATACTGCAAATACCTTCTGAACAAGCCCATGGTCATAGAGCAACATAGAGAAACAGGGACACACTGCAAATCCAGTGCTCATCATCAGGCATTTTTTCCAGTGCTGACCACCTATTCCCTCCAAATCTGCACAAGGCCATCTCTTGCTTATGCCTGTTTTGCATGCTCTAATTTGTAATCAGCTGTAAGATTATGAGTCAAACTATCACCACTCACATCTTGAAAGGAGCTGGGTCCCCAAAATCCCCACCCTTCTCTTCTTTCAGGGGTTCAGAAGGACACCACTACTACCTGGACTGTACTTAAACACCTGGGTCCTCCTGCAGATTCAGTAAGAGACCTAAGGTCCTCTTCAGTTCTAGAGAAATTTAAAGACATTTTTGACCCTCAAAAATACTTACTCAAATCCTCAAATCCTTACTGTGTTTTCATCATGTTTTCATCAGAAAAGGAAATAGCCATGTCTGAGCCACAGAAAAATAATAGTGAAATGCCAAGGAGGGTAAAATCCTTCAGAAAGTTCAGAAACTTTCTGAAGCCCATGAAGGTCATAAGAAAATGGGTTCCAGCCAGAATAGTTGTGTTTGGCTCAGAATAACAACAAAATAAATCAGTAATGTTGTGGTATCAGTGTTAAACTGCCTGGAAAGCACACTGTGCCTCAGGATACATGAGCACGCTTGAGCTTTTAACTCAAAACTCTGGACACTGGGCTTAGCCCCATTCCAAACTGTGCAGGAGTTTAAACCCCACACAATTCTTAAAGACTGGAGAACCTTTACATTGCAGTTACAACACAGCTGCACACAGGATGCTGCAGTGAGAGCAGAGGAGGTGTTATGTCTTTCTGAAAATTAAAATAGGCATTCTTAAGGAGTTTTTCCTTTCCTGATGCTGGGAAAGAGCACTCTAAACATATGATACACATAGCCTTGAAATACTATTTTTATAACAGGATATTATTTGTTATTTTAGAAGTGTGTGGACAAAAGGTAAGAGTTTTTAACATGAAGAGAGGCTGGGATGAGAAACTCAGGTCTGATGATATATATACCTGATGATAAAAAGGAGAATCTACAAATCAATATTTGCACCAGCATTTAGGGAGTTTTTATATTTGGTTTGGTTTGGTTTTAGTAGTACTACTACTCAACCTGAAATTACTTGAAACCTGGAAGTCAAAAACTAGTGCCTTGGATAGCAGTAACATTCTTGCAAAAGGGTTACTGCAGAAGATTTGGCACAGTTTAAATGACACAGAGAGATGGAGGGAAGATTGTCTTCTGGTGTGAAAGACTGGAGCAGAGGCCTTTGAAGGAATTCCTCCTGAGTACACAGCATGAATTACCCATCCTCCAGGGACAGGTCCTGATCACATCAGTTACTTTCTGCTGTTTTGAAGAGAGGTGGACAAATTCACCATTACCTCAGGGTTGTAATTAACTTATTGTGAGGATTATTACGGATAATAAATAGGCCATAATGAATTCTATATATACTCACCTATAAAAGAAGAGCTTTAGTGCATCTGAAAGGCATGGACCTGTGTTTTACAAAGCAACCTCACATTCTTCACATCCACTGTAGTGGCTACAGATAGAGATTTGCTAAATAGGCATTAAAAAATAGAGAAAAAAGCCATTAAAGTCATCAAACAGCAGTGAGCTGATTCCCAGCAAGAAAGAAAACCAAGGTAAGGAAGGTGTAGCCCTGGACGGTGGTCCTTGGTCTCTCACGTGTTCATTCCACCTGTGGTAGGTGCATATTTTTCTCTGTCATTGTTTTCACTCCTGCAGTAGGACTTCGGCTAGATTTTTTTTTCTCTCAGTAGACACAAAGCAAAAATAAAATTAAAAATCAGTGTAGCATCTCAGGCCTGAAAAATATCTTACCACAATTCTAGTAAACATGAAATTCTTGGTAAATGCTCGTGACCCTGTGGTTTGGGCAAGAACACACCCTCCTGACTGCTGGCAACATCACCAAAAGGACAGCAAATAGCCTGTAGTTTACACTGGGTTATGCTGTTGTCCTTTAAGCAGAGGCACCTTTTTGGAAGGGGACAGTAATTTTTACATGGATGCCATTTAACAATTGCTTCTTCAGGGTGAGAAAAAGGAAAAGGAGAGTTTCTGTGAAGATCTTGCCAACATTCTTTCTCTTTCTGGGCTGTAAAAATAACTTTCCTCCTAAACTAAGAAAAATATAATTCTTCCCCAGCATCTTCCAAGATAAATCAATTACTGTTTTTTGGGGAGGTCCAGTGTACAAGGGGCATGCTGAAATGTGCATGCATGCTGTAAAGTACAAACTGTTTTTGCTCTGCCTTAGGAGACATCTCTGAAGGTGACAAAGTTGAGACCAGAAATAACCCAGCAGTCCCATCTCTGCTCCCACATCAAAGTCAGTTCAGTCTCCTGTAAATTTAGTAGTGAAGTTAAGGTAACCTGTTGCCTACCTCCATAAAACCCAAAACCTCAGACACAGGAAATTCACCACAGGGTTGAGGGAAAGGAAGGTCTCAAAACAAAGGATGCTTCAAGAATGGCTTGAGGATTTTCTTGCCAAAACAAAGTGAGAGACATCAGTTTGTGTCCTTCCTCATCTCAACAGTAGCTGTGCTGATAGTGATGGCTCCCAGGGCTACAAGGGACACATCAGGAGATTCAGCCTTGCTCACTGAAACTTTGTTCACATGGAAGGTAAGTTCTGAAGGGACAAGAGAGCCGTAGCTAGGGTCTTGTGCTTATTTATTATTCATTATTTCCTGAAGAGCTTTGATGGGAAGCATCTTCAGTAATATTATTCCAGCTGTTGGAGTCCTCTAATTGCCCAAACATACTTTTTAGAATCTCTACCCCAATGGTTGGTGGAAAGAGCCCAGCCCCAGCATTTCTGAGTAAGCTAGAGTTTGACAGCCCTGCATGCTCATATTTCCTCCTGACAACAGGTCCCTCACCTGCCACTGGCTTTCAACCATGGCTGAATTCAGCAGATTATTCCCACACTGCATCATTTGCCATCTGTTCCTTCCTGCTGTGACTTTTTCAAGCCTGTGTAACTCTGACCTGTGTAATTTGCAGATAAGGAGACATAAACTTTCTCACACCTGTGCTGTGCAGTTCTTCACATTTGTCTGGTTACTGCGTGCACTACAGAGATAAAGTCTGTTTGGAGTATTTTTTTTAAGTCTGCTGATATGAGACATCTGTCCCCATAAACAGATCTTTACTCTGAGGGCTTTTGATGGTGAGGAGGATGATTTGATGATGAGGAAGATGGATATTTTCTGTGAAAGCTGAGCTTGTAGTTTGGTGTAGGCAATGATGTGGTAAAACTTCAAGTTGTAAAAAAAATACTAAATCACCACACCTTGGATTTTCAAATTCTGTTGAAGGATTTCCATGACTGAAGCTGTAAGTCATATTCTTCCCCAGAAATAAGGTAGCAGAGCAATTAGACTATTTAAAAATTCTTCATGCTCATTGGACTGCACTTTTAAAGTGCTTGGCAGGGATGTAAAGCAACCTATAAATACTTGCAAGAAAGCCCCAGAAATCACAGAATGAAACTTATTCCAGTAGTTAAAGGTGGTAAAACAAGGGGCAACAGGGCAACAGCACCGTGCTGAGGTGTGGGAGATTGAGGATCAGGAAAAGGATTGAGGGCATCAGGAAAATCTTCTTACCAGCACAGTGATGCCATGCCAGAAACAGCTATCCAGAAAGGTTGGAGATGCTCCATTCCTACCATTGTGGAAGACTTGGCAGGAAAAAAGCAGCTTGACAAATCAATATTTCCTATTCTGTGCACAGTGCAAGTGGTTACAGCTGCAGTTGCTCCCCTTTAGTACAGTTTCTGTAGGATTTTAAAACTTCTTGTCATAAAGGGAAACCAGTTTAGTCTTATGGGGATAGAAAAAAAATCTTTGAGGTAACTTTAGCTGGAGACTGGTAAATATTTCCCCTTGAAGGCAACCCCATCCCCTGGTTGGGAATTCAAACTCCAAGTGGCCCTGCTTAGCCACATGAAGCAGACAGAGTAACATTGGTTCCAGCTAACATTAGCATTGACTGCACTTGGCCAATGACACCAGAACAAGATGTTGGCTTCATCCCTTTCTCATTCCCCAGCACAGAGCTTAGTTTCACAGCAAAGCAGATAGATTTTTCACAAGTTTTGAATGCTTCTGTACTTCTATGTTGTTGCTGTTGTTCTAATTAAGCCAACAGTTCTGCCTCCAAAAAATTTCATATACCTGAAAGGAAAAACGCAAGTTTGAGAGAAAAAAACAGTTGCTCACAAACTTTTTTGAAGTGGGTCTTAGAATCACCACTCTAGAAGAGCTTCCCCATATCTGTTGTCAGAATCTACTGTACTTTTGTTTGAGCTTGGATTTTCCATAATGGTGACAGCTTCCTTCACCCTACTTTTTGTCCTTTTATGCTCTCCTTTCAGTAGAGCTCTCACATTACAGCTGCATTTGTCACCATCAGCCAGACCAGGCCAGCTCTGGAAATTCCTTTAATCAGCTCCCTGATCAGGAGCTTGTATGTGAGCCCCACATAAAGCAGCAGTCACACCCCCCTTAGGAGATAAAGGATGTTGGGGCTTGCCCAGCTGATGAGTGAGCAACCCAGTCAGCTGTGAAAAAGGTCTCAGACACAAGGAGGAAACTTGACCTTGTTTTTTAGCTGCTTCCACCAGCTATAATCCAGATGAATTCAAATCTTGGTCTGCCAGTGAAAATATTTGCATAATGTGGAACTCATTTTTCTCATTAAAGTTACCATGTTAGTTTTAATGAGCATTTTAAGTAGTAAATATTAGAAGTTATCATTAAAGTCACCAATTACAGATTTGTTTTATTAAATGGGTCTCCATTCTTTTTTTTCTTTTTTTTTTTCTTAGAGAGACTAAAATTAGGGGTAAAGGGGAGAAGAATAAAAATGTACTGTTTGAAAATTTGGAGCTTCTTTTGTAATGAATATGATAACTTAGGCATTGGTTTTATTCTGCTGACTTTTTTTTTTCAACAGCCTAATTTAGAGGTCCTAGCTCACCTGGGAACCTAGATAAAAACAAGCAATGTGTTAAAGTGCCTTGGGAGACAGAGAGCATATTTTTAAACCTATTTAGAGCATATTTTTAAACCTTGCTCCTACTTAAGTAAGGAGAATGGAGAGAGACCTGGGACACAACAGTGAATAGCAGTTGATGGATGGGTAAAGTTTGTGCTGTATCTGTCATGTAGTAAATGCTGAACAAAGAGAAAGGAAAAAACTTCATAACTTATGAGGAAAGAGGCCAAAATTGCATGACAGAACTTCATACTAAAATAATTTACTTGTTATGCCTCCAAGGCAGAATGCTGCAGCAATCTGCTATTCTAACAGCAGCAATAAAGTTGGAGATGGTTTGTTCACAGATAAATCCCATGCTTCCTCCTTAGTTGAGGTAAAATTTAAGGAGTATCTGCTAAAAGCCCCAGGTCTCTGCAACTATGCTGTATGGAGCAGCCTCAGTTGAAGTTCTTTGAAAATACATTCACTAATCAGCAGTAATTACTAATAGAGGAGTTAGCCCTGTCCTTACAAAGCTGAGATGCAAGCTGCCCTGAGAGCCCAGGCACTGAGTCCAGATACAAGGCACTGAGCAAGCCAAATTAGGTGGTTTAGGAACTAATAAAACCTTATCATAACAGAAAACTTTAGCCTGGATTTTTCCTTTCAGGATGTTTGAAGCCTAGTTGTCATCACGAGTTGCATATAAAAATTGGAATTTTTATTCCTAAAGCATGCACCCTTTAAGAAAAAGGCATATAATGCCACTTATATACAGAACTCCCCTTTAATATTGCACATCTAAGCCTCTGCTTACAAAGTACAAAAATAAGAGGAAATAACAGCCTGAACAGTGTGCTTAAACTTCATTCTCTGTATAAATGCTGTGGTTCAGAATGTACTGCAGGAAAAGAACAACAAGTTTTACCTGTTCTTGAGGAGTTTACTGGATTCCCACACCCAAAGGTATTCTGTTTATTGTTGCTGAGCTGTCAGATCAATGAAAGCCTCCAGGCATCAGTGAAATCTCCTGTGAATGAGGTGCCCTTCAAAACAAGCAGTTTTCTCTGGCATCAGCCACAAGAACTGAATTAACCTCACCTTTTCCATCTCAAACACATAAGGACAACTCCATTGCTTCAAATATCCCCCTCAGATCATTTTCCAGGGACAACCCAAGCCACTTCCTCAGCAAAGCACTGAAGCCCACAAGTATGTGAAATGATGATGTGCTGCCCTTCAAAGGGGGAATGAGCAGATGCACCAAGCACTAGTCTGGCTTGTTCTCTGGAAACATTGATCTTATATATATATATAAATGTGAATTGAAAGTACCTGTTTCAGATAAAGTGCTTTATTTTGCTGCTTCCTGATAAATTGCTTTTGATAGCTGTTGAACCAACTCGATATCAAAAGGCATGAATGCTCTGCAGCCTTCACAAGCATTCAGACTGCAATACTGCAATATGCACAGCAGGTTCAGGAGTTGGTTGGGTGTTACTTCCCCTTCAAGATTAAATAACTATCAACTTATCAAGAGGTTTTTTCCTTTTTTGAGATTTATTGTTTCTGACAGACAAATGTAGATTAAATATATTCAGCAACTCTCACACATATCTATTTTAGGAGCTTCCTCATGCAAATATACCTCAAGGGCATTCTTTTGCCAAGGGAGATTTCACATCACCTAGGTTGTTTCTGGAAAGGTGTGGAATCTATTCAAGCACCCAAATTTCAGTATTTCTCTCAATAGACCTGGATATTTGAGTGTATCTATACCAATTTGTGTGCAAGGGTTATAATAAGAATATCTTTGAGAATGAGGGGGGGAAAAAAGCTAAGTATTGAAAGTTAAGAAGGACCAACAGTAAAATTATAATTTTTAGTCTGTCCTCTCGTTTCCAGCAGATGCTCTGCATTGGAACAGAGAGAAAGGGTCTGATCTTGAAATTAAATTACAATCTCAATGAAGTCTAATGTTTATGTCCAGAAGAAGTCACCTTTCTTCAAAAGTAACTCAGCCTGTGTTGGCAACAGCAATTTTTGACCCAGCCTTAGTGCTCACAAAAACTTCATCTGGCTGAAATGCTCAGATGCCCTCAGATGCCATCTGCATACTGGCAACAGAGGGTAGCTCTAAAAATCAGTGCACCTTTGTTTTTTTTTCTTCTCAGAAGTATTAAAAACCACACAGGATAATTACAACAGTTCTGCAATCCAGGCAGAATGCTGAACCTGCCTGAGCCATTCTCTCACTTGAAAGTGACACACCATTTACAAATTTCATTTGGCTGGGGGCTTTAATTTACTCCATTTCAACATTCTGCTGAAGCTGTAGCTTTGTTTCCCACTGCACAGGCCCATCCCATGCCAAGTGAGGGCCAGATGCAGAGATAAGGCTGAGCAGGATTCATTTGGCAACTCACCCTCACAGTCCTGGAAGGAGGCATTCAGGTGCCAAGTTTAGACAGAGGCTCCTGCTACCTTTTGACTGTTGCCTTTAAAGCACATCTGCTTTAAAAGTGAGGCCCCATGCCAAAAGGTAACTGTAGAAAAGTGAGAAAGCAGCCTACTTACAACATTAATTTTAAATGCACTCTGCATGGACAAGAGCAATGATTGATCTATCAACTGTCTCTGCAAATTCACCCTGCACCTGAAAGAATACAAAGGCAGAAAAGCAGCTGTTTCTCCCTCACGTTGCAAAGGAGAATTAGAAGGGCAAATGGCTCAGGTAAACTAGAACAGCTGGTTTTTCTAGCCCAGTTTAGGCAAGGAATCCCTTCTTAGAAACAGTCCCTTCGTATCTCAGAGTTAATGATAAAAGCACAGTCTTCCAAAACACTTCTGCCAGAATCAGAAAAAAAATACAAGAACACATGGCCCAGGATGGTCTGCCTGCCAGGGAGGACAGGATCCAACAGCTCTTTTTAAGAACTGTTTGAAGATCCTGCCTGCAAACTGTCAGTTCATATCCAGAATTTATTAAGGCTTGTGCAAATGTACTTCCTTTAATGACACTACTAAAACCACTTCTAAGCATTCAAAAAAACTACATTTCTAGCTTAGCTGGAATGGAAGAAGACAGCTTAATTAGAACAACTAGATTTTCAGACAGAGCATAACATTTGGTATTTCAACTCTGTAGTTTTATAGCTCTGCAGAAATTACCTTGCAGAAGCTGAGATCTGCTCAGATTTCTCCTTAAGTGAATATGCTTCCTTTCACAGGGAATGCTTTACCTCGTGTTTATGCTAATAGAATTATTCCTCATTATTTCACCTATGTTGTATATTTTCTTCCATTTCCAAACTACCAACAGAAAAAGTTATTCCAGCAAGGCCTGCAGCGTGTCCAGCTAAGAAACCACCAAGAGAAGTTTGAACTATGCTAATTTGAGTGGCTGAACTGCTGTCTTGTTAACCTTGTACAGCATCAGAATTGGCCAAGTCAAAAGCATGAGACCATATCCAACTTCTCCCATGGGCTCAGTGCTCTCAGAGGATGAAAAATCCAATATGAATAGTCTCACTGGATAAAGGAGATGGATGAAACAAGACAGACTGGATGGATAAATTAATCATTAATCTAATAAAATACATATTGCAGTTGTTAGGTTTGGTAGAACACATTCTAGAATGAGTAAATTGCCATAATCTCTGGAGATAACAAATTATCTCCAGCAGAAGTGGTGAGGTTCCAAAGGGCCACAAGATGGTAAGCACAGGACTTATCATTAGAAAGAGTAAAAAGCTGGTCAGTAATTTAGAGATCAATCAAACCTACTTGACCTCTGGGATGAAATATTAATCTCCATTCTGACAATAAATAAGGACAGTCTGAAAGTGGTTCATTCATTGCCTGCTAAAGATTTACTGGGTGTCACCCAGATTTGAAAAATGCTTCTCCCCTTGAAATTCAGCAATGGTCCACAAGAAGATTTCCTGTTTCATCCTCACCACTGCATCTTCTCACAAACTCAACAAAAGACTGGCATCAAGCAGAAAGATGGCCTGTGATGTAAGGTGAGATTTAATTGACTTTGTACTGAATTGAAAGAGAAAAAAAAATTATGAAACCAAAGAGTGATAGCTTCAAGGTATTATGAACCTCCAGCTAACTGCACTTAGAAGGTCTTTGTAAAGAACATCTTTCCAGTCTGATACCTTTAATGACTAGTTTTCAACTAGTTGCTAGTGGCCAGTACTTGCCATGTTTCTTTAGTGAGGTTAATCAACACACAACCATTCAGCAGCTTTGTGGAGCACTCAGAATCAAATCCTGCTAGAAGAGATATACTGTGAAAGTAAAGGCAGGCATCCATCACAGCTGCCTGCACCATAGAGGACATAGAAATCTTATTGTTCAGTCTGGATGTCATTGCAGGCCCAGAGCGTGGTTTTGTATTAGTTTAAACCAACTTAAATGGCTGCTTTTCCTCCCTCATGACTTTACTTTCCCTCTGCCCACCCTTGCATCCATTCTGGCATTTATTTGACTCTTGCTTCTGTATTTTTCACCTTTGCTGAGGCTCCTTTGAGCCTGTAGCTGTACAGCCAGTTTGCCTGGGTGTCAGGGCAGGGCAGGCACACACAGCCAGGGACAGGCTGAGGCTCTGCCTGCAGGTGCCCCTGCACATTTCACTTGGGCACGTCACCAGCCTTGGCTGTGACTCTGGCACACATCACCTGATGGGCACCTCACTCTTCAGAGGAGAGAGACTCTTGCTGCCATCCTCAGGAGAAATCAAGGCCACAATGACAGTAACTGGAGCTCTTGGATATCCTCTTTTTGCTATTATTTCATGCAATTGATTGATATCAAGTGCCTTTTGGTCAGGCTGCCAAGTCCCATCACAGATCTCCAGGCAGTCAGATCACTGGCCAGACTGTGCTGCCACACCTTCAGGGCTTTCAAGGAAAGACAGAGTGAGCCAGATTCCATGAAACTGGTGCTAGCTGATCAGAAGAGAAGCACTCCAGGAAAAAAGTCTCCAGTGTTTGCACACATGCCTGTCATGCCCCACCATCACTCTCCTTTCATGCAGTGAGCCAGGAGAGTGGGTCTCAGCCTTTTGTGCTAGTCTGGAAAGGGCTCCTCCCTTTTCTCTTTCCTTCAGAGGACAAGAGTCATCCTTTTCAAGTCTTCTCTTGCTCAAAGCCATTTGACTCAGGCCCCAGATCTGCACCTCCTCCCTAGGGAGATGAGAAAAACCAGCAGCTTTGTTGCTCACCTTGTTTCATGACCATGGATGATGTTAATTGCCCCCAAAGCAATTAATTTCAGGAAGCATTCTCTTGCCCACTGAGTCAGGAACACAACCACTACATAAGACATACAGATACATATCATAGCCCATTATTTCACTAATCTCAGAGAAGCTGCAGTAGCATGTCTTGCATGTGACTCACAAACCCACCTTGTTTGGATTCTACCTGATAACTTGAAGCCTTGGTTCTGAAATGCTGTCCAAGGATTCTCCTCTGGATTAGCTGAGGGCTTGCATCCTGGAAAGCTGCAGCCTCAGACCCCCACAGGGTTCAGCATCTCAGCCACAGGCAGAGCAGGCACTGATAGTCCCAAGTCAGAGCAGGCAGTCCCCAAGAGCCAGCAGGTTTAGGGAGGGTGCTGTGTGACTGGAACGAGGCTTGAGCAAAGTGGAGGTGCCCCGGTAAAAAGCTGACCTGGTAAAGGAGAGACCTCATTAACAACTGACAGGATTCACTGGGATAGTTTCTGTGGAGAAACACGGAACAATGTATGGAACTTTAACAAAAGGAAGCGTTGTCAGGCTGCTTTCCCCTCACCTCTACCTGCCAGTCAGGAGAAAAGCTGGAATTCTGCTGCCACTAACTGTGCTACCACACCTCCCTGCTGCCTCCTCAGTCTTCCTTAGCAAGCCTTAGAGGAAGGAAACAGAAAAAGCATCCAAGTGAGAGTGTGCCACAGCTGTGCAGGTTTCAGCTGCTCCAGATGTGCATGGGAATAGGGCTGCAGGTGTCCAAGTGTCATCTCAGGAAAGTGCTGTTCTTGCTCCAAGGCTGCTGGGTGCAGAGGAGGTAAAAGCTCAGGGCAGGGTCATGTTGACACATTTGCTCTGTGCCTTGTGTGCTCAGCCAGGAACTGACTCAGGCAGTTTCACTCCCTGTGGGTCCTTTGTCTGTGATTTAGCCCTGCAAACCACAGCTGGCCAACTGAACTCCAGACTGGAAAGGCACACCCAGCTTCAAGTTTGGTTTAAATGGATTACTCTGGTTTTCACGGGCAATTTCCACTGAAAGTATCTCCAGTGCATTCCTGCAGCCACAGAGAAATCAATGAATCCCTGTGAATTCCCAGCTGTAGAGGAAACCACCCTGCAAACAGAGGAGAGCGTGGCCCCTCTCCTGCCAGCCCCAGCCCACACCTGGCACAGCCCTTCCCTGCTGCTGGGACAGCCCCACGATGTTTGCTGGAAGCCAGCCCAGGGCTGCAACAAAGGGAAGGCACTGGCACTGCCTGGGAAATGCCAGCACAGCCCCTCTGTGCCTGACCTGGCACAGCCCCTCTGGGACTGACCTGGCACTGCCACACCAGGCAGGCTGAGGGCTCATGAAGGGAAATTATTTCCACAGAGTCACTGATGCCAGGACCCAGCCTTGCTGCTGGGGCCTTGCACTGCTGCCACCTCACCCACCGTGGCAGGATGGCTGCAGCAAAGGAGGGTGGAAAGGGCCGAGTGTGGGGACAGAAAAATGGAGCTCACCAAAGCCTCCTGCTCTGCTGGGCCCTGTCTCCCCAGCAGCTAGGCTGCAGAGGAGGCACGGCTTCAAAAACCCTGAAAAAGTTTCAATAAAGAGTTAGAAGAACAGAGAAACCATCTCATTTAAAGGAGAGGGGGGGAAAGGCATTTTGGACTGAACATAGTATTTCCTACTTCTGGATTTTACTTTTTCTCTTTGTTTTACCAAAAGCAAAGGGAAGTGGAAGACACAAATAAATGCAGTGCACCAGAGACCCACAGGAGTCCCCAGTGACCTCAGAGGTGGGAGATCCCCAGTTAACCCTCTGCCCCTCACCTAACCAGAGAGCTCACAGAGCACACACCAGCATCCCTCCCTAGGACCAGCCAATCTCCCTTTCATAGCTGATGCCACGAATATTTAGGGCCAAGGTAACAAAACACCCCAGGACCACACGGTTCCAGAGCACTGGTTGGAGGCATCGGGCAGCCCAAGTCCTGCTCCTGTGAATTCCTCCTATGAAGGTGCAACATAACTCTTCTGGGAGCAATCTGCCAGGAGTAATCAATGGGAATTCCTGCATTGCTGAATAGCAAATTTCCAGAGCTAATGGCTCCTTCCCATGCCTCATCCAAGGAAACACTCAAGGCCAGGCTGCATGGGGCTTGCAGCAATCTGATCTAGCTGAAGGTATCTGCTTATTGCAGTGGGATTGGACTAGATGGCCTTTAAAAGGTCCCTTCCAACCCAAATCATTCTGTGATTCTCATTAAATCCTTTTGGTTTAAAAAGTTCTAATAATCCTACCCTTTCTTGTAAATCCTAAGGGTGGACTCATGCTTTCCTAATCACCAACATATTAATAATTTTTCCAGGAATTTTGCAAGAGGAGATTTTGCAACATGAAGCAGATTTAGTTAACATAAGCTGGAACCATGAGCATTTTGACATCAAGGTTAGTAGCCTTGACAAAACAGAATTAAACTATTAAAAGCATTTAGGGTGTGGATGTAACATGAAACATATTTAGGAAATCAAACCCAACAGGCTACCACATTACAAGGTAAAAGAGCCTTGTTTTGGAATCTTGCAGGGCCCCTGATTCTGATAAGAAGGCATCCAAGTAAAACAAGAAGAATTCTGAGAGTAAAATCAATGTATACCCATCAAAGGTGAAGAACTATTGCCTGCAGTTTTATGTGCAAGCACTCCTCTTTTAGCTGTGAAAAGAATCATTAAAAAAAAATCAAAAGCCTGATGGACTAAACACACTTTTAACCAAATACTCATATTCCTTTTCATCATACACCACCTTTGATAGATGAAATTCCTCCATGACAGGCCTATTGGATGGTGTTCAGCAACTGAGGCTCTGTGGGGAAACAGAAAAAGTTGTTGGGGCCAGAGAAGCTGCTGTTGGAATGTGCTCTTGTTTCCTACAAAAGACACATGCACAAATGATGAGAGGAAGGAATTAAGCCAGAAAAAGTCGCTTTTGACCCAGTTGCTGTATTTAACTTGCAATATTACTGCTGAGGAAGTAAAAGCAGTTTAACTACAAACTCCTTCATGCATATATATTATTTATTTATATTGGGAAACCGGTGCAGACAAGTTTGCTTGGGCTCAAGCTGTGGAAAAGGAGTAACCAAACAGCTACTGGGAAGGGCATCACTCCCAGCACCAGTATTGTGATGTCTTCAGAAACAAGATAAATAAATCACATTTAAGATGACAGGAATGCTGTAAAAAAAAAAAAAAAATACAAGGCAGGTGGCAATGAAGGCTAAATAGGTAGTGCCTGATTGGCACTCCAGCACTGTGAGAGGAGAGCTTGAGGCTGGGCCCTTCACCAGCAGTCCTGAGGCAATGCATTCATGGTGCTTAAAGGATAATGCTCAGGGGGGTCACCCAGACAGGAGACCTGGAAAGAAGCAAAGTGCTAAAATGAAAACCTCACATTCCATTAAGAAATCCGCCTCTGCAGTTGCTCCCTCTGTGCCTCAGACTGAACTGCATTTCTGTGCTTTTGCCAAGTAGCTTTACCTGTATCATATATCTTTGGGTTTAGCCAAAGGGGAAGTAATAAATTGGAGTATATAGAACAGGATAATAAAATGCAGAAGTTTTATACTGCTGTCCCATCAGCCTGAGAAAATATATGAGATCTTGGCTCTAGCAATGATCAAGAAACACATTAAACAGCATTAATGCCTCTCAAGTGCTTTCTTGAAAAACAACTTCTCTTATCTTAGCCCCAAAGTTACCTCTGTTCCTTGCAAATTTCTGCCTTAATCCCAGCAGAAGGATGGCTATGATTTCAGTAGTAAAAAATTATTTGCAGAGATAACAAACCTATTCTAACTAAAATGACTGATGGATCCACTAATCTCAAAGGGAAGAAACTCACCAAACTTAAATTTCCCCTTTTATTCATTTTTATGCATCTTTTCAGCAGTTCAGCCCACATTAGCAGAGACAGTGGGGTCACAACAGGTTCAAGACACAACAGGTTCAGTATCTGTTTTTGTGCTTTAAAATCTGTTTCCTATCTCGATTACAGGAGGAAACATGATCTGCATAACCAATACTTCTAAAACTGGTTTTATATGCAGCCCAATAAATTACTTATCTATCTTTGACTTAATCAAAAAGTTATTTCCACTAAGGGCTAGCCTCTGCCTCTTCTGGTTGAAACGTCTGGGCTATAACATCCTGCCAGGAAGTCTGTTGAAATCACAGCCAAATTTTCAGCCAGATAGGCACAGGCAGGCGTTGAGTGAGAGTCACAGATGTGATTTGTGTCAGGGAAGGGGCGTTGTGCGTGCCAGAGCTCACTTGATAGAAGCTGAGGTACTGCCCTGCCAGCCTGAACCAGCTGAGAAACTGCTGGCTCTGACCCCCAGCACACCTTAGCCCTCATGGCCCAGCACAAGGACTATGGAAGCCCAAAAAGAGCATCCTTAGGCCTTTTACAATTCAGTGCGCACCTACAGCCTGTCCTGAAAACCTCTCACAAAAAAAGAGCAAGCCCTTCTCAGGCAGGGGCACCCCACTGGCTCTGTTGGTTCCTCTCAATTGTTCCCAAAACTGGTCTCCATCTATTGCAAGACACTGGCTGGCAGGTCAGGGTTCCCAGCACTGATTCTGCCATCCTGTTAAAATCACATTCCTACACAGCTCAGACAAGGAGATCCATAGTTTCAATACAATAAAAGTAAAATTCCAGTTTTTACTCTCTCAAGGCCTGTGTGAAGCCAAGCACACAGCAAAAAGACTGTTTGCATAGGGCACCATACACAATATTGAAAATTGATATACATTTAATTTGCCTTTTTTGCTGTACTTGAGAAACAGTAATGGGACACCCCCCAGGGCTAATTTAATATAGTTTTGTGAACGAAGCATCTGCTTCACATCTCCAAGCAAATGAGTTTGAAGTCTTATACAGAGTGGATTGCATTAACCTTTCTAATTATTTTTCTCCTGAGAAAGCACTTCCACATTTCTTCTGACAAAACATATTTCACTCCTGAAGTGTATTTACTGCCAATAATTAAAATAGAAACAGAGCTAACGCACACACACTTTTTAAAACAGGCAGCCCAACAGCAGAACCACAAATGCTAAAGAGCCTTACAGCTCCATAAAGCCTTGGAGCAGCCTGTAAACACAGCTGATAACGAATTCCATCCAGCACAAAATGTGTGCTAGCTAAAGATTAAATAACCAAACCCCTGGAAGTTAAGGTCTGACACCAGGAGTGTGTTTAATCCTCTTATTTAAAGTCCTATGTTTGTGTTAAATGCAGAGGCTTGACATGCTCCAGCAGAATGTGTCTGTGCATTCCAGCACGGCAAAGGATCAGTATTTAACATCAAAACAACCCCAGGAACATCCACGGGGTCTTTAAATGACAGACAACAGAACGTGTGCCCTCCCTTTCTCTCCCTGCCCCAAATTGTGCACAGCTCTGTGTGAAGTTATTCCACAGGGCAGCTGAGACACTGGATGGTGTCTTCCTGTGATAAATAGGCACATTTATTGGGAACTCAGCACATTCATAAAAATGAAATGAACTGAGGCAAAAGTGCAGTGAATCACCAGTGGCTGGTCCCTTTGAAGGGAAATGGAAATCGGAGATGCCACACTAGAAAGGATCACCTTTCCTCTGCCTCTGTCAATGCCATTTACATGCCACTTGCATCTTTAGCTCACATCTACAAAGGAAAAAATTCTTTCATAATGGCTGCATTGAGCTGATATACAATGGAAAATTGCTGATTTGATTCCATTTAAAAGAAATACAGAATTATTTTGGACGAGGAACAATAGCATTAAGTTCTGCCTTAATTCGGTATAATTACAACTGGCCATTCATATGCTGAACTGACATCAAAGAACAATTTATTTTGAGTAATAGCCCATAATTCACCCTAACATATGCAATTAGAAATGAAATTTAATATATGCCCAAGCCATTGAGAGAGAATGGGAAGTGCAGACTTTTGAATTCATACTGTGTAGGAACTGCTTAATAGTATGACAGCTAAAGATTAATCACCCATCACAGTGCAAAAGATCAGGTAATATTAAACAACCAAACAAAAATCAGGCTGCTGAGCACAAAGGAAACGCATTATAAACACAGTGGAAATTATACGTGACAAAGCTCAGTTAATTCCTCCTATTATGGGAAGGAAAAATAAAGAAAAATATATAGAAAAGGGGTTTGGGCCTCGGGCCTCTGTGCAGCATGTGGTAGTCCCAAGGACAGGCTGAGGCTCTGCCTCAGTTAGAAGTGGCCATTCAGCCTCCCAGGAATGCAGCCCTGGAGCAGGAGCCTCCCAGCAGGATGGGAAGGAGCAGGGTGGGCACATCCCAGCCCCACCGAGCCCGGCTGCAGGAGCCTCCAGCAAGTCCTGAGGGGTCTCAGCTGAACCAGTGCCAATTGCCTGGGCTACAATCATCCCCTGGGGAGGCCCTCCAGGGCTCCTGGACCTGCCCTGCTGCAGCTTTTCACATGTCATGGCTAACACTGTGACACGTCCTCATTTCTCCAGCTAAATCCTTCCCCCCCTTGGTCTTTCTCCCCACCAGTATTTGCACATAGTGGTCACAGTTCTTTAGGTAAGCACTAAAGGACCACACTATAATGTACCAGGCAGGCAGAAAAATAATAAATAATCTGAAAATGCTGATGTGGAAACCTTTCTGTAAACTGGAAAGGGTGAGTGGAGTACAAATGTGCAAAAAGGCTTTCAACTGCTAAATTGCTGTCTTATGAAAAAATCTGCTGCCTGTGAAATACAGTGACTTATCTGCCTCAAACAGAATAAATGAAGTAGAAATGTCACTGTGATAAAACATCTATATAGTGTAGCACATGAGGAACAGGTACAACTCATGGCTAATGACTCCCCACCTTTCTAAGCACTTTGTCCCTGTAGCTGCTGCACATTTTCTTGAGCTGGTGTCTCACTGAAGCTTTTGTAACTGATTGACAGTCTAATAATTCTGATTGCATTTAATGGATTTGCCACTTACCTTTGAATGGCTGCATTTAAATCTTTTTTATCCTGATCATTTCTCAATGTATTCTGTGATTCTGCCTTGCTATCCACCTCTCACATCAACACTAAAACTGGCCTTCAAGAAGAAAGCAAGGGGTACCTTTTGTGCCCTGAGACAAAAATGCTGTTTTACTGAGGCATCCAGCAAGGGACTACAGTGAACAGAAAGATTTCCCTTTGGGTTTAAATGTTGGCTTTGGGGGTTTTTGACTTGGCTCTTCTGCACTCTTCCCATTCTCAAGGTCTGACCTTCTTGGTTCCCAGGACTTGTCAACAGATCAAGCTGAATCAATACCTTGTGGAGGGCATGTGGCTCTGAGTATGTCCATTTTACTGCAGTTAGGAACAGAGCTTTTCTGAGGTTTTTGTGACAGGAGATACATGGTGGAAAGTGCCAAAGAACCAAACACAGTAAGTCACAAGAGGTAAAACGGAGGACCTAAAATGTTTGTCAGTCCCTAGTAAATACCTCAATATATTTTGGAGGTAACCAGCAGTTGCTCTGGATTACTGAGCTTTCCCAAAGTACCATCAAAGAAGTTGTCAAAGCTGCCTGTGCTTAGTGTAGGGACCACAATTCTGGGTATTTTGGTTTGGGTTATTTTTAAAAATTGACTTCTGAAGTTGCCTCTGCTCTTCCTCTTTACTCAAATGCATTCAACCAAATGTCAGCACACCATGATCTAATTCTGTAGAAGACAGATAGCAAGAGCCAGCTGCATTAGTTTTGGCCAGCTGGGAAAGTCTCCAACAGCCAGGGTGACTTCCCTGTGTTTTGCTCTTCCCTCTTCACTTGAGCTTCTGTGAACTTTAACAGGACTACAGAGCTGTACTCATGTATATGTATATACACATTCATCTTATATATACTTTTAAATTAGTCATATATTTGTGTGTAGAGGTATAACCTGTTATATGATCATAGGTTATAAAGTAATGTATAGTATAAGTTATATAGCAATCATGGTTAACCCTAATAAATGTTAATAAAGATCCACTGGTTGTACATAAACACAATATCAAGGCCATACATACAAGAGGCTCCTTTACCCATCACTGTTAATGAAACTGCTATTTATAGAAAATGTGTTTGTTTGTGTGCTCATGATAAAGATTGAGTAATGAATTCCTCAGGGTTATTTCAGGTTCACACACACACACAAAAATTTGAAGTGCTTACACAGCTGCACCTGGACTTCTTCCCTTCTGTTTGGCAGCCAGGAGTTATCCTGGGCTCTGAAACAGCTTGTCTTGCTTAACGTTAATGTTAAGCAATGTAAACAGCTAACAATATCCCATAGTTAGCCATAATGCTAAGATACACACAGCACTCTGCTCACTCTCCTTATTTGCAATGATAATTAGACAATTGTAGACAGAGATGTACAAGGCCATTGTTCACCTGGTTTTTAGGTCACTAGAGTCCCACAGAAATAAGGAAGACTGACCATGGCCAGATCCATTTCAACAGGTTGAGAAAATCTCTAGGTCTTCATTACCCAAATCATGACTGAGCAGCTTCAACTTCCATGGACATCTCCCAGCCTGCAGCTGCAAACCCTGCCACTTCACATCTCTGGGGACACATGGGAGCACAGACATACTCTCAGCTGATAATGAGAATGAGCATTAGGCTGATCTAACCCCCTTTAGCAGACACTGTGTCCAGTGCACTCCTGGTATGGATTGAATCACCATGGAGGAGCTGGTATTTCATGCTGCTCTTCCCTCTCTGCTGGTTTGGCCTGCCCAACATTGTAATTTCACAGCTAAAACAACACTTCTGGGCTGACAGACTCTTCTCCCATTCTCACTGCAGCTCACAGCCAGCAAAAGCCACTGCTTTTTAGAAGATTCAGGATTCTGGGCTATTGATTTTACCAGTGTCACACAGGAGAGCTGACGTGTCCTCACAGTGTTACTAACCCCAGCTGCAATGCAGCTGACCTGGTGGACAGCTGCAGGCAGGGGACAAACAGCTGCCTTTCAAGGGTGAGGGGTGAGATTTAGGAACAGGCTCATGCTGAGAGCTGCAGGTGACAGTAGGCACTTTTCAGAAAGACAGAAAATAAAGTCCACCCTTCTGAGACACTTACCATCCCTAGACATCCTGTGTTTCACTGGTAGATCTGCCTTTCCTTGATATAACCCTGCAGTGCCACATTAGGCTGCCCCAGGAGAAGGGACAAGCAGGGGGCTCAGGAGAGTTCCCCATCCAACAGATCCCTTCTGGGTACATGAAAGGGTGAGCCAGGCCCAGGGGGTTCAACAGGAGCAAAAGGAGGCCAGGCAGGGTTACCCCTGTAAAGCAGCCAGGACAGGTGTCCTGGGCTGAGCTGTAACAGGATCCTGGACCTGGGATAAGGTGGGGAGACTCCAAGGCACACTGGGCAGGGCAGTGAGGGCTTGTTTCTTCATATTCAATGCTGCTTTACTTTGAATTTAAACTACAGATGCATTTGGGCACAGGCCAAAGTTACTCTCCCTGTTTGCAAATGGATCTTGTAACAAAGCATTTCTGGTAACAGAAGGAACAAATGTTTTTTCTCTTAGTGAATCCTGTTTTAGAAAAAAGGGTTTCTCCTCCTCTTGAATTCCAGGCAGCCTGACAATTCCATGATGCCCGAGAAGCCAGACTAGATATAATAGCACCTCAATACTCAGCAAATCTCTAACGTGATTAGGTTGGAGTGCCCTGAAACATCTTTGGGAACCGATATCATCCCCTCCTCAACAACCATTCACTAAGCAACTACTCGCCCACATTGTTTATAGGTATTTCAAACAGCATCAATCTTAACGTTGATCTGTAAAGGATTCCCGTTGGTAATCCCCCTCCATTGTGAAAAACAAACATTTTTCTCTATCTTTTATCAGTATTTGCAGCCTGCCTTATCACGTATTTAAAGAAGTCTGTAACATGTTGGGGAAACTCCCACAGGCCTAGAAGATTTCAGGCAGAATCCCACTCTGTAACTCCCCCTTATCACATAACAATACACAAGACATGAACAGCTCGGACAGAGTGCATTGACCAGTGACTCCTGGCAAGAAAGAGCACGGTTCTCCCTTCCAGGAACAGAGCAGGAATATAAATTGTTAGCTTTCAGACCACAAATCCATCAAATTCATCATCCATGAACAGCAGTAATAACTATTTATACACACGCACATATATATATATATATACACACATATATATGGAAAATAACCACCAACCCAATGAATACTGACACTGTTGTCTGTGTCAGGGAACATCATTTCATGTTTTGCTTAAGTGGTCACCAGATTCCTTCTCTTTGGCTGGAATACATACTAAACACCTTCAATCAGAATCAAAAATGAGCAACACAACAAATATTCAGTATCCATTTCAAGGTAAACATGAGAAAAACAAACTACATGATAAGAGAAGACAGAGTGCTTTATTTTTCCAGCAGAAAAGTATATGGTGTGTGGCCTCTCTCTTTAGCACTGTACTTTCAGGCTAGTGGTCACATTCTGTTCCTATTTTCCCTTTCAAATTCCCCCTTCCCAGAGGCACATGCTATTCTGTATAGCCACAGTTGTCAGGGTAATGTTCAAAACCCATGGATTAATAAAAGCGTGCAATTACCTTTGTCATTTGACACTGCAGAACAGTTTAGGTGGACAGAAATACTACCCTATCAACACTGAGTTGGGTTGTCCTCCTGCTGGTACAACCAGTCACTTGTTATCCCTGAAAAATGGCTCCCCATGGGATCTGTGTCCAGCATCTTGCCCACAAGCTGCAAGGGAAAAGCAGCAAGGCAAAAGCAGTAGCCATCCAGTTCCTCAATCATGTCCCAAAGCTCACTTTCATTTCTTCAATCACCAGCCAGCTCCCCAAAGCTCTTTTTTATGTAACCTGCCAGGAGCATGGCCTGAGGCTGTGAAGTATCAGAGCAAGAAAGCTGAGATGTGCATGCAAACAACCTCAAGAAAGAGAAGAGGCTTTGGGGATTGTGCATGTTTTCTCAGGAGAAATCTGTTGTTATCAGCTTTGAAGACAAAGTTTGCTTATCAACTGTCAAAGCAAGCTGCTTGATGTTAACAGATAGGGGTAGAGATGCTTTTGAAAGGCACCTAGGCTGTGCTGTATCTGCTGCTGCCAAATACAGGTCTCCACGTCTGCAGTTTCTGTCAACTGTTAAATCCCATGGTCAGCATTGTACACTGGGCAAATCAGTCAAATCAGTCTCCTTCAAGCTTTAGTTCCTGTAAATCTTGAATTCTGAGGGGACAAGGGCACACATGTGCCAGTGCCCCTGGTCCAGCAAAGTACCCAAACTGAGAGGGGCCATCACTGCCTGTGCAGAAGAGCTTTTGTTATTTGAAATACAAGGCAGTCCCAGCACCTGTGCCCACAGCACTTCTGACAGACTGAACACCCAACTCACAGGCAGAATTTTATCTCAAATCTGTCTTAGGGAAGTTCCCTTCTCAAAAGTTATTTACTCTTTTGAGGGTTCATACTGTGTTCCTCTCATTACATTGCTATTTATTTACTAAACCACAAACTTGTATGTACTTGAAAGACATATTTCCTAACAGACTTCACAGTGCACCATCTATTGAAAGTAAAATTTCCTATAAAGTACTCAGAGGAAAACTGTTTCCATGTCAGGAAAAGACAGTAGCAGCTGTCGGCACTTTCATATGTGGTGAATATAGTGACATGAGACATCTGCCAAGTCCACAATTCCTTTCTTATGCTAGAAGCCTTTTTGTCTATCCGAATGAGAAAACAGAGAACTCCACCTTCTGAAAAGCTGTAGCACTGACTGCTACTGAAAGAGCTAACGTCAAAATAGAAAATGTCTTAAAATACTTTCTCCATTGCAGTGGGTGGAAAACTAGTCCTGGAAAGTACAGAGATATTATTACTTTATATAATGCCTGAAAATGACAAGAAAGGATTAAAAAGACTGGAAATTAACTATTTCCACCTGACACCAGTGTTGAATGCTCTTATAAGGCAGAAAAACAAGCATCAGCCATGCTGAGAAGTGAGTCAAAAACCTGGATGAAAAAGGCAGACTTTACTGTTGTGAAGCAATCACATCTGGGAATTCCACACGTTTGAGGTGTCCAGGTTTCCTTGGCCTTCAGGAAGGTCAGAAGTTAAAGCCAGGAGAAAACTTACAGTGGGACAGCTCTGTGTTACCAGTGCACCCCCTTCTTAAGATATTTTGCTTTTAACGCAGCCGAGCTCCTCACATAACATCCCCCATCCACCATGGAGCCACTTAAATAAAGATATCAATTATTAGCCACATAAAGGCTCCCATCACTGATCCAGAAAATCAGCTTAGTCTCCCTTGGCTTTTGCATGAATTCAATTACACAGATGTGGAGCATGTATTACACACTGGCAGAGAAAGCCAAACTCTGCAGAAACACTGTAAATATATTTACTTAGCTAATGCCCAAAGCTTACCCGGCGCGAATGCTACGAGTACCACTTAAATTCAGCATATCAAGCTCTTGTATTGCCACCTCGTGGCTGATGCACGTATAACTTGGCTTTACCGGGAGGAGAGCAGATCAGGAATTCCTTCCATTGCGTAAGAAGGGAATAAATGCATAAATAGAAGCAGAGTTTTAAACTGAGTTACATTTAATAATGATACTTTGCAATGGAATGAGGATCTTTTCTGAAGTAAGAATATGAATCAAATACTGGGTGAAAACTCAGGCATGAGGTGGAAACTTAAGCAAACAACTCATCCATGACGTGTCAGCTCTGCAGTCACCCCTCAGCATGGCACTCTTGATAATGGGACACAAAAGACAACGGTGCCACTAATAAGTAACTTCACAATTATTCCAGTTAAGTAACCTGTCTAGGAAATTCTTGTGATAGTTTCTAAGGCCCCTGGGTGATGTGATATTCAACTGACAGAGAGAGTTGTGGTTTATAGGAAATGTTACCTTTCTTGGAGAATTAGATCCCACAATACTATAAGGGGTTGACTTTGATTATGTCTGCATCTACTTGAGAATAATGGACAAAGGATCCATGGACCCAGGGAAGAACAAAGAGCAAAATACAAGTGGAGCGGTGTCTACTACTGGAAGTGACATCAACCACTGTCCAGAGAACTGTGGGGGTGCTCCCCAGGCTCCACCCGGGCCTTTCATACCAACATTTTATATTTACTTTGATTCTGCATAGCAGTTCCCTGAACTCCCCAAGTAATTTCCTTCAAACCACCAGGAAGTTTATACACCTGCACTGGCACACAGAGGGAGTTTCAACTTTCATATTTATTTTTATATTCTGATAGTAAAATGGTTTTCTCCTTTCCATCAGCATCATCCAGAATACTAAGTCAGACAGCCAAAATAAAGGATTCATTCTGAACAACCGAATTAGAAAAAGAAACATCCTTATTCTCATTATTATCTCTTGCTAGTTCTTGTTCTAATCTGTGTTATTTTTCCAAGTACATGGCCACAAAAATAATGATCCTTTCATGACTATTCTATTTATCATAATGGAAACTAAGCCTTTATTATCAGTTTGGGATTTCTTCTGTGAAAATGCTTCCAAAATGTCTGAAAATTACTTACAAGGCTAAGATATTACTTACAAGGCTAAGATAAATTGCTTTATGATTTACAGGAAGACAATCAAACATAAAGATTGATGATTTATAATGATTGATGGAAAGACTGAGCACCTTAATCATCTCTAATTGTATCCACATTTCTTCTACTTGGGCTTAGCCTGTCTCTTAATGGGATTTAGTCCTGAACACTTCCTACTTTCCCTGGTTACATTGCTGGTATCCCATTATACAGCCAGGAGAGATCACAGTTGGCTCTGCCCTAATCTTTTAAGTGAATGGCTCTCAGAACAAATGATTTGACCATTACAGTATGGCAGGGTTGTGAAATAGTCACAAAAGTTTTCTCAGTTATGCCACAAGCAAATACTTGGTTAGTGAGTGATACCAACCCATAAGCTTTGAGGGAAAGATACCATGTTCCTATACATTTCGTGTAATTATTTAAATTTCATGGGAGATACAGAACTTCCCAAGATTTTCATCTTATTTGAAAATTAAATCTCTGCATGACTGTTTGTGGAGAATGGAGAGATTTTGGACGTTGGATACTGTCACGTCTAAAAAAGCTGTGTAAAAAAGAATAATTGCTGAAAGCTAACAAGCCACAAATAACATTCTCACAAGAGCATTTTAAAAATAAAGATGTGTTTTCATAGTTGATTCTGGGTTTGGGGTTGTCTCAGAAAAAGCTAGTATTGAAACTGAATTCCATGGAGTCTAAAATCAAGGACAAAAGCAGCTGTCAGCACCATAGTCTGCAAACCCCTGGGTCATTGTAAAATCAGCAAAATTATTTAAAATGGAAAAATACAAAAGTATATTCCATATGAATTGGTCTGGTGTTTGAAGGATGGATAATAAATTTCAATCTAAAACAGCATCAATATAGCACAAAGACCAATTAAGAACCGCTATGCACCTATCATAGGACATATAAAGAGGTCCATGAAAAAGAAACAAAATTAAACAACCAATTACAGCAGAGAAAGACAGGATAAAGAAACACACAAGCACCAAATATCTCTGGGTGGAGAGAGACAATGAAACAGGGAACTTTTTCAGGTGAAAAAGATTACAAGATTAAAAAAATAGATATACTGAAAAATAAGATCAAATGAAATAAAATAAATGTGAGAAGGAAAAGGAAAACTACTTGTTCTAATGCTCTGACTAATCCAAGAGATAAAAGCTTCAGAGGGATTAAGGATTTATCTTTATTTAAAGAAAACAACCACTGCCCTCTTGCCTACAGCCACCACAGTTAGCCATGACTACTCCTCAGATGGACATTGAAAGCAAATGCTTTTCCCACCCCGAGGCCTCATAAAGAAACAAAACCCTCAGAGTACAGCACAAGCAATAATAAGAAAAGAGTGTATTGCTATGAGGTGTGCTTCTGGAAAGGAGTGGGCACAACCAGAGCATCTGCCATCACCAGGTGATTATCCCAGCACCAGGGAATTTACTGGAGAGGGGCTAGGAGAGGTGGATTCCAAAGCTTGTGTTGCAGTTGTGGAGCTTTATGCTGGCTCACCATCCCAGCAGCCACAGACTGTCCCTGTGAAATGGAAGCAGAAGTACAGGAGACATGAGTAAGAAACAAAATGGCAAAAATCAGCTTTGTAACAGAATTAACTGTGTCATTGCAAAGGGAGGGATGCTAACACAACACAGCATCTCAGAGATTTCAAAGAAGCTTCTGGTCCTTCACCAGCTCCATCACCCTTCTCTGGACATGCTCCAGCACCTCTTTTGTGTCACGAGGGCCACAAAGCTGGACACAGGATTTGAGTTGTGGCCTCACCAGTGTTGAACAGAGGGACAATCACTGCCCTGGTTATGCTGGCCTCACTACTGCTGACACAGGCCAGGATGCCATTGGGCTCCTTGGCTACCTGGGCCCACAGTTGGCTCATGTTCATCCTCAACCAGCAGCCCCAGGCTGATTTTCCTCAAGCATCTTTGCAGTCATTCTCCCAGCCTGTAGAACTGCAGGGGGTTGTTGTGAGCCAACAAGGGAAGAAAGAGCAAGGGATTTTCTGAAGTCAGTTGCCCCCTGCAGCACAAAGGAATTGAACCATCTGCTCCAGCCAGGCATTTACCTAAACCTACAGCATGTAAGAACTTGCCATAGTCACTGTTTTTGCCAACACTTAAATGTGCTAGAGAATAGGAATTTCAGCTGAGTGTGGAAGTGGTGCATAGAGAACATTACCAGGCCATTTATAAGATAATGGCTATATTTGGGGATCTAGTGTGTCAGAACTAGACACTCTCTGCCTGTTATTATTGTTTGGAAAGTTAATAAACTTCTCCAAGTCTTTACAGTATTTCTATTTTTTAATCTTCCCATTGTATTATCACCTCTGCATATTACTTCTAACACAGAATGGCAAAGATTTTGACAATGTCTATAAAGTGCTTATCTATAAAGGTAACAAGGTTTTTAGCACCATGCTCTGACCAACTGAGCCCCTCTTCCACCAGACTGTCACCACAGCACCTCACATATGATGGAGTGGCTTAGACATTTCATCCACCTCAGTTTCAGTCCCCTCAGGTCTCGTGGATGCATCTCCTCATGTCCTATTGCCTTGTGCACCTTCAGGTTCCTTAGACAGGCTCAAACCTCATCTTCTCCTACAGCTGGTGGTTCATTCTGATTTTCCTTCTGCAACTCTGCCGGGGTGCTTGGAACACCTGCCAGTGAAGACTGAGGAAAAAAACTCACTGCATACCTCAGCGTTCTCCATATCCCAGGAGTTCCATTCCCTTGCAGAGGGCCCATGTTTCCTCAGTCTTCCTTTTATCACCCACGTGCCCATCTATGTAAGCTCTACCTATAGTCTGAGTCGCCTCTATCCAAGCATTCAAGGTATGTAACGTAGTTAGTATTTTCTAGTAATATAGGTAATACATTACAGCAATACAGCTAACAAATTCTGGTAACACAGCTAATAAATTCTAGGGTCTGGAAATGCTAAAGCCCCGGTGAGGCTTGTGGTACCCGCTCTGCCAGGCGCCTTACTACCAGCTCAAGGGCTACTTTCTAAAGCCTGGTAGCACGTGAAATCCCGGTATTTCGGGTTGGGAAAAACACAGCGGAGGAGCAGCCAACACGCGCCGGTTTTGTGGCATCTTTAATGTCGCGGAGAACAACCTCCAGTCAGCGAAAAGCTTGGGACCTTCTCACCACCCACGACGACTGCCAGGGCTCCCACGGAGCTCACCCGCCCAGCCCACGGTGCCCTTCGCTTCCGGGGCGGCTCCGGGGCGGTCCCAGCGCGGCAGCCCCGCCCCGGCGTTCCCGGCGTGCCCCGCGCGCGATGGC